>CM075978.1:111547585-111846748 GCA_038087875.1 Malacoraja senta
TTCGGCACAGAGACTCTCACGGCAGCGGCACAACGCTTCCGATGCCTCCGACAGCCCGGGACTCTTGCACTGAGGCTGCTCCATGGCCGGAGCTGCAGCGAGCGACTTGCCAGCCCGGCAAACACTCGCCAGCCCCGGCTCCCCGTCCACATCTGTCCCCGCCGCTTCTTCTGCTTCCATCCCTCCCTCAGCCTCGTCTCTCCAATACCCGCGGCCCATGCAGTTGATATGAGTTTTGAAATTTTCGTTGATCACAGAATTACTCACGACAGAGCGTGAGAAATTTGTGATCTGCGTGAGAGCGTGAGAATTTGGCGAAATACGTGATTCTCACACTCAATGCATGAGAGTTGGCAGCCCTGGAATTGGTAGCCATATTTTTTTACATTACATGAGCAATCATGCTTACTTGACTGTAAAGTTCTCTGGGATGACTTGATGTTGTTAATAAAAAGGCTTTATATAATTGCAGAGCCTCATTCTGGTAATGCACATGCACTGCGTGGAAGTATTTGTACATCATTCGCTCCCCTACCTCTGAGATGATGGTCTCTTTGTAAGTTACGCAGCACAGGTGCCTGCACTTTGCTCTCTCCTCAAGTGCCACCGTACTGTAGCTGCCAGTTCCCAGGAGAACGCACAGCTATTTTTGTGTCTATGCAGACATCCAGCCGGTGGACTGATAATGTAAGAAATCTCAGTGGATTTGTATCACAGGTACTTTATCTTCCTTTAAACTGAATTTGCTGCCGGGTATGTTACCTACTGTTAGTCTAGCAAAGTCTAAATTATATAAATCCACCACATAGCACGAGCTTTTACATCGTCCCATTTTCATTGTGTTACAACGTTTTTATTAGTTGAGCAGGCTGCACAGTAATAACTGGACTCAGAGAGACAGAAGAACAAAGAATGCAAAGCAATCATCCTACGAGAGTACAGGTTCCCCACATGTTGCACAATGCCTCCTGCCAGCACCAGTCACAAATGATAAATAAACAAATGTCCTCCTTCTCCAGTCTTTTAAAGTTGGATTTCGGATCACATGAGAGGGCTGGAATATTGCAGACAGCCATATGGAGTGAGAGGGAATGAAATGGGAAATCTGGCTTGCATATTGCACCTCCCAGCCTCATTTTGTTCCAAACTGCTTATCATAGCACAGCAAGTTACACAAACATCAATGATAGAGGCAGAGAGAGCATTAAAAATGGCAACGTTCAGTCAACAACTGACTTTCAAGTGAATTTGTGGCAGAGAGATAAGAGACCCTCCAATGTCAAATGCAGCCCAGTTGTTGTTGTTTTTTCTCTCTCTCTCTCTCTCTCTCTCTCTCTCTCTCTCTCTCTGAGTGCAGACATTGAGCCTCAACATCATTACTAAGTCATTAGAGTATCATGTGTATTTTTGGCTTCCTTTCCACAGAAGGACATGCTGACGGAGGTGGTAGACTCACTAGGTCGATTTCTGCAATGAAGTGATCTTTTTATGAGAAATGATTAAGGAAGGCTGATAGATTCACAGTCTAGGCAGGGCTGGCAACATTGGGTGAGAGTTGAGAGTGAGAAATTGAGGGAGTGTAGCGACCGAGGGGGGGGTGGGGTGTTGTGGGAGGGGGGGTGTCCCCCCTCCCACGGTAGGGAGCTTTTGCATTTTTCAGCTTTAAATTGTGCAATCTGTAGCAAATCTTTTAACTTACACTTGAATGCAGCATTTATGCTTCAAATTGGATTAGGTATGAATAAGGTTAGGCTAAATTACATTCCTAATTACATTCCACAGTAGAGCCAGGCTCTGATCAACAGGTGCAGCACATGAATGACCTTGGTATATTCATGTATGGAAATCAGATTATAATTCATGCTGTTATGTATATATATAGAGAAACAAAAACATAGAAACAAGGCAAGAGGAGTCAGACTTCCATCACTGTTTTGCACAAATAAATCAATCAACCTTACCCTTTGACTATAGAAACAAGACGAAAATAATGCCACATATTCAATGAAATTAAGATATACTAGACCAAGTGCAGACCCGTTGGGTCTGGACACTGAACGTGCTTCAGACCCTGGGGTTTTAGATCCCGAACGTGCTTCAGACCCTGGGGTGAAAATCGCTAGCGGAAAAAAACCCGAAGGTGCGGATCCCGTGGTGAAAATAGATAGCGAATAAAGCAAAGAACATGCTTCAGACCCCGGTACACCGAACGTGCTTCAGAACCCGGGGTTTTATAGTCCGAACGTGATTAAGATACTGGGCGAAAATCGCTAGGGAAAAAAAAATGGCGTCGTTTTCGGAGCAGAGGCGGTCGGCAGCAGCCGTTATTGTGGCTGACCAGCAGGAGGAGACAAAATGAGTGAGTGTTGGGGGGGGGGGTGGATTTTAATTTTAAAAGTGTACATAAACATGAGGAAATTTAATCAGGAATGGCTACTCGCGAAGAAAAGTGAAATCTCTACCGAAATGGAAAATATCTCGGCGTTTCTGCGTGCGGTGTTGGCGTAGCGCGGTATCAAAGGCTGGCTGGCACAAGTCAAGCAGACACTCACACTCACACACTCACTCACTCACTCACTCACTCACTCACTCACTCACTCACACACTCACACACACACTCACACACACACACACACACACACACACACACACACACACACACACACACACACACACACACACACACACACACACACACACACACACACACACACACACACACACACACACACACACACACACACACACACACACACAGTTTTAAATATAGATAGATATGTAAAACATATATATGGAAACAGGCCCTTCGGCTCACCAAGTCCACACCGACCAGCAATCTACCACACACCAGTTATATCCTACACGCCAGGGACAATTTACAGAAGCCAATTAACCTACAAACCTGCACTTCTTTCGGATGTGGGAGAAACCAGAATATCCACAGAAAACCATGTGGTCATAAGGAGAATGTACAAATACTGTACAGACAGCACCTGTAGACAGGATCAAATCTGGGTTTGTGGTTCTGCAAGGCAGCAACTCTACCGCTACACCACCTACCGAATCATCACCTATTCTTTCTCTCCAGAGATGCTACCTGTCCTGCTGAGTTATTCCAGCTTTTAGTGTCTATCTTCAGTTTAAACCACCATCTGCAGTTCCTTACTACACTCTTTGTTAAGTGAGACAGGTCCTATTCTCATAAATATTTTTAAACCTCAACTAAGTCTTTTCTTCACCTCCGTTGCTGCAGAGAATACAATCCCAGTTATCAAATCTTTCTTCAAAGTGAAAAAAATTCCAGCCCTGCCAATATGTTCATATATCGCCCCTGGATCCTCTCCAGAGCAATTGCACCCTTTCTACAGTGTGTCATAGTCTTACAACATGGAAACAGGCCCTTCATCCCAACTTGTCCATGCAGATCAAGATGCCCCTTCTAAACTAGTCCCATTTATCCGCATTTGGCCCATATCCCTTTAAACCTTGTGTGTGTAAGGGTGTGTGTGCCAGTGTGTGTGTAAGGGTGTGTGTTAGGTTGTGTGTGAGAGTGTGTGTCAGTGAAGCGGCGACAACACCCGGAGTGAGCGGAGACTTGGCGATGTCCGGGGAGCATTTCCCACTCTCCCCCCCTCCCCGGGAATGCGGGCTGGTCCAGGTGTTCTGTGTCCAGTTGTGGTCCGGGGGAGGTGAGGGGCAGTGACCGGGGGTCTGGGGGAGGTGAGGGACAGTGACCCGGGGGTCGGGCATCAGAGCGGAGCCTTCGCCCGAGATTCATCCCCGCTGCTCTGGAGGCGGCACGACGCACCCACTCACCCGGTCCGCTCCTGGCTCCGGGCCAGGGTTAAAACTCCATGGGGTGTGGACAGAGCGGCCGCCGGATACCGAGCCACCGGAGGTGAAGGTGGGTGGTGTGAGTGGTGCCTCGGGGGTCGGTGCTGGGACCAATGCCATGTCTCACCTATCACACCATCTGCACGGGAATGTGAATGCGGGTGAGGCAACATCTATGGAGCGGTAGACAAAAATGCAGGAGAAATGCTTGAGTCTGAAGAAGGGACAAACTCAGACATAGATGCTGAGCGTGAGAACTTCTGTCATCAGCGTGAGAGCTTGAGAATTTCGTCAAATGCGTGAGTCTCACGTTCAATGCGTGAGAGTTGGCAGCCCTGGTCTAGATCACATGCATCATTAGTAAATTTGGATGCAATATGCTCTGTCTTTTTTCATCTAAATCATTATTATAAATTGTGTACAGCTGAGGCCCCATGATCAATCCCTATGCCAACCTGAAAGTGACAGATTAGTTACTGCTGAAAATTAAAAATAACTGCAGTTGTTAAACATCTGAAACTAAAACAGAAACTGCTGGAAACATGCAGCAGGTCAAACAAATAAATGGCTTATTAACTGCTTATTTTTCCACATATACTGCCTGACCTGCTGAGTTTTTTCAGCATTTTCAGCTCAGATTTTCATATCTGAAGTATTTTATCTTTCATGAGTTCAGGGTGTCGATATATAAAAGCGAGTAGGTTGTTATAGAGTCATAGTGTCATACAGTGTAGAAACAGGCCCTTCATCCCAACTTGTCCACACCGACCAACATGTCTCATCAACACTGGTCCCACCTGCATGTGTTTGGCCCATATCCCTCCAAACCTGTCCTATCCATTGCTTCTTAAACGTTGCGATACTACCTGCCTCAACTACCCTCTCCAGTAGCTCGTTCCACACACCCACCATCCTTTGTGAGAAAGCATTACCCCTTCGGATCCTATTAAATCTTTCCCCCCTCACCTTAAACTTATGTCCTCTGGTTCTCCACTCCCATACTCTGGGCGAGAGACTCTGTGCGTTTACCCGATCTATTTCTCTCATAATTTTGTACACCCTTCATCCTCCTGCGCTCCAAGGAATAGTCCTATCCTGCTCAACCTCTCCCTATAGCTCAAGCCTTCGAGTCCTGGCAACATCCTCATAAATCATCTCTGCACCCTTTTCATCTTGACCACACCTTCCTATAACATGGTGCCAAGAACTGAATACATTACTCTAAAAGCAGCCTCACCGACGTCTTATATAATTGTAACATGACCTCCAACTTCTATACTCAATACTCTGACTGATGAAGTGTTCCATCAGTTTTCTCTCTGTGGATCTCATTATAAAAGTGACCAGATCACAATCAGAGACAAGCTCCTTAATCCCAGCATAACCCGAGGAGGCCATGTTGTGCAAGGGTGTAACTCTGAAACCAGACGGGATATCCATCAAGGTGCGGGCTGACTCCGAAGAGCCAGAGGCCATAGAAATATAGAGTAGCCACGTCAAAGAAATGGAACACATTTACAGTTCGGCACAATCATTGCTTCCTTGTTTTTACATATTTTCAAAGATGAGAAGGTTTCCTCTCATGAATTAAGTGGTCAAGTCATTCCATGAAAGAGTTGGGACTCATATGGACCAATGGCAAGAGGGTCTTAACAAACAGCTCTTCTTCATATGTTAACAAGTTCTAGGAGCAGAATTAGACCATTTGGCCCATCAAGTCTACTCCGCCATTCAATCATGGCTGATCTATCTCTCCCTCTCAACCCCATTCTCCTGCCTTCTCCCCATAACCCCTGACACACGTACTAATCAAGAATCTGTCATTCACAGCCTTCAACATATCTACTAACTTGGCCTCCACAGCCATCTGTGGCAAATAATTCCACAGATTCACCACCATTTAACTAAAGATATTCCTCCTCAACTCCTTTCTAAAGGCACATCCTTTAATTGGCCTCTGGTCCTAGACTCTTCCACTAGTGGAAGCATCCTCTCCACATCCACTCAATCTAGGCCTTTCACTATTTGGTAAGTTTCAAAGAGGTCTCCCCTCTTTCTGTATACAGTGGACAAGCCTGGACCACAAATTCATCCTCACTTTGCTGTATTTTGAAAAATGAATTGGGAGAGACTAATAAATAATATTATAGGGAAATAATATTGATCAATTATTCCCATTGAATGCAGGTGACTTTCATTACTGACGTCAAATGGGGAGAAAGCAGGAACAGGGTACTGATTTTGGATGATCAGCCATTATCATATTGAATGACGGTGCTGGCTCGAATGACCAAATGGCCTACTCCTGCACCTATTTTCTTTGTTTCTATGTTTCTAAACCAATTTAAGTATTCAAGAATAAAACACCATCAATGGAGCAATGATAAAACTCAGCAACGTGTGAAAGGCTAGAATGAAGGAAAGCAGAGATTTCAGAGTGTTGATTATGGGAGGTGATTGCGGTCATAGGTGGGCTCTTACAGGATTTGAAAGCAAGGACGTGAATTTTAAAATCGGTTCATTACTTAATTGGACAGTGGTGTGAGTCAGTGAGCTCAGAAATGATGGGGTGAGCTTGGCTGATTCAAGATTCAAGATTCAAGATTCAAGATTTCCTTTCTTGTCATTCAGACCTTTCGGTCTGAACAAAATTGTGATGCCTGCAGTCATACACAGAACCAATAATAACAAAACATACAATAAGCACAAATTAAACATCCACCACAGTGAGTTCACCAAGCACATCCTCACTGTGATGGAGGCAAAGTCTTAGTCTCCGTCTCATCCCTCCTTGTTCTCCCTCTGCGCTGAGGCGATCGATCCAGGCCGAAGATGCCGCCCTCCAGTCCAGCGGACCTCCGTGATGATGTCGCCGCCACCGAAAGCCGGAACGCTGTCTCCACTCCGAGACGGCCCGCCACAGCATCAGCTCCGGGCCGCCGCCCCAGCTCCAGGTCCCGCAGTCTCCGCTCCGACACGGCCCGCCACAGCATCAGCTCCGGGTCCCGCAGTCTCCGCTCCAGGCCGCCGCCCCAGCTCCAGGTCCTGCAGTCTCCGCTCCAGGCCGCTGCCCCAGCTCCGGGTCCCGCAGTCTCCGCTCCGGACCCCGCTGCATCAGCTCCAGGCCGCCGCCGAAAGCCAGAACGCCGCACCAGCAAGTCGGGCCACCGCTGCCTCAGCCCCGAAGACGGCCAGCCTCCCGTTGGTAAGTCCTGGCTGGCTCTGCCTCCGGAGCCTCGGGGTCGGTCGCAGGATGGAGGCCGCCAGCCCCGCCATTAGGCCTCACCGCAGACGGAGGGAAGGGGGATACGACACGAAAAAGTCGCATTCCCCCGAAGGAAGAGACAGAGAACATGTTTCTCCCCACCCCCTAACACAACCCAACAAACTAAAATTTAACCAAAACAAGACAAAAAAAACAACAGAAAAAAGTAAAAACAGACGGACTGCAGGCGAGCCGCAGCCGATTAACAGCGCCGCCACTGCCAGATAACAGCGCCGCCACTGCCAGATAACAGCGCCGCCACTGCCAGATGCAAGTTAGCAGGGTTTTAGATGACCTTGGCTTTATTAAAACAAGAAACTGGATTGGGGGAGTGACTATATAACCCTTTTACTCTCCTTCAACATTCATAAAACAATATTCACTTTAATCTACTTTCAGGTCTAGCGATCTTACGACCTCCAGGAAAGATGTATTCCTAGTATTCCAATCCACCTTGTCGTGGCACTTGCACTTTTTACATCTGCACATTCTCTGCGGGACAGGCAGCATCTCTGGAGAGAAGGAATGGGAGGCGTTTCGGGTTGAGACCCTTCTTCAGACTGGTTAGGTATAGGGTAAACAAGAGATATAGACGATGATGTAGAGAGATAAAGAACAATGAATGAAAGACATGCAAAAAAGTAACGATGATAAAGGAAACAGGCCCTCGTTAGCTGTTTGAAAACGAGAAGCTGGTGCGACTTGGGTGGGGGAGGGATAGAGAGAGAGGGAATGCCGGGGCTACCTGACGTTAGAGAAATCAATATTCATACCACTGGGCTGTAAGCTGCCCAAGCGCAATATGAGATACTGTTCCTCCAATGTGCGTTTAGCCTCACTGACAATGGAGGAGACCTAGGACAGAAAGGTCTGTGTGGGAATGGGAAGGAGAATTAAAATGTTTAGCAACCGGGAGCAGGTAGGTTCAGGCAGACTGAGCGTTTACCTGAATAATAATAGGTTACTTATTATAACTGTTGTTTGTAGGAGCTCACTCTGAACATACTACCACTACCTCAATAATGATAGTGTCCACACTTCAACAGCACTCCAGTATAACATCTTAGGGGATTCTGAGAGTTGTAAGGTTAAAACGCTTGAGTTTGGAACGAGGAACCTTTCATGGGCAATATAAGGGCACTGCAGTTTGCAGTAGATGAAACATTGCAAACAGAATGAATCGACAAGCATTCCATCATCAGAAGCCCACTCCCTCTGTTTCACTTTTCTGCTGAAAAAAACCCCTTGCTGGTCAATAAGCTACAATCTCTTCATCAAACACATCACCAGCAGACTTGAGAACAATTTGTTTCTGGACTAGAACCAACTATTCATCATTAGTGGATCCTTCCTATTTATCCTTTATGTGCAGGAGATTGTTATCGGATGCCTTCCATGATTTAATTTAAGGCATATGTGAAACTGGCTTCAACCTAGATCTAAGGAACAGTCGCTGGATTTGCTAGCAGGGTAAACTAATGGAAAGTCAGCCCCACTTGATTCAGTAGCCAATAAAGTCGTCATTGACCAAGAGATCTGTGTACATTAAACATTTACCGCCACTGAAAGCACTGGTAATAAATAGAAGGGCTGTGCTGATATGGGTGATGGGCCATTGTTTCAAGAAGACTAACGGTTGCTACTGGCAAATTGTATTTTTGACAATTGTGACCTTTCATTGCACCTGACACAGGGATGCTTGAAGCTGACATAAAAAAATTCCTTTTTCAATACCAACATTCCTTGCCCTAACAAGTAGCGAGAGAGAGAGAGAGAGAGAGAGAGAGAGAGAGAGACAGAGACAAAAGCACACTCGTTTTGACCCTATCCATTATAACTGATAATCTTTGCATGTAAAAGCAAAATCATTCCTATGTTTACTGCGTGCAAGGAGATGTATACATCTGTTTTTTGTACATGCAGTTCCAATTTTGTTCATGTTTATATGGTAAGTCTAATCCTGTTGTGTTTTATTCATAACCTCAGAATTGTGCTTCCTATCAAATCAGAATGAGTTTTCCATTCTCTGAGTCAGGTTTCCTTGTGACTTTATCCATCATTTAATGTCAATTCGAACAGTCGGTTGCCTGTAGCTCATGTGGATTGCAGCAGCCGGATCGGCTGGGTTGGACGGTTTTCCCTCATTATTGTCATACCTCCAAGTCCTGACATAAGTTCAACCGGCCCAGCAAAAGGGAACATATTCTTTTGTTAACTCTCAGCCTGAAGAACAACCACACTCTTGCTTTGCATCTTCAAAAATGGTTCCAATTAGTTTTGGTAGGTGCTCATTGGAGAAATTAAGAAGCTTATTTATTTGAAACACTTTGTACCGTTAAATGGCACTAAAGAGTCACTGCACAGCGCACCAATGATTATTTATATATTAGGCCTTTGTTGCTGCAAACGTTGGATGCTACAGGTTACTCGACTTCCTATGTGTACCGCAGAGAGCACAAAGGAAAGCACAGCATATCTGGGACACGCGCTGGAACAAGGTTCAAAGGAAGCCTGGAGGGTGGCGAGGAATGAAGGAAGTGGAGACTGCGGATCTGGGCCTTTGGTGTATGGAGCGTAGTCGGGAACTCGGGGCCTGAGAGTGGTGGGGGAGGGCACCAGAAATTCAGGACCTTGGATCTGTGTGGTGCGTTAGGTCCTCAGGCTGGAAATCAAGTAGGGACCCACACAAGGTCAGCAAAACGAGCATAAAGTTAAAAAAAAATAAACAATTGGCACAGCCGATGTTTCAGTATTATTCAGATGGCCTCCCTCAACTTTCTTCTTTCACCATCACATTGATATCTGGATGGTGCTCATTCCCCCACTGGTGCAGAACTCAAAAATATCTTCACCTTTGCCACTTTCCAATATTTCCACTTTGCTCTCACTTTCACATGATCCACACCTGTTTTTTCCCTTCCCTTTCTTGACTTCTTCACTTCTATCTTCATCTCTGGGGATAGTTTGGCAACCATCCCATTATAAACCCATCAACGTCCACAGCTTCCCAAGTACATCTCCTCTCCCTCTGCTTCCTGGAAGAACTCCATTCCATTTTCACGGTTCCTCCATTACCAGCATATCTGCTCTGATGATTAGACTTGTCTCATCTGTGCACTCAAAACATCTTCCTTTTTCCTTGGCAATTCCTTGGTTCCCCTCTGCCATAGCTGACAGAATTCCAACCACGTCTCCTTTGTATCTTGCACTTCTTCTCTCATCCATTTTCCAGCCAAAACAAGAACAGGGTCGTACCCCCCCCCCCCCCTCCCCTGTCTCTCCCTGTCCCCACCTTCTACTCTCCCAGTCTCCACACTCAGCATTCCATCCATCATCATCTGGTCCACGCCGGACAGTAGAAGGTTCTGATCTGCCATGGGTCTAGAACTCACGTCCTTTATAGGTAGCATAGCTTTCCTCTATGTATGGTGTATGGTGTCAATGGTAGCCAGCAGGCTGCCTGAGGCAACCCAGTATTTCAGTAAGCCAGTTTACACAATAAGTCTCTTGTGAGAAGGATTATGGCGGTGCAATGAAAAGCAGTTAAACATGCGTAGGAATGTTCGGGCTTCAGACACATTCCCAGACTTAACACACTGACTTCTCACACATATAACCTATTCCAGTAAAACCTCGGCCACCTGTAAAAAATCAGCTCTCATCATAGGATGGGGACAAAATGGATCCCACCTTCCCGGTCACCTTGCCATTTATAACATGCACTGCAGGGATGGGTAACACATTGCTACTTGCATCAGTCATTGAAGCTGTGTCACATGATGCAACTGTAAGTGCCCCAGATTCAACCATCACACGACTTCAGACCGTCTTGAATAAAACCCACAGGATTCCTGAGCAGCTAAAGCTGACAAAACTCCGAGAGCTGATTAATTAGTTTGTAATTGGCACTGCAACATCCTGAGGACGTCTCCAACATACTTTATTCTATTTATTTTAAGGAATTATTCAAGCAAACAAATGCAATGGGTGCAACTGGTCCTTGTGCATGTGGGTTCAATCCATTTGTGTTTCTTATTTTCTTTTGGTGCTCTTGAAATTGAATTCTGTCCTTGATTTGTGTACTGTGGTGTTTTTATATTTAATTTATTCCGATTATGTGTTTTGTATTTTTTTGTGATTCTATGCATTGTAAGGTGTCCTTGGGTTTTAGAAAGGCGCCAGTAAATAAAATGATTATTATTATTATTATTATTTTGTTCACATTGAATTTTTTATGAACCTGAAAGCAGCCCCTTCAGCCCACTGAGTCTGCACTCACCTCAAGTACCCATTTATGCTAATGTCATGGAAGGCACTGCAGATGCTGGTTTAAATCGGATAGACACAAAATGCTGGAGTAACTCAGCAGGCCAGGCAGAATCTCTGGAAGGAATGGGTGACGTTTCGGGTCGAGACCTTTCTTCAGACTGCTGAAGAAGGGTCTCGACCCGAAACGTCACCCATTCCTTCTCTCCAGACATGCTGTCTATCCCGTTGAGTTACTCCAGCATTTTGTGTCTATTTACCCTAATGTCATATTTTTTAACATTCTCATCAATTCCCCCCAGACTCTACCTCATATTCTATCTATTCCCCTCATGATATTATACACCTCTATAAGATCACTCCTCATGCTCCTGCGCTCCAAGGGATATAGTGCTAGCCTGCCCAACCTCTCCCTTGAGCTCCGGCACTCAAGTCCTGGCAACTTCCTCGTAAATCTTCTCTGCACTCTTTCCAAATTAACACCACACTCCCCATAGCAGGGTGATCAAAATTGAACACAATACTCCAAATGCAGTCTTACCAACATCTTGCACAACTGTAACATAACATGTGTAGGAGAGAATTGCAGATGCTGGTTTAAATCAGGTAGACACAAAATGCTGGAGTAACTCAGCGGGACAGGTAGCATCTCTGGAGAGAAGGAATGGGCGACATTTCAGATCGAGACCTTTCTTCAGACTGATGATAGAATGTAGTTGGAGACAGTAAAAGGGCTGTCTCACTGTGCGAGTTGACCCACGAGTGACCCCGAGTGAAAGACTCGTGGTTGCGTACGATACTACAAGTTTATGATCCCGAGTTTAACCGAGTTCCCACGGGTATGTCTAAGTTTCCCGTTTACTTCTCATTTCTGCGATGTTCCAAGTTCGTCTCCCGAGTGTACCAAGTTCCTCTCCCGTTAATCTTGAGGCAACAATGTATATCGAAGTGTTTAAAAATCATCACATGTTAAAAAAATGATGTCATGCTTTTTTTTTACATACTTTAAAATGCCTGCCTTGTTTAAATTGGCTCATTTGGAAAAAATGTTTGCAAGAAGGCTATTGGAGTCCAGCTTGGAGCTTCGACTCTGACTCCGCGGTTTTTTCGACCCAGCGCCGCCCTCAGACCGCAGACCGCAGACCGCAGACCGCAGACCACAAACCGCAGACCGCGGCTGCTTGATGTTGGTGGTCGGCGGTCACAGCACTCCGGAGCGGCGACCCGGCAAGGCATCGCCCGTTCCGTGCATCAGAGGGATAACGGAACTAATCTCCCAGGTCTGTCCCTTCATCAAATGGTGAATCTGCTCCACTAAGACGGCCGTCTCCATATTCAGATTGCAAAGCAGCTAACGCAGCAGGCTGCAGCTCTGTATAACTGAGTGGTGATGGGTGGTGTAAAAGATTGTGATTATGGTCATGTTAAGAATTAAAAGTCATAAAATCAATGTGTGAAATGTGATTCTTATTTTTCAAAGTCTCTCATAGGAAACAATGAGCGTATAGAGCCCAGGGAGAGGGGGAGAAAGAGACGTACACTCACAGAGGCAGAGTCTCTCAGCCTGTGTGAGAGGGAGGGAGGGAGAGAGAGACACACACACAAGGTGGATGTGAAATCTCACCTGCCTGTTTCAGTGACAGGCACCCGCCATCAGTGAATGAAGCCACCCCCATCTGTCTCCCCTCCTCTCCCTCCACTCTCCACCCTCTCTCCTCCACCCCACCCCCCTCACCCCCCCTCCCCCAATTTGGAAATGTCATCCCATCACCCATTCCTTCTCTCCAGAGATGCTGCCTGCCCTCTGAGTTAAAGAGTTCCCACTTGCAGCAGCAAAACAGGCCAGTAAACACAATACTCATAGATAATATACTAAACAAAGAAAATATATATTAAAAAATCCAGTATTATTGCAAAAATCCCAAAGTCCTTAGTGCAAACAAGGCAGTTTGTAGTTCATAGTTTAGTTAGCATTTGTTGCGTTCAAAAGCCCGATGGTTGTTGGGAAGAAGCTGTTCTTGAACCTGGAGGTCATGGTTTTCAGATTCTTATACCTTCTGCTCAGCAGGAATGAAATGAGAGCATGGCCAGGGTAGTGTGGGTCCATGACAATGCTGGCTGCCTTTTTGAGGCAGCACCTCCTATAGAACCCTTTGATTCAGTAAAGTTCAGTAAAGAGATCGGGAATCTGGCATCATGGCTTGACAATAAAACCCAGCCTTTAACATCCGCATAATGAAAGAGTTGGTGTTGTCCTACGGAACAGGGGTGCAGGAGAGGTGAACACAACCCTGTCTTCTTCAACAGCACTGGTAGAGATGGCTTCTGGACGTGACTGGCAAACCTCAGATTAGGCTGCCAGGAAGTGTCATAAAATGTTCTCACGCTGTTCCTCAATACTGGTTTGTCTTAAGGTTGTGAGCTCAGTCCCAAATACACAAAATTTATATATAAACTTCAAGCAATTTTTTCTTTTCTACCCACTCTGCCACCTTATCAATAACTTACTTAACTTTGTTAAGCAGAATTTGTCTTTAAAAAGTCTAAGTAACTGATATTTCTGTCCCTGATTATTGTTTCTAAAAAGAGTTCCCACGGTAGAATCACGAGTCACAATGTTAAACGCACGGGCCACTACGTTCTTACAACGAGTTTAAAATGTTTCAAATTTTAACCTCAAGAGTACATTTTACTCGTGGAAAAGTACAAACATGTTTGAACTTTTGCAAGAGTTAACAAGTTTCACGTGTACCTCCCGTTAGCGCCAAGAGTCGCTAAGTTGCGTCCACGAGTTCCGACGTTCCCGCTACGTTAATTGTACGTGATTACCACGAGTTAAATTTGTTTTAAACTCGGGGTCACTCGTGGGTCAACTCGCACAGTGAGACAGACCTTTAAGACTGGTGGGAGAACTGGGAAGGGGGAGGGCATGGAGAGAGAGGGAAAGCAAGGGCTATTTGAAGTTAATGTTCATACCGCTGGGGTGTAAGCTACCCAAGTGAAAAATTAGGTTCTGTTCCTCCAATTTGCGCTGGGCCTCACCCTGGAAATGGAGGAGGCCCAGGACAGGCAGGTCAGATTGGGAATGGGAGGGGGAGTTGAAGTGCTGAGCAACCGGGAGATCAAGTTGCTTGAGGCGGACTGAGCGGGGGTGTTCAACGAAACGATCGCCGAGCCTGCGCTTGGTCTCGCCGATGTACAGAAGTTGACACCTGGAACAGCGAATACAGGAGATGAGGTTGGAGGAGGTGCAAGTGAACCTCTGCCTCACCTGGAAAGACTGTTAGGGTTCTTGGATGGAGTCGAGGGGGGAGGTAAAGGGACAGGTGTTGCATCTCCTGTGGTTGCAGGGGAAAGTACCTGGGGAGGGGGTGGTTTGGGTGGGAAGGGACGGGTTGACCAGGGAGTTGAGGGGGGAACGGTCTCTGCGGAAAGCAGAAAGGGGTGGAGAAGGGAAGATGTGGCCAGTAGTGGGATCCCGTTGGAAGTGGCGAAAATGTTGGAGGATTATATGCTGTATGCGATGGCTGATGGGGTGGAAGGTGAGGACAAGGGGGACTCTGCCCTTGTTACGAATAGGGGGAGGGGGAGAAAGAGAGGAGCTGCGGGATATCGAGGAGACCCTAGTGAGAGCCTCATCTATAATGGAAGAGGGGAATCCCCGTTTCCTAAAGAATGAGGACATCTCCGATGATCTAGTATAGAAAACCTCATCCTGGGCGCAGATGCGGCGTAGAAGGAGGAATTGGGAGTAGGGGATAGAGTCTTTACAGGAAGCAGGGTGGGAAAAAGTGTAGTCTAGATAGCCATGGGAGTCAGTAGGTTTGTAGTAGATGTCGGTCAATAGTCTGTCTCCTGTGATGGAGACGGTGAGATTCAGAAACGTTAGGGAGATGTCGGAGATGATCCAAGTGAATTTGAGTGCAGCATGGAAATTAGTCATGAAGTTGATGAAGTCAGTGAGTTCTGCATGGGTGCAGGAGGCAGCATTGATGCAGTCGTCAATGTAGCGGAGGTAGAGTTCGGGGATAGGGCCAGTGTACACCTGGAACAGTGATTGTTCGACGTACCCTACAAAGAGGCAGGCATAGCTAGGGCCCATGCGAGTGCCCATAGCTACGCCTTGGATTTGGAAGAAGTGGGAGGAGTCGAAGGAGAAGTTGTTGAGGGTAAGGACCAGCTCTGCTGGGCGGAGGAGAGTGTTAGTGGATGGAAATTGGCTGGTTCTGTGGTTGAGGAAGAAATGGACGGCTTTAAGACCTTCCTGGTGGGGGATAGAGGTGTTGAGTGACTGGACATCCATGATAAAGATGAGGGAGTGGGGGCCTGGAAAACAAAAGTAATTGAAGATGACGAAGAGTGTGTGAGGTGTCTTGGACATAGGTAGGGAGGTATTGGACCGGGGGGATAGGATGGAGTCGAGGTATGTAGAAATTAATTCGGTGGGACATGAATGACGAAGAGCGTTAGAGGTGTCTTGGACATAGAAAGGGAGCGATTTAACATAACATGTAGCAAAGGTCTTCTTGACCACCCTATTTACTTGTAACATCACTTTCAAGGGACTATGTACCTGCACTCCTAGATCCCACTGTTCTACAACATGCCCCAGGGAGCTGATGTTCACTGCAGTCCACCCCTGGTTTGACTGCCAAAATGCAACACCTCAAACTTATCTACATTAAAATCCATTAACCATTCTTTAGCCCACTTGCCCAACTGATCAAGATCCCGTTGTAATTTTGGATAACCATCTTCTACGATACCACCCACTTTAGTGTAAACTGCTAACTTACTAATCATGCCTTCTACATTCTCATCCAAATGGTTGATATAAATCACAAACAGCAATGGACCCAGCACCAATCCCCAAGGCACACGACTAGTCATAGGCCTCCAGACTGAAAAACAACCTTCGACCATCACTTTCTGCTTTCCTCCAGGAAGCCAATTCTCTATCCAGTTGGCGAGCTCTCCCTAGATCCCATGCGATCTAGTCTTCCAGAGCAGCCTACCATGTAGAATCTTATTAAATGCCTTTCTGAAGTCCATAGAGACAACATCTAGGGCTTTGTCCTCATCATCCTTTTTGATTACTTCTTCAGTTGAAGGAACGTCATGCATATGCCTCAGGTACAACAGGGCACGTTACCTGATTTTTTTAAAACAAATCCATCAGAGATTGAGAAGGATGTAAAAGCGGAATGCCACCCAATCCTGAGGAATATTGTCCCATTCACATCCTTTTAACTTCTTTCTCTCCAGACAATTAAGTTAAAATTACCCACACTGAATCTATATTTAGCAAAGCAAAATTAAATGATTGCATTGTGCTCCTATTCACCAGAGTTCTTCCAAAGTTTCCATTTCCAAATTAGCCAGGATAATGAGCTGTTGGAGTTCAGCTCAGGTTACCTCAAAGAATCATGAACTCGCCTCCAGTCATTTCCTGCTACCACTGCAGAACCAAATGTTGTACTGACTGGAAACTGAAACAGCAAACATGTATGCAAATAATCTAATAAACCTTCAATTAACTACTGTACAGGCACAAAGACGTTGTGTACAGGCAGCTTCATGCGTCAACTCATGAGTGCTTAATGGTTATATGCACTGGGAAGAGAAGAAGGAATTTTGGGAAAAATCTGTTTTTGTCCACAAATATCTGAGGAGACAGGTGGAACATCTTTAAAGGTAGGTTGAGCAAATGTAGAAGAAACCTTTAAAATTATTATGAATAAACTGCTCAGAAATGTGAAGAACCTTTGCACACTAAAATAAAGAGGTACACCGAGATTATGCATCACCCTGTTCTCACGGACTTACAACACTTGGGTTTTATAAATATCATTGTTTTCAACCCTCCTCTCTCCACTACCGTGGTCCTAAGCCCTTCATTACCTCTAAGCTCATTCAGCCCAGCACCCCTCATAAATCTATAAGTTCCATTCAACCTGTTCACTTCTAATTTTCTCTCCGTGCACCCTCTCACCCTCCCACCTTCCACGGCTGAGAGTTGTGCCTTCAAGTACCTCAGCCCTAAGCTTCGGAAGTCTCTCCCAAAACCACTCCATTCCTTTAAGACGCTCCTTAAAACTTAACTCTTCTGATAGTCTTTTGGTCACCTGTCGTAATTTCTTCAGTTGGTGTGAATCCCTGAGAGACAATGCTCCTGCAAACCCTCCTGCAAGATATTATACATTGTTTTGGTTGCACACAGGAGCCAACATAAAGGTGCATTTTTCAAAGGAAGGAAACCACATGGAGACTTGTTCCTGTATTTGCATTATCACGAGTTAAATTACAAAATGGAACAGTACAGCACAGGAGCAGGCCCTTCAGCCCATGATGCTCGTGCTGACTATGATACCTAATTAAATTAATTCCATCTGCTTGCATATGATCCATATTAGTTTAGTTTAGTTTAGATTAGAGATACAGCGCAGAAACAGGCCCTTCAGCCCACCGGGTCTGCGCCGACCAGCGATCCCCACATATTAACACTATCCTACACACAATAGGGACATTTTACATTTATACCAAGCCAATTAACCTACAAACCTGCACATCTTTGGAGTGTGGGAGGAAACCGAAGATCTCTGAGAAAACCCACGCAGGCCACGGGGAGAACGTACAAACTCCGTACGTAGTCCGGATCGAACCTGGGTCTCCGGTGCTGTAAGCGCTGTAAGGCAGCAACTCTACCACTGCTTCACCATGCCACCTCATTCTTTCATTCTCTGCATGTTCAAGTGCCTATCTAATGCCTCTTAAAACTATCATTATACAGTGCCCTCCATAATGTTTGGGACAAAGACCCATCAAATGGAAAACATAAAATGTTTTTCTTACTCAGAGAATTGGTTTGGTCCATAATTATATGTATCATTGCTGCACTTATTCACATTTCTCAATGTTCAATAATGTTCAATAAATCCGAGCAGCCTAAAACATTGCTCAGAGTTTACGATAATTTATTGAAGACACAAAAACGAGACTATGAAGGCACGAGATACAGTGCCCTCCATAATGTTTTGGACAAAGACACATCATTTATTTATTTGCCTCTGTACTCCACAATTTGAGATTTGTAAAATAAAAAAACACAAGGTCAAATTTTATTAAAGGGTATTTTTATACATTTTGGTTTCATCATGTAAAAATTACAGCTGTGTTTATACATAGTCACCTCATTTCAGGGCACCATAATGTTTGGGACATGGCTTCACAGGTGTTTGTAATTGCTCAGGTGTGTTTAAATGCCTCCTTATGCAGTTATAAGAGAGCTCTCGGCACCTAGTCTTTCCTCCAGTCTTTCCATCACCTTTGGAAACTTTTATTGCTGTTTATCAACATAAGGGCAAAAGTTGTGCCAATGAAAGTCAAATAAGCCATTATGAGATGGGAAACAAGAATAAAACTGTTAGAGACATCAGCCAAACCTTAGACTTACCAATATCAACTGTTTGGAACATCATTGAGAAGAAAGAGAAGAAAGAGAGCGCTAGTGGGCCCACTAATCACAAAGGGACTGGCAGGCCAAGGAATACCTCCACAGCTGATGACAGAAGAATTATCTCTATAATAAAACACCTGTCCGGCAGATCAGAAACACTCTTCAGGAGCCAGGTGTGGATTTGTCAATGATCACTGCCCGCAGAAAACTTCATAAACAGGAATACAGAGGCTACACTGCAAGATGCAAACCACTGGTTAGCTGCAAAAATAGGATGGCCAGGTTACAGTTTGCCAAGAAGTACTTTTTTTTTTAACCTTTTATAATTTCCTTTTTTTTAAATTTGTTTTTAATTTTATTTTATTGGAAGTAAGTACAATAATGTAGTACATAAGTACCTAATACACACTGAGATATTACAATTCATGTACAACTTCTTATTTTTTAATTTAACCATAAAACAGAAAATGAAGAAGGGAAAGATAGAGGAAGAGAGAGTATCTTAAGAAGTGGTGATAGTGTTAGTTCGTGAAATAGTAAAGAAAGCCCGAAGAAAGAAACAGGTAAACAAAAAAGTAGAAAGGGTTGAGGAAAAAAAAAAAGAAAGGAAAAAAAGGAAGTAGAAAAAAAGAAGGAAATAAAAAGAGAAAGATTAAGAGATATACCTATTTAATATCTTTACCCACCCCTCACCCGGTTCTGAAACATTCTGAAGCATCTGCCAAGAAGTACTTAAAAGAGCAAACACAGTTCTGGAAAAACGTGTTGTGGACAGATGAGACGAAGATTAACCTATATCAGAGTGATGGCAAGAGCAAAGTATGGAGGAGAGAAGGAACTGCCCAAGAACCAAAGCATACCACCTCATCTGTGAAACACGGTGGTGGGGGTGTTATGGCCTGGGCATGTATGGCTGCTGAAGGTACTGGCTCACTTATCTTCATTGATTATACAACTGCTGATGGTAGTAGCGTAATGAATTCTGAAGTGTATAGACACATTCATTCTGCTCAAGTTCAAACAAATGTCTCAAAACATTGGCCGGCAGTTCATTCTACAGCAAGACAATGATCCCAAACATACAAAGAAGTTTTTGAACGCTAAAAAATGATAAATTCTTGAGTGGCCAAGTCAATCATCTGATCTGAACCCAATTGAGCATGCCTTTTATATGCTGAAGAGAAAACTGAAGGGGACTAGCCCCCAAAACAAGCATAAGCTAAAGATGGCTGCAATACAGGCCTGTCAGAGCATCACCAGAGAAGACACCCAGCAACTGGTGATAGACAATAGACAATAGGTGCTGGAGTAGGCCATTCGGCCCTTCAAGCCAGCACTGCCATTCAATGTGATCATGGCTGATCATCCACAATCAGTACCCCGTTCCTGCCTTCTCCCCATATCCCCTATCTTCAAGACCCCTATATAGCTCTCTCTTGAAAGTATCCAGAGAACCGGCCTCCACCGCCCTCTGAGGCAGAGAATTCCACAGACTCACATTCTCTGTGTGAAAAAGTGTTTCCTCATCTCTGTTCTAAATGGCTTACCCCTTATTCTTAAACTGTGGCCCCTGGTTCTGGACTCCCCCAACATCGGGAACATGTTTCCTGCCTCTAGCATGTCCAAACCCTTAATGACCTTATATGTTTCAATAAGATACCCTCTCATCCTTCTAAATTCCAGAGTATACAAGCCCAGCCGCTCCATTCTGATGTCCATGAATCGCAGACTTCAAGCAGTCATTGCATGCAAAGGATATGCAACAAAATACTAAACATGACTACTTTCAATTACATGACATTGCTGTGTCCCAAACATTATGGTGCCCTGAAATGGGGGGACTATGTATAAACACAGCTGTAATTTCTACATGGTGAAACCAAAATGTATAAAAATGGCCTTTATTAAAATCTTTATTTAACCACTTGTGATGTTTTCTATTACAAATCTCAAAGTGTGGAGTATAGAGGCAAATAAATAAATGATGGGTCTTTGTCCCAAACATTATGGAGGGCACTGTAATTGCTTCTACCACTCCTCTGGCAGTGCGTTCCAGTCACCTCTCACTCGCCATGTAAAAAAACTTGCTTTGCATATCTCCTTTAAACTGTGCCCCTCTCACCTGAACGCTATGTACTCTAGTATTTGTCATTTCCATTCTGGGACTAGGACTCTGACTATCTACACTATCTATGCCTCTTGTAAATTTATATACTTACTTCAGCCTCTGATAATATTAAGATAAAACAATCAAAATCTGTACAACCTCTCCTTATATGTATTGCTCTTTAATCCAGGAAACATCCCCGTGAACTTCTTCTGCACTCTCCAAAACTCCACATCTTTCCTCTATTGTAGGGACTGGAGCTACACAAAGTACTGCAAATGTGGCCAAACCAACATATTATACAGGTGCAACATGACGTCCGGACTCAATGAGCAAAACACTTCCTGAGTCTGAAGAAGGGACCCGACCCAAATTATCACCTGTCCATTCAATCCCCAGATGCTGCCTGACCTGCTGAGTCCCTCCAGCATTTTGTGTTTTAGCATCTGCAGTTTTTTGTATCTCTCTTTTATACTCAATGCCCCAAGTGACAATAGAAAGCAAGCCATATGCCATCTTTACCACTCTGTCTTCTTATGTTGCCACTCTCAGGGACCTATAGACCTGCACCTAACATCCCTTTGCACATCAATGCTCCAAAGGGTTCTTCCATTCATTGTAAACTTTCCTCTGACCTTTGAGCTGCCAAATTATCCAGATTTAAACTTGTCTAACACTTGTCCAGATTAAACTCCACCTGCAATTTCTCCATCCATGGTTCCAAATGATCTATATCCTTTGACAACGTTCCTTACTATCTACAACTGCTATTTTTTGAGTCATCTGCAAACTGACTAGTTTAGTTTAGTTTAGTTTAGAGATACAGTGCAGAAACAGGCCCTTTGGCCCACAGAGTCCGTGCCGAACAGCGATCCCCGCACACTAACACAATCCTACACCCACCAGGGACAATTTACAATTATACCTAAACCTGTACGTCTTTGGAATGTGGGAGGAAACCAAAGATCTCGGAGAAAACCCACGCGGTCACAGGGAGAACGTACAAACTCCGTACAGACAGCATCTGTAGTCAGGATCGGACCCGAGTCTCCGACGCAGCAACTCTACCGCTGAGCCACCGTACTAATTATGACGCTGTAAGCACTACGGCAGCAACTCTACCGCTGAGCCACCGTACTAATTATGACGCTGTAAGCACTGTACGCCAGCAACTCTACCGCTGAGCCACCGTACTAATTAAGCCATTTACATTTTTGTCCAAGTCATTTATTATCACAAACAACAGAGGTCCCAGCAACGATCCCTGCGGAACATCACTTCTGACAGATGTCCAGTCAGAGAGACACCCCTCCACTACTGCCCTCTGTCTTCTATGGCCAAGACAATTTTGAAACCCTAAGTCATTGTGAATGAGGGTCTTTGTATCAACAGCAGATTTGCTAGAATGTCTCAGAAACATTAGTGAACCATGGCAGAAGAGCAGCAGGTCATGTAATCGCACAATCAGTGCTACAGAATGCAACATATTCATATATTCAGGAAAAGAAGATTCACACAAACAAAATGTGGAAAAGATAATTGCAGCATGCTGGTGAATTTCCTCGAAATGTGTCAAGAAACAGTATTGTGGAACAATCTTTCCCATTCAAAGTTTGGTGACAGATCACCCCTGTGGAGTTCCATGAATAATTCTTTTGATAAATTGCCCCCAAAAAATTACACTCTGCAAGATCATCTGTACAATTGCATCCAAGAGCACCGTGCCAATGGGAGTCTACTGCGGTTCATTTACTGGTGGTTTTGGCCATGGGTTCATGTCCCACGGAAAGCTAAGCATGTAAAGGGCCTGTCCCACTTGGGCGTCATTTGCGCGACACGCAGACGGCGCGCGAAGATTTTGTACATCCCAAAATCCTGGGGCGCCGCGAGCGACTGCGCGTCACTGCTTACGCCACCATGTGCGCATCACGTGCGCAGCACGACGCGCGCGTCGTTCGTCGTGACGCGTAAATGATGTCGCGTAAATTAAGCGCAAATGACGCCCAAGTGGGACAGGCCCTTAAGGCTCCGTGACACTCTGGTGAAGCCTTGCATCAGCAAAATTTACATTTTTTGAGTGACTTTTTAACAGAATCCTCTGCCTTCTTTAATGGGTGCTGAAGAAATTATGGTACTATGGCAAAGAAGAACAGAGGGAGTTATCGCCAGTGTCTTGAATATCAACATCGAAGGGTCTCGACCTGAAATCTCACCCATTCCATCTATCCAGGGATGCTGCCTGTCCCGCTGAGTTACTCCAGCATTTTGTGTCTATCTTCGGTGTAAACCAGCATCTGCAGTTCTTTCCTACACATTTTGTCTTCTCCACTCAGAAATCACCTCAAGGTTTGCCTAGTTTGAAGAAGTTGTCCTCCTCTCACCGACGAGAATTCTGCAACACCCTCTCTCGCTACTCCTCCTCTGTGATTCCTCCTGCTCTCCAGCCTGAAGGAGGGTCTCGACCTGAAGCGTCACCTATACTTTCTGTCCAGAGACGCTGAGCTACACAGGCTAATGTGTAGCCTCCAGGCTCCAGCATTTTGTGTCTATCACAACAACAGATTGTTTGCCAGAATCACACATCTGGAAAGTCATTGTGGGCAAACTGACTGATGCCTTTCACAACATTAGCACATTGCATTAAAGCAGTATTTAGGGTTCTGGAACTTTTCTGGAGCATTTCATTGGCAAGGAAATGAATGCAGTAGGCACTATATAACTCATTTTTTCCCTGCATCACAAAATCAATATTCTGATGAGTTTATGTTTTTTTACCCTTGTATGTTAAAGTCATATTTCTAAATTAGAATAAATATTAAATAATAAGCATTTTAAAAGGAAAAAATATAATCAAATTCCTTAACCTTCTACTCCATGCCATTGTTAATCAGAGCCCATGTCTTACTTAGAAATTGGACTTGCCCTTGAGATTTGTCATCAGCCTCTTAATCATTGGTTCTCAGTACGTTCAATTTCTAGGGTAGAGCTGCCTACTTAGCTGCATTAAACGGGCTCTTTGCACTGACCCCAGAGCACATCTGCGGCCTATACGAGACATTAAAGCCACCGCCAGCACTCCCTCCAGTCCCTTCACACATGATGACTGAGTGCCTGGTTAATGTGCACTCTCCTCATTGTTTACAGGTTGCTGCGTCCCCCTCAGGTCCTGGGTGCAGGGTGCCTCGGTGCATGTAACTGCGACTTGATTGCTCGAAGGCACTGAACAAAATTACCACGGCGTCCCAGCCGATTGAAAAATGAACAAAGCCGACACGTGACTTCAAGTCCCCGGGGAGGTCTCACATCGTGCTGGCTGAGCTGAGTGGGCCTTCAAAGTTCTGTCTCTTGTGCACACAAAGCTTCGTTTACAATTAGATCCATTGCTCAGCTTTCTTTTTCACCTTTCCCCCTTGCCACCCTCCTCCCCCCAACCCCACCCCCCTCATCTGATCAAAATTCCTTCATCATCTCACATATTACTGCGACCTTTTACCGCATTCATTGCATTAGTTAATGGAATAGTTCACATCCTTGATACATCTGTTGGAAAAATGCGTGGTGTCACCTGTTTTATTATAGGGCTGCTGCGAGGTTGTTAAAAGCGCCACAGAAATGCATGCTTTCCTTGCTTTCGGGGTGCAGTCCACGCTCTTTGTGCAAATGATTCTCAGTCATGTACAAAAATAGAGTGTCTGCGGCTCTAGTATGCTGCAGGATGCAATACAACAAGAGATTTCTGCACAGAATGGTTGTTCGACACACTTGGAGAGAACAAATCAACCTGTCAGTGACGCATTGATGCATTTTCTCACTGGTTGCAACACAGTCCTCAGTCCCTTGGTAGGTGAGAACCTTTCTGTGACTGAATGCACGCACAGCCAGGACGTGTTCTATTTGGAATTTTATTCCTTGCCAAAAAAGTACAAAGAAATGGCAACATTTAAACATCTGTGCAGCAGCTCTTTGAGTCATTCATTCTGCAATCCAGTCCAACTGAAAACGACCTCATTGAAAACACAGTGTTTACGCAAGACAAAGGAAAATGGCCCAATTTCTTATTTCAGTCTGCACAACGCAAAGCATAACTGGAATGAAAGAAAAGGTATGCCCAGCACCCCACCCTAAGCCATAAATCTAACTGGAACGGGAAAGAAAATATAATAACACCCCCCCCCCTCCCCCCACCAACTAAATAGCAGGAATAGGGAGATAATGTGCTCTCCCCTCCGCAGGATTGTTAAGGGGTGTGCCTGTCCATTTAATAGTTTTCAGGCTGAGTTAAGCAACCTTCCCTTCCTGCGCCACATAATGGTGCCCTGAGGCACTTGACTTCACTTTGGTTATTATTCCATCATTCCGATAAATCATATTTCCCGTGTCGCAGTGTTTGAACAGCAAGATTACAAGAGGTATTCCCTCCCTTTGAATGCAGCAAATCTGCTTCAAACAGATCCCGCAGCGCTTGAATTATGCAGTAGGCCCATCAGCTTCTAATAAGAAAAAGACCAACGAAGGCTCCCGGTGGGGGAATCCTGGCAAACTGCCCACACGGCCAACATCAAACATAACTTTTTACAGTAATTGACTAACCATTTATGGATGTGTAGGATTTGCAGATTTTCTTTGTTTCTCTTCCACCAGCTCACTGCGTTTTTACTTCTCGTTCTACTCCCCAGCTCATTTCTTAGAAAGCACAACAGCTCCTTGGATACACATGTATTGAGATGCTGGCAGCACATGCTGCAAATGAGAACAAGATGAAGCCACTTCCATGTACTGATGGTCTACATTTAAATGTTGTGCTTCACCAGACAGGGCTCCACGCCATGGACTCGGTGAACAGATCAAGCGTTTTCCCAAAATAGTTTCATTCCATAAATGAGGGAAATATGCTTTTACAGATGAGGTCAGAAATGTACAATAGTCACGCACAAATCCAATATGGAATTCAGGAAAAACTCCTTCAAACGGGCAGTGGTCAGAAGGTGGGCTTCACGATCACATGGACTTGTGTTGAAGAAGAACTGGATAAGATTAAGGAGGTGCAAGATAAATTCATTAGAGTGGAGTTGTTTTTAAAGGATGGTGGTTAATAGGCTGGATGGTTCGAATATCCAATAGCTAGCCTAGAAGTGTGCATGTGTAACAATATCTTGAATGGCAGTAATTTGTGGAATAGAGTATGATTGTACCAACTTCCGGACTGAAATGCACAACTCTGGAAATTTGGTTGGCACTTCTGACGAAGAATCAGGCTAGTGTTGTATTGTATTGTATTGTATTGTATATCTTTATTGTCATTTCCTGAGTATTCGCATACCCAGAGGAAACAAAAAAACGCGCATGGAACGATGTAGGCACAAGGAACTGCAGATGCTGAAATCTTGAGCAAACCACTAAGTGCTGGAGGAACTCAGCAGGTCAGGCAGGAACTGTGGAGGGAATGGTTAGACAATGTTTCGGGTTGGGTCCCTTCTTCAGATTCCTTGTGAAGTGAAATCAATCTTTTTCTGAGATGAAATTATTTTAAAGGCATTACAAATCCATATAAACTTTACATTATCTAAGAGGAAGTATAACCCTTTCCTGAGACCAGTATTGTTTGGACACTATACTTTTGCTGTAGGATGTCATATTTCAAGGCCCAAGTTTCTCTCCTTCCCTTATGAGGGGACGTATCTGGAACCAGCACAATTGTCTTGCACACTGATACTCCCCATCTATGTCAGTTCCGCTTAGCCCTCAATTCCCTGATCTTTCAAAACGTTATCTACTTCCTCTTCAAATATCCCCAACGATCCAGCCTGCACAACTCAGGACAGAGTAATTCAGAGATTCACCACCTTCTGTGAGAAGCTTCTCCTAAGCATCTCTGAGAATCTTTCACATTTGCACATTCAAGAGTCAAGAGTATTTATTTGTAATATGCACCAAAGATGAACCCGAAAAATGAATTCTTCCTTGCTGCAGCTTTACCGGCCCATTAGATGCAACAACAACGACAAATTAACAATGAATGATAGTTATTTGAAGTGCATGATCGTGCAAAAACCATTGTATAAACACAAAGCACTGGGTCCACCTCTATAAGATCATCCCTCAGCCTCCAGTGCTCCAAGGAATAAAGTCCTAACCTGCCCAACCTCTCCCTATAGCTCTGGCCCGAGACCTGGCAACATCCTTGTAAATCTTCTCTGTACTCTTTCCAGTTTAAGGACACCAATGTTGATAATTATTGAGGAGCTTGTCTTGCCGCCCACCCTCACTGAATGTGGTCTACGGGTCAGAAGGTCAAAGATCCAGCAGCAGAGGGTGGTGCTGACTCCGAGGTCCAGGAGTTTGAAGATGAATTTGGATGGGATTATGGTGTTGAAGATGGAACTATCTATGTATCCATAACTGATCTTGTGCTCTTCCGGTTTGCGCAAAAACGGTATGCGATAGTGCTCCGATCTTTTGCCTGCTTACTCACCGTTCGCCTGTGCTGCGAGTGCAACAAGTTTCGTTCCGATCGATGGTATATTGTAAAAGTTATTAAGTTGTTAAAAGTTATTAGCATGTGCAGATTGCTGTCAGTCACCGCCACGCAGATTGGTCTCCTCTCCTGTCTGTCAGGAAGGGGCGTCGCCGAGACAGCGACGCCTCTTCCTGGCACCATCGCCGCACTGATTAGCCGTGTTCGCTGTCGGGGCCTGGACTGGATCCCAGGCGGCGGCCGAGCTGAAGGCTGTAGTCGTGCCCAAGCCCGAGGCCTGGTCAAGGTGTACCAGCACCTCGGGGCCGTCCGGCCGCCGCCATCCTGGAGCACTTCCTGCACCACTTCCTGCTCTGCGGGCAGCTCTGGCTCAGCCGCCCGCCACCCTCACCCCGCCCCGGCACAGCGAGCCCGGCTCCGTCGAGGGCCAGGTCCACAAGTGCTTCATCCGCCTACAGTCAGGGCTGGACTGAGTACGAGAACCAGGCCGAGTTCCAGGCCCTGGCGCTGCTCTACAACCTGCGTAGGTGCTGAGGCAGGGAATGGGAGTGAGGGGAGGAGGATGAGGGAAATGGGGAGGAGGGCTGGGAGAGGGAGATGGGGGGGGGGGAGCAACGCCGAGCCTCGCTGTCTACCCACTGGCGAGGGACACCGCGGGTCCCGGGATGGGCAGCGCTCCAGGGGCTCCTGCCTGCGGGCGTGGACACCGGGAGAGGCCCTAACGCACCGCAGCATTACACAGAGAGAGAGAGCGCCGCAACCCGGCCCACAGCACGGGGGGGGGGGGGGGGGGGGGGGGGAGGAGAGAAGATGGAGGGAGGGGGAGAGAGGGATGAGGGAGGGAGGGAGGGAAAGGGGAGAGAGGGATGAGGGAGGGAGGAGGGAGAGAGAGGAAGGGAGGGGGAAAGAGGGAGGGAGGGTAGTAGAGGGGTGGTGGAGTGCAGGGGGTTGGGAGGGGGGTAGAAGGGAGAGGGGACAGGGAGGGGTGGATTTGATGGGATGGGGATAGGTGTGAGTGGTGGAATATTGCGTTGGGGAACTGGTTGCGTTGGGGGACCAGGCCTCCCGTGTGACAGGGACCCAACGGGTCCCACTTAGTCTAGTAGTCAATAAATAGGAGTCTGACATAGGTCTCTATGTTATCTTGATGTTCCAGTGATGAGTGCAGAGCCAGGGGGATGCCATCTGCTGTGTACGTGTTGCGACGGTAGGCAAACTGCAGTGGATCAAGGCTGCCTTGGAGGCTGGAGTTAATATGCACCATCGCCAGTCTCTTAAAGCACTTAATAATGGTGGATTATCAGAGCCATAGGACGGCAGTCATTAACGTACAATACCGTACCTTTCAAAATGCAAGAGGAGAAACATATTGTTCTAATTTGATAGGGTTCTGATGTGACTGCACCTGGAATATCATATACAGGACTGGAATCTCAAAAAGGAAGGGAATAGTTAAATCTCTATAGTGTGAGGCTCATCGGATTGTTTGCTGCGATAATGGATTTGTTGTATGAGGAGAAATTAAGCAGACCAAGTCTTCAGTTTAGAAGAATAAGTTGTGATCTCATTGCAATATACATACAGTTATTCTTATAGCCCTGTCCCATGGTGCGAGTTCATTCCAAGAGCTCTCCCGAGTTTAAAAAAAATCAAACTCGTGGTAAGCACGGAGAATGAACGTAGTGGGTACGTCGGAGCTCGGGGACGTCTCTTAGCACTAACGGCAGGTACTCGGGAAGACTCGCTAACGGCAGGTAAGCACGGGAAGACTCGTGAAGATTTTTCAACATGATGAAAAATGTCCAAGAGAGCCCCGAGTACCGACAAGTGGCCATTACCATAAATCTCCGAGTTCGAATCAGGGCAAACTCGGGAGAACTCTTGGAATGAACTCGTACCGTGGGACAGGGGTTTGAAGGAGCCTCTCAGATCAGATGCAGATAACCTATTTTTGCCCAATTCGGGTATCTAGAAACAGGGTCCATGTCTCAAAATAAGGTTTGGCCATTCAGAACAGAAATTCAAAGAAACATTTTCACTCAGAGGGCACTCGAAGTACCCATGAGCTCTGTAGAAACTCGGAGGTTGAAAGGTTTATCAATATTATGGGAATGAAAGGAGATGGGTTAGTGCAGGAAAGTGATGCTGAGGTAAAGATCTGGTATGATCTTACTGTAAAGTGGAACAGGCAGGAGAGACCAAATCACCCACCCTTGTGGCTTTATGAAATGACAGGTGGAAACAGAGAAAATCATTATCCTGTATCCCCTTATGCCCACCAACAATGCTCTGAGTAACTAATTTCCAAGGAATGTCCACTTAGAATGAATGTGAATGAGTACAGTACAGAGTATAGTACAGTTAACGGCACACAGTACTATACTTTCCAGTCGACCTTTCACAGGGAAAGCCTTGCAGGAAAGGTTTTTTACAGAGAGAGTGGTTGATATCTGGAATTCACTGTCGGAGGAGGTGGTGGAATCAGATACAAGTCGTATCAAGACACTTAAATAGGCAAGGCATAAAAGGGTAGGACTGCCGATGCTGGTTTAAACCGAAGATAGACACAAAATGCTGGAGTTACTCAGATCGACAGGCAGCATCTCTGGAGAGAAGGAATGGGCGACGTTTCAGGTCGAGACCCTTCTTCACACTGATACATCATCCATTCCTTCTCTCCAGAGATGCTGCTTGTCCTGCTGAGTTACTCCAGCATTTTGTGTCTATCCAAGACATAAAAGGGTATGTTCTTAGTGTGGGCAATGGCATTAGTATAGAATGACAAAAGTGTTCAACATGGGCGTGGTCGGTCAAAAGGACACTTTTCTGTGCTGTACAACGCTGACTCCATGAAATAATGTTAGAACAGTTTCTTATTATTTGTATTGGTGCTGCTTCTACTGTGAATTGAAGTGAGTAATGGTTACTTGTTTGTTTGCCCTCATTCCCCATGTTGCTGCCGTATGAGGACAGACAATTGTTTTAAATTATTTGCCAATTCCCATTGTTGATCAGACCGGTTTTCTAATGTGTTGGATTCTGGATATTCCGGTGCAATTATTGGCAATGGTCTAAAATCAGCACAATGGCTGGCATCTCACAGCTGGGCCCAACTGGGCTGTGAATTGATAGATCTCGGAGAGGAACTGAAAGCACGGAATGTGATCCAGAGGTTGCTTGTAGCCTTGTGCATCCAGAAACAACAATGCCGCAGAAAGGCAGAGCTTGGCCTGAAACACGAGTGCCTGGAACTCAGGCAGCTAATCTCAGGACAATGTTGAAACACAACCCTCCTCAAGAAAAGCAGTTTTAAAGGTTACCTTATTCCCACATCACCTCATCTCAGTTTCAGACCATTTCTAATCAGGTTTCTTTCATTTGTATCACCCTCGGTCAAAACATCGACCCTGATCACCTGCTACACCTCTCTTCACCTTTATTTTTGCCACCGTCACCCCCTGACCCTGAGCAATTTTACTACGCACTTAACCCCGTTGGCCCTCATGGTGAAACTATTGTGACATCAAAAAGAGCAGCCCAGGAGCAGGGAGGCTTTGTGTTTCCTGGCGAGGGCACAGGGTTAACTGACACGGCATGCACAAGATCTTGCTAGCAAGTTCAGCAGTGCATAGACAGGCGCTTTCTGCTGGGACTACACGACATGTGCTCTACTTGCGTCTCATTCATAAACAGTCAGATAACATTCGTATCCCCGCCTCTCCCTTTCATTCCCCAACCTCCCCCACAAGCTTTGAAGATCGCAGGTTGTTTGCTCTGTGTGGAAAGAGCTTGATTGCTGCAGTTTTAACGTGACACAGTGTCGTGTGTACAGACATTCGGGAGAGAAGCGCTTAGATTCCCACCTTTGAAGTGAACCACTATGTTCTTGGGATGGGGTCAGTTTCACCATTGTCCTGGGAGCATGAACCCTGGCCCCGTAACCTGGGCCGGTTGTGCTCCATTCAGGGCTCATCGCTTTGTACAGCTCGGTCTTCAAAACCAAGAGTAGGGGAATAGCCTGTGTCCAAAAAACACATTCATCCCTTTCGTACACAATCATAAGGTGGCTGCCTTTTGTTGTTGGGAAGGGGGGGCGGGAGTGTTTTGGGAAAATACCCTCCAAAGGATTTGTTAAGTCCACCTTTCCTATATATGTCAGAGGTTTAAAGAAATAAGCGTTTAATGGTAACGGTGAGTTTTACAATCTCACGTCATCCATGAGTCGATAGCATTTATTTTCGAGTGAAGTCCCTGTTGTACAGTGGAGGGCACAGCAGTTAATTGGTGCAATGCAAAATCTCACAGACTGCAGCACAGGTCCTCCCCAGGTTATGAACACCCGACTAATGTACTGCCCATACATACAAGTGAGTGGTGGAAGATGGGCAGAATAGATTTAGTGCAGGGCTGCAGGCATCTTCTGCCATGTGGGAATTCAGATTGTGACAATGACAGTGGCGCTTAAGTGGCTTTTAGATATCACATGGATAGGGAGGGAATGGAGGAATATGTATCATGTGGATAAATGTGAGGTTATCCACTTTGGTGGCAAAAACAGGAAAGTAGACTATTATCTGAATGGTGGCCGATTAGGAAAAGGGGAGATGCAACGAGACCTGAGTGTCACGGTACACCAGTCATTGAAAGTAGGCATGCAGGTGCAGCAGGCAGTGAGGAAAGCGAATGGTGTGTTAGCATTCATAGCAAAAGGATTTGAGTATAGGAGCAGGGAGGTTCTACTGCAGTTGTACAGGGTCTTGGTGAGACCACACCTGGAGTATTGCATACAGTTTTGGTCGCCTAATCTGAGGAAAGACATTCTTGCCATAGAGGGAGTACAGAGAAGGTTCACCAGACTGATTCCTGGGATGTCAGGACTTTCATACGAAGAAAGACTGGATAGACTCGGCTTGTACTCACTAGAATTTAGAAGATTGAGGGGGGATCTTATAGAAACTTTCAAAATTCTTAAGGGGTTGGACAGGCTAGATGCAGGAAGATTGTTCCCGATGTTGGGGAAGTCCAGAGCAAGGGGTCACAGTTTAAGGATAAGGGGGAAGTCTTTTAGGACCGAGATGAGAAAAACATTTTTCACACAGAGAGTGGTGAATCTCTGGAATTCTCTGCCACAGAAGGTAGTTGAAGCCAGTTCATTGGCTATATTTAAGAGGGAGTTAGATGTGGCCCTTGTGGCTAAAGGGATCAGGGGGTATGGAGAGAAGGCAGGCACGGGATACTGAGTTGGATGATCAGCCATGATCATATTGAATGGCGGTGCAGGCTCGAAGGGCCGAATGGCCTACTCCTGCACCTATTTTCTATTTTTCTATGTGTAGGCAGATGAGATTAGTTTAGCTTGGCATCATGTCTGGCAGGACGTTGTGAGCCAAAGGCCGTGTCGCTGTCCTGTACTTTTCTATGTTGTGTCTGAATCATGCAGTTAAATGCCCTGGTTTAATTACATCTTAACCGCCAGGTCTTTGAACCACCCTGCACAACCTTAATCACAACCCTACCACTACGACCATCTACTATGGATTTTGTTTTGGATTGTACTATATGCTTTTGCTTGCAGTATTATGGTCTGGTTACCTAGTATAACTGATAATTTATTGGATTATTGTTTATTGTACATTTCATTGTTACGCTGTTGTGTAACGTGTTTGCAAAGCTGCAACGAGTAAGAATCTCACTTCCCTGTTCCATATGACAATTAAACCCTCCTGACTCTAGACGTTGAATAGTGAAAGGCCTGGATAGAGTGGATGCGGAGAGTATGTTTCCACTGGTGGGAGAGTCTAGGACCAAAGGGCATAGCCTCAGAATAAAAGGACGTACCTTTAGAAAGGATAACAAGGAGGAATTTCTTTAGCCAGAGGGTGGTGAATCTGTGGAATTCATTGCCACAAAAGGCTGCGGAGGCCAAGTCTTTGGGTATCTTTGAAGCAGAGATTGATAGGTTCTTGATTAGTAAGGGTGTCAAATGTTACGGGGAGAAGGCAGGAGAATGGGGTTGAGAGGGAACGATAGATCAGCCATGATTGAATGGTGGAATAGACTTGATGGACGAAATGGCCTAATTCTGCTCTGATGACTTATGTACTTGTGAACCTTTGGCTGGCCTATGTATCTATTTAAATATATTTGCTGGTCAGCCACGTTTCAATCTTACAAACTGTTGAAGTTACATACAGTTCTCAGGAACAGAACCCTGTCGTAACCTGTGGAGGACCAGGTTGAGCAGATTGCCCTTTTATGATTTGAGGGGTAGATATTGCCCAGGACACCACAGAGAACCTCTTCAGCTCTTCCTTGAAACACAACAATGGAATGTTTTAGCTGCATGGTGAACAATGCAATAAACCAGGAAGTAGAGTAATGTTTTGTAGAATAAGAGGTCTATCTTGCAGAAGATGCCACAGAAGAAAAGAGTGCCGTTATGGTATCCATAAAGTTCCATTCAGTGAATTTATGGTTTAGCAGTTCCAACCTATGCCAGAATAGTGACTGCAAGGAAACCTCTTTATTCTGATCTGAGAGAGGGGGTGAGAGAGGACTTGTGGGAAATAGAGGAATTCTTTTCATGAGCTCCATCCACTATAGTAGAGGAAACAACTTTCAGGGACAGGAGGATATTTAAGGAGCACAGGGCAAAAAGCCTTATCTTTGCAACACCAGTGTCAGAGATGAAGAAACTGGGAGAAAGAAATAGCATCCATACAGGAAAGAGGGCTTGTAAGTGAGCTTGTAACATTTTTTTGATTGCTTGAAAGATACAGCATGGAAACTGACACAATATGTAGGAAGGAACTGCAGATGCTGGTTTAAACCAAAGATAGACACAAAGTGCTGGAGTAACTCATCGGGACAGGATGCATCTCTGGAGAGAGGAATGGGTGACATTTCCCATCAACGCCACAGATTCCTCCTCTCCAGAGATGCTGCATGTCCCGCTGAGTTACTCCAGCAATTTGTGTCTTTCTATGGAAACAGACACTTCGGTCCATCCTCCACACCGCCAACAGATCACCCGTTCACACTAGTTTTACGTTATCCCACTATCTCATCCACTCCCTACACACAAGGGGAAATTTGCAGAGGCCAATTAACCTACATACTCGCACGTCTTTGGGATGTGGGAGGAAACCAGAGCACCTGGAGGAAACCCACACAGTCACAGGCAGAATGTGCAAATTCCGTACATACAGTACCCAAGGTCAGGATTGAACCCGGGTCCCTGGTGCCGTGAGGCAGCAATTCTGCTAGTTGCGCCATTGTGCCACCCACTTGTTAGTGGTTAGTCTATTTCATGAGGCTGAGATAGAAAAATAAAGGAAGTGTCAGAGACGGACTGCATTAGTGTGAGAGCAGAGAGGAAACAGGCAGCAAAAGTGATGGCATTTCATGTTCATGATCTTTATTTAGGACACTAAACCAAGGCAGTCATCAATGTATTGAAGGAAGAGTTGCGGGAGTGGTCCCAAATAAGCAGAGGAACAGAAATTGGACACATCAAACTAAAAGGCAGGCGTACATAGACACAAAATGGTGGAGTAACTCAGTGGTCAGGCAGCAATCTTGGAGAAAAGGAATAGGTGACATTTAGGGTCAAGACCCTTCTTCAGACTGAGAGTCAGGGAAGAGGGAAACTAGAGGTATGAAACGGTATGGAACAAATCATAGCCAGCACCAATGACTCAAGAAAAGGGGAACCAACAATGACTCAAGAAAGGTGGACAGGCATAACTAGACCACATGAGAGTTCCCACCATTACACCTTTAATCTGGAGTATTCGTAGAAGCAATGAAGTTGTAGAGGTCAAGGACAAGTTCTTCCAATCAAATGCACCAGCGAAGGAGAACTGGAGAGCCCTCAGACCTTCCTGATGTGGGATGGAGGACAACTTTACCCTGTGTGACTCCAAAACCATGCCCGTGTAATTGACGTTTAACTGACCATGGGCTCCCAGGCCCAATCCCATGTCTTGTAAAAAGACATTGAAAATGTTGTGTTACCCAATTTCTCTGGCTCATGGCGAATAAAGACCAGGAACACCTCTCAGATGTACAATGCACCCATTAGGCCATCAAGACATAAAGAGTGAGTGTAATTTTATTCTGAATTCTTATGCGTCCTGATCAGATATCCTTGCTGTTAGCCTAACGATCCTTGCCCTAATTGGTATGAAGTCTGGATAACCTGACTGTTCTCCACAGTGGTGAGGCTCCTGGGAGGCAGATGTGAAGGTGATTGCTTGAGCAACATGAAGCATTAATAAGGGACGGAGTGTTGCTAAACTTCAAAAGCCACACATTCCTTTATCACATGGATGGCAGTCGATTCCACATCTAATCAGGAGCAGGCGGTTGGATACTGCCTAGGCTGTTAGTCTGCACCCCATCTTCCAGCATCATCTCTCGCAGTGATGCAAATCTGTTTCTGACACTCTGCTAGTTCCCCACAGTTCGTCAAACGTCAACCTGGTAGCCGGTGACAAGCTGTCTTCCCTTGATTTATCCTTCAGAAAGGCAAAACATGCCAGGCTCATTGGCAGAGCCAGCATTTATCATACATCCCTAATTCGCTGGAAGACTTTAAGAATCACTTTATTTTGCAAAAAGCAGTAACTATCCAAGAGTGGGCGAGTAAAATTATTGTTGAAGTTAATTCTGAAGCATTTAACACCTTCGTTATCATGCGATATAAAAAGGATGCACTTCCCAAGTAAAATCACTCTCAAACAAGGCACTTTCAGAATGCTACCCGTGGGTTTGCACGTTGTGAGGGCACCAGCCTGAAACATTAATTGATTTTTCTTCCATAGATGCTGCCTGACCTGCAGAGTGTTTCCAGTACTTTGTGTTTTTATTTCAGACATTCAGCAGCTGCACTGCATTTCTGTTCTTGGTGTGCTTTACGATGAATGTATTGGATCAGGTGGAGACATTTAAACATGATCCATTCCTGGTCAATATAATGGTCAGCCATGCCTCATCACACGCTGCAGAGAAAGAGAAAGAAACAACCAAATCCATCCTAGTTCTTGAACCTTGGCACAAAATGTTCACCCTTTTTGTTTAAGGTGATTTAATTTGTCTTGGAATCGACGTCTCACTTCATCTGTGATTTCAACCTTAGAGCTTTATAGCATCTCAGATTTCCAAAGTTCCTTAGTCTTGCCAAAGGACAAAATCCAGCTCAGGAACAACTTATTTGCTTGGAGCCTACATCCTTTGAGGCTTTTCATTCCATTGTCAAGCCAATAAGATAATTATGCTGTTATTTTTTTTAAATCCAGGAATAGGTAAGTTTATGGAAATTTCTGAAATTGTTGTCTTTATAGCTCAACTGAAAATGAAGGGCTGCTGGTCAGGTATCTCACTGATATACAGATCCTGGAAATATGGAATTTAAACCATTGGAAGAGCACAAGAGAGTGCACAACCCACCATCCAATTGATTTCTCTCACCGACGCACTTTGAATCTATGAAAGTGTGAAATGATATCAGTATCTATGGAATTTCCTTGCTAGTCACTTCTTCCCCCAAAATGAAGAGATGGTCATGATCTAGCCATAGACCATTGAATCATTTATGATAAAGCAGGAGCCAATCACCCCATCAAGTCTGTGTCAATGCTTTTGAAATTGAATTCTGTCCTTGATTTGTGTACTGTGGTGTTTTTATATTTAATTTAATCCGACTATGTGTTTTGTATTTTTGTGATTCTATGCCTTGTAAGGTGTCCTTGGGTTTTAGAAAGGCGCCAGTAAATAAAATGATTATTATTATTATTATTATTTCTTAGAACTCTTGTTCCCAATTACCCCGCAAAGTCTTTTCCCTCGTGCCTATCCAATTTCCTTTTGAAAGCAAAAGTTTTAATGCTCATATCTCCCCAAATCTAGTTGTTAACCTTAAAATTGGGTCCCCTGGTTATTGAGCTCACAAATTGGAATAACTTCTTTACACTTACACTTCCTGATCTCGTCCACCTCTATCAAATCTCCTTTCAACCTTCTTTGCTCCAAGATGAACGGTCCTCTTTAGATGAAATTACGTATCCCTGAAACTATTCTGGTGAAGCTTCTCAATGACTGCTCTTCAGAGCTTCATCCCATTATGGCAACACTGTCGTGATCAGAACAATAAGGAGCTGCTTCTCAGGATTCAACTCCACATCAAACAGAGAGTGATGATAAAGACACAGAAATTATGGTAATCTTGTACAGAGCTGGACATGTCTGAACTTGGCCAGACCAATTTAAGTGCCGTCTCTCCTGAAAAGAGAAGGCAGAAGAGAGATCTACTAGAATTCAATATTATGAATTGTTCTGTCAATGACAAGAGCATTTCTACACGGAGAAAGAAAAATCTAACAGTCACCAAGCAACCTTTACACGAAGAATATACAACTCAAGGACACGGAATGAAAGAAGTGGATGTACAGTATTTAAGGGAACGCTGCATAAAATCGAAAAGGAAAGGTATAAAGGATCACAATAATTGAAGTTGATAATGAAAGACGTGGGGATGAAATGCTAGTGAGGACAAATGGTCACATGATTTGTCTTTGTGTTCCGTGCGCTACATAATTCTAGGTTTCCATTCTCTGCAATTTCTGGAGATCCACGTCAATGAAATTATGTAGGATCTTCATTTGGGAATTCCAAACATTTGGAATCAAGAAGCCTAATTTTAGTTCCACTCACAATGTTGGGGCAAGGATTGGGAAAAAAATTGATTTCTGAAGGAAAACAGCTCCCTCTTTTGGAAATTGGACATATAACAGGGCATATATATGCAGATTAAGGTAAGGACAGATATAAATCACTTTTGATATTATGTGGTGCAGTCAAGGAAGTACTTTTGAAATGTAATCTCTGCTTTAATATAGGAAATCAATTCAATTAACGTATTGCAGAGTAAGGTGTTGTGGACAACACAAAGATAATGACGATAGACACAAAATGCTTCAGTAACTCAGCAGGTCAGGCAGTATCTCTGGAGAAAATAGGTTACGTTTCGAGTTGAGACCCTTCAAGTCTGAAGAAGGGTCTCAACCCGAAACGTCACCTATTCCTTTTCTCCAGAGATGCTGCCTGACCCTGCTGAGTTACTCCAGCATTTTGTGTCTATCTTCGGTGTAAACCAGCATCTGCATTTCCTTCTTACACAAAGATAAAATAAATTTTGCATGATCAACTGAGCAAGATGACTGAAACGGGATCTGTTGGATAAAGTTAGGCCAAAGTACCCCAAATTACATCACACGCTCTTTGACAGCCAATTGAAAGAATAGGCAGGGCCCCACCTCATTACTGATGAGAACATTGATACCGCTGACAATGCAGATCTCCATCCAAGCTGAACCAGGATCTCACCCTAGACTTTGAGTTCAACTATCTGGAGCAGCACAAGCCTTCAGCCCACCAAACCTTGTTCATTAATTAATGCGATGTGGGCATCAAAGGCAATGGCAGCATTCATTGCTCATGGTTAACTATCCTTAAGAAGGGGGTGGTAAGCCAGTCTCATGAACCACCTACAGCTCTGCCGGATAAGGAGCATCGACTAAGGTACAGCATTTCAAAGTATCGTCAAATTAACCTGGATTTCCATGCATCTGTTATCTGCCTTTCGGGATGGTTGAGATCCAAGGGTTTTGAAGGAGAAATCAAAGAAGCGTATTTTGTAGACCAACAATTTTTTTAGAGATACAGCATAGAAACAGGCCTTCAAACTCGATTTCATAGCATTTCAAGCAGAGTACAGGCCACCAAACTCGATTTCATAGCATTTCAAGCAGAGTGGAGGCCACCAATCTCGATTTCATAGCATTTCAAGCAGAGTGAAGGCCACCAAACTCGATTTCATAGAATTGCAAGCAGAGTGCAGGCCACCAAACTCGATTTCACAGCATTTCAGGCAGAATGCAGGCCATCAAACTCGGTTTCACAGCATTTCGGGCAGAGTGCAAGCCACCAAACTCGATTTCACAGCATTTCGGGCAGAGTGCAGGCCACCAAACTCGATTTCACAGCATTTTGGGCAGAGTACAGGCCACCAAACTCGATTTCACAGCATTTCGGGCAGAGTGCAGGCCACCAAACTCGATTTCACAGCATTTCAGGCAGAGTGCAGGCCACCAAACTCGACTTCACAGCATTTCACTCAGAGTGCAGGCCACCAAACTCCATTTCACAGCATTTCAGGCAGAGTGCAGGCCACCAAACTCAATTTCACAGCATTTCAGGCAGAGTGCAGGCCACCAAACTCGATTTCACAGCATTTCAGCCAGAGTGCAGGACACCAAACTCGATTTCACAACATTTCAGGCAGAGTGCAGGCCATCAAACTCGGTTTCACAGCATTTCTGGCAGAGTGCAAGTCACCAAACTCGATTTCACAGCATTTCGGGCAGAGTGCAGGCCACCAAACTCGATTTCACAGCATTTCGGGCAGAGTGCAGGCCACCAAACTCGATTTCACAGCATTTCAGGCAGAGTGCAGGCCACCAAATGCAATTTCACAGCATTTCAGGCAGAGTACAGGCCACCAAACTCGATTTCACAGCATTTCAGGCAGAGTGCAGGCCACCAAATGCAATTTCACAGCATTTCAGGCAGAGTGCAGGCCACCAAACTCAATTTCACAGGAATTTGGACAGAGTGCAGACCACCATACTCAATTTCACAGCATTTCAGGCAGGGTGCAGGCCACCAAACTCAATTTCACAGCATTTCAGGCAGGATGCAGGCCACCAAACTCAATTTCACAGCATTTCAGGCAGAGTGCTGGCCACCAAACTCAATTTCACAGCATTTCAGGCAGTGTGCAGGCCACCAAACTCGATTTCACAGCATTTCAGGCAGAGTGCTGGCCACCAAACTCAATTTCACAGCATTTCAGGCAGAGTGCAGACCACCATACTCAATTTCACAGCATTTCAGGCAGGGTGCAGGCCACCAAACTCAATTTCACAGCATTTCAGGCAGGATGCAGGCCACCAAACTCAATTTCACAGCATTTCAGGCAGAGTGCTGGCCACCAAACTCAATTTCGTAGCATTTCAGGGAGAGTGCAGGCCACCAAACTCAATTTCACAGCATTTCAGGCAGTGTGCAGGCCACCAAACTCGATTTCACATCATTTCAGGCAGAGTGCAGGCCACCAAACTCCATTTCACAGCATTTCCGGCAGAGTGCAGACCACCAAACTCGATTTCACAGAATTTCAGGCCATGTGCGTACGCGGCGCCGACAGACAAGAAGCCGAAGCAAAGAAGTCGAAGCCAAGGAACCGAATAGAAACGAGGCCGAAACGCCAATGAACTGAAAGAGTCCGAAGACGAAACGCCTACTAACCGAAAGGATGGAACGCCTAAATGCAAACTAACCAAAAGGGCGGGACGCCTGAAATCCAATGAACCGAAAGGCTGTGTCGCCTCAAAGCAAACTTACCGGATGGCCGCTCTGTCGAAACGCTACCTACCCGAAAGGCGGCGTTGCCTACAAGCCAAAGGACCGACTGCCGCTTAACAGAAAAGTCCAATAACGGACTTGTCGTTGCCGGGGAGCGGGACTTGTCAGCGATTGGTCCAGACCCCCGCGTCAATCACATCACTGTGAAGGCATGAACATTGTCCCAAACCTCCGCTCCACCCGACCCGCAGCCCGCGGAGGGTGGCCGTGGGAGAGTGGGGGCTGTCCCGAGGGATGCACACCTTCGGCCGCTTTCAACTTGGTGCTTGGGTTCAGACTGCCCAGTCACCTATGGCTTGTGTGGAAAATTGAACCCCACGCTCCCATCTCCCCCTTCTCTCTCCCCTCTTCTCTCTCCCTTCTCTCCTCCTCTCTCTCCCCTCTTCTCTCTCCTCCTCTCTCCCCTCTTCTCTCTCTCCTCTTCTCTCTCTCCTCCTCTCTCTTCCCCTCCTCTCTCGTCCCCTCCGCTCCCCCCTTTCTCCCTTCTCTCTCCCTCCTCTATCTCCCCCTTCTCTCTCTCTCCCCTTTCTCTTCCCCCCCTCTATCTCCCTTCTCTCTCTCCCCTTCTCCACCCGTGGGAGCGTCCCACAGTCACTAACCGCGATGCACCACTATCGGACCCCAACCTCCACACCAAGGTGATTCCCCCCGCCCCCCCCCCGACCCCCGGATTTTGACACTCACACCGGGTGATTCATCCCGGCCGCGGGGACAGATGGTATATTTATTACCGTCTCGGTGTTTGCAGAACGCACCCAAGCTCTCACGCACAAAACGGGCAGCATCTCTGGAGAGAAGGAATGGGTGACGTTTCGTGCCGAGACCATTCTTCAGAGTGCGTCTGAAGGGTCTCGACCCGAAACGCCACCCATTCCTTCTCTCCAGAGATGCTGCCTGTTCAGCCGAGTGACTCCAGCATTTTGTGTCTATCTTTGGTGTGACAGTTGTCTCATTTCATCGGCTACGTGTATTGGGCACCCAGGAGAGACGCTGTACATGCCGCTTGCATCTATTCAAACAAGTGCGCTCAAATTGAAATCCCACATCTTTGCGAGGGAGGGATGGAATAGATGTAATCACCGGCTAAAACAAAGGCCGTTAAGACAGGGAAATAATGCCACCAGTTAATTAACCATGTTCCCGAATGTAAGAACGATTTATACATGTAATACATGATATATATTTATACATGGTTAATTAACCGGTGTATATCACGTATTACATGTATAAATGTAAAAAGGCCACCAAATTCAATTTCGCAGCATTTCAAGCAGAGTGCAACAACTCATTGCATTGTCATTAAGGGCTAACAAATCATTTATTGCAAGTACATTGCAGACTCACAGTTCAGTTGATTCACAGCTTAGAATCACAGTTGTGGACTCTCCCTCGCGATCTTCCAGAGTGACTGACTCACGTCCAGGCATCCGGGGTTTTATAGTCGTGCCCCCCCCGGAAGGGGCATAACCTTAATCGTTTTGATTGACAGGCGAGAGGACCAATCAGCTGATCTCAAGTTTTTTATACATTCATAACCTTTTTATTTTTCATAGATTTGAAAAATCCTCGGGGCTGCCTCAGCGGAGGAGGACTGTGAGTTAGATGGCCAAAATCATAGCGATAAATGGTAGCGTTTTTACTAAAATTAATATACAGCGCAGATAGGAAGTGGTCAAGATGAGACTTTTAGTTCTATAGATAGATACCACAATCATTGGAGTTGCATTAATCCAGGCGGGTGAATTGGATTCCTAACATTCCTTGTAAATGGTGGAAAGGTTTAGGGAGAGAACAAAGTTGCCACAGGACCCAACCTCTGGCATATTCATTGGGCAGAAGGGCCCCGTTCCTATGCTGCACTGTTCTATATTCTTAAAGCTGCAGTGTTTAGGTTATTGGTCCATTTAGGTTTCTTGTAATCAGTTACCCTGGGTGCTAATGACAAGCGATTTTATAATGCCACTCTACATGAATGTGAACAAAAGCTTGTCAAAATCACTCTTTAGTTTAGTTTAGTTTAGAGATACAGCGCAGAAACAGACCCTTTGTCCCACCAAGTCCATACAGACCGGCGATCCCTGCACAATAACACAATCCTACACACACTAGGGACAATTTACACTTATACCAAGCCAATTTACCTACATACCTGTACGTCTTTGGTGTGGGAGGAAACAGAAGATCTCGGAGAAAACCCAGGCAGGTCACGGGAGGAATGTCCAAACTCCGTATAGACAACACCCGCAGTCGGGATCGAACCTGGGTCTCTGGCGCTGCAAGCACTATAAGGCAGCAACTCTACTGCTTCACCACCGTACCGCCCTCACTGTTGTTGGAGATGGTCATTATCTGACATTGTATGCAGCTTGACATTTATCAGCCCATGTCTAAATGTTATTCATCTGCTCTGCAAGGGGGTATGAATTGCTTCATTATCGGACAAGCAGTGGACGGGACTAAACACCTTCAATTCGCCACATTAATGGATGCGCTCAGGCCAACACCCTGAGGCTCACCTATGGCGATGACTTGTGGCTGAGATGAGTGGCCTCCAACAACCACATCAAACTTCCTTGTTTAATTCCAAACCGGGTAGGGTTTTTCCCAAGAGGTATAAGCATTGTAAGGGAGTGATTGCGAGATGTTGTAAACCATATGACTGATTTGATCTGTATTATTATGGTGCAGAAGTGGGTTTATTGAGTTTCTTTCTCATACCTCAAAGTGACTATTTGCAAACAGAAGACGCACTGCTCTGCCAGCCCCTTATAAACTTTGAGGTCACATTTTATTTGAGATCTTTCCTGATTTGGGAAGTTTTAAAAACCAATTCAATCACACTGCTGGGTTTTGGATCAAAACAACGGCAACCCCTTTGCACCTTAGTTGCTGAACCTGGAAGACGGCAAATCAATAACATCACTCGCAAAACTGACTTCTTATGATGTTGCTTCAGCCAGCAAGAACAGTTCCTAGAGATAAGCAACGACAAAGGCAAAGGAATTTGCGCTTCTAATCCTCTCGCTGTGTGCTGTAGATTTATTTGACTGGCACCCTGTTTGAGAACAACAGAATGCAAGGAGGAGGAGGTTAAGAAAGGAAACATGAAAAGTCTGACACATGGATTATTCATCCTTCAGCCTTTATCGATTACTGCCCCGTCCAACACTGACTGTCCATCAATGGCAATCTACCAGTAAGGTAAGCCAGCAGTAAACACTTGCCTGTGGCTACAGATACATTGCTGCTGAGCTCCACTTTTAACGAGATCTCACTCACTCTGGCTTCATCTGATTCTCCACCGCAACACGTTACCTGGATTACACTGAGATGCTTGAAGCTGCCGGGGATCCTAAGCCTGAGTGAAGGGCTTATTCCAACACATGCGCTGCCTGTGATTGATTGAGGAGGCAGCGACGGTTGGCAAGAGCATCCCCAAAGCTCTCAGAAGCTGCAGGCCATATGGTGCCTCATTCCAAGGCCACGGGGCACCAGTTTTCACCTTCAGCGCCGGGTGAAATCAATGGGGGAGAAATTCGACAGGTTCTACAACATATGGCCCACCCTTGTTGCCAGATTTCTGCCCAGATGGTGAAGATGAAAGTTAGACTGCGTGTCTCACTTGTTACAACTGCTCAGGCCTGTGACCATTTCAAATAAATTAGACTCCTGGCATAAAAAATAACACAGGTTTGGAAAGGATTTGTGCACTGTATCATTTTATTTCCCACTTAACTTTATCTGGAATTCCTCCTGGAATACTTCCATATCACCAGCTTTCTGACCAAGCGTTTGCTCACCTGAGCTATTATCCTTGTATGGCTCAGTGTCATCTTCCGTTTGGGAGATTGCAACCTTCACGTGGTCCACCCTGTTTCGACTAATGCAATCAACCCAACGTGCGCAAACAATTAGATCAAATAGAACAAGTTGACCTACAACTTTAGGCTGTGCACGCCGTACGAAAGAAGAAGAAGAATCTTCCATTTGACAACATTCCAGTGAAGGCTCTTAGGATGCTTGATTAGTATGGGTGTGAGAGGTTATGGTGAGAAGGCAGGAGAATGGGGTTAGGAGGGAGAAATAGATCTGCCATGATTGAATGGCAGAGTAGACTTGATGGGCCGAATGGCCTAATTCTACTCCTATTCCTTATGACCTTATGCTTCACCATGTCAAAGGTTTAATTTATTAGTTGCTGAATTCTAGGCATCACTAGAAAAAAATATTCCCTGATATCAGTTTTAAAAGACAAATTCCACGCGGCCAACATCTGATTCTAATCTGAGATCACATTCTTAAACAACTTCCTTACGAGTTGTGATATAATTAAAGTGACAACTATTACAACCATGTTCATTTTCGGCGCAGACAACTGTCTTAAATTTGTCCTTCACAACCTTGAACTTGTGACCTAGATTTATAAAGTCTTGTTTTGGGATTTATACTTCTACCATAAAACATCTTTCTTTCCTTTATGACATCTTCCCCAAAATAAATGTCGAGAATATAAAGAACATAGCTCATATAGCTAACACTGTTCTCATATTCCCTGCAAATCTTCTCCATCCCCACCCCCCAATTCCCAATAGACGTTATCTTTAGAGATACAGCGCGGAAGCAGGCCTTTCGTCCCACTGAGTTTGCGTAGACCAGCTTTCACCCAGTACACTAACCTACACAGCAGGGACAATTTTTACAACTTACCAAAGGAAATGAACCTACAAACCTGTACTTCTTTTGAGTGTGGGAGGAAACAGGAGCACCTGGAGAAAACTCACGTGGTCACAGGGGGGAATGTACAAACTCCATAGCGCCAGCCCCTGTGGTCAGGATTGAACCCGGGTCTCTGGCGCCGTATGGCAGCAACTCCACCGTTGCGCCACTGTGCCGCCTATTTGGTGTCCGTCAATCTCAGTACAGAATGAACTGAGTGACTGAGGACCTGCAACACTCTAAGATTTTCCACCACAGATCTATCCTTGTGCTAAAATCATTGTGGAATTCTCTGCCACAGAAAGTAGTTGAGGCCAGTTCATTGGCTATATTTAAGAGGGAGTTAGATGTGGCCCTTGTGGCTAAAGTGATCAGGGGGTATGGAGAGAAGGCAGGTACAGGATACTGAGTTGGATGATCAGCCATGATCATATAGAATGGCGGTGCAGGCTCGAAGGGCCGAAAGGCCTACTCCTGCACCTATTTTCTATGTTTCTATGTTTCTATTGTGAGCCCATATTACATACAGGAACGGATAATCTCGATATTAATAATGGCCAGAATGGAACTCAGCGTCAAAAGCAGAATCAGGAAACAATAGTGTAAGGGGTTTAGGAGCTTAACTAACCACTCATGACTACAGCATCACATCCCGCCAATAGAATTCCCTTTCCTGCACCCATTACTCTCCCCACCTTCCCCATTCCTGAGACTAACTTGCTTCCCTCTTTTTCAATCGTGGTGAGGGTCTTTGACCTGAAACATTAACTAGTTTCTCTCTCCACAAATGTTGCCTGGTTTGCTGAATATTTCCAGCATTTCTTTTGTTTTCTATGCTCAGGGTCCAATCACTGTCTGTGGGATAGGGAAGGCTCCTTAATTGGCCTCAATTAGAAATTATCCCCTTAATAGGGTTTGTGAGGGATGGATTGGGGATTTTGGAGTGGGGGGGGGGACTATCGAAAGTTCAGACATGACCAGTTGGTGGTGAGAAGGATGGGGCGGAGGGGGTCAGGTGGGTACAGGTGGAGTCATGCGGAGGCAGTGAGAAGAGGAAGAAGGAGCAGGTGATAGGATCTGTCAGAATGAGGTGCCAGCCTCCTGAGTCTTGCAACAAAAATTGATTGGAGCAGATAGCCAGGGTTAAATAAAGACTGGGTCAGTGGAATCAGCACTCCCTCTCAACAACCGGTAAAAACTTGATCATCAGGTGTGAGGCCCTCTCGGGGCTGCTGTACTTGGCGGGAGGCCCATTCCTTCACCTGGACAGTCTTGCAGCTCATCTGTGGTTCAATGATGGAGCAGGTTTGATAGATCGTGATCCACAGACAGTGGGGCCAAAAGCTTTTGCCCTCTTTGTCTGTAGACTTGTGCATAGTGATCCGTCGTTGCCAACAATGCCGTTCATACCAAAGGCCTTCATGTATGGCTGCATGAAGCTGCGTGTAGGTCATAAGGTCATGTGATAGAAGTAGAATTAGGCCATTCGGCCCATCAAGTCTACATTGCCATTCAATCATGGCTGATCTATCTCCTAACCCCGTTCTCCTGCCTTCTCCCTATAACCTCTGACACCTGCACTAATCAAGAATTTATCTATCTCTGCCTTAAAAATATCTACTGACTTGTCCTCAACCGCCTTCTTTTGCAAAGTACGTGGGCACCAAGTGCCACTATATTCTGAGGTTCCATCCGTCTCTGGTATTGCAAAGGGTGGACCTGACACTAATTCTGTGCAATGTGCCAGTAAGCTGGACATTGCTGCACTACCAATCCTTCATGGAAAAGTTCTTCCAGATCAACACCTTTGAACAACACCTGAGGGAGAGACCACTACACCAAAACAGGTTTGCTCAGAGGTACATACCTTGTCAATGATGCTAAATATTAAGTAATTTGTACTCTGTCTCTGAAATTCCACTGACATCAATTGAAAGAATTTCAGTGGGAAGGTACAACATTCTGACGTTATTAAATTTACCAATCAGGTATGAAATCTTAGGCAAGCTTTGGATTGTCAGCTTGTTGCTGTTTGTAGTGTCATGCTGTGCACAAGTCAGCCTACCTCACATGTAGGGGCTGAGGAGGCAAGGGATGGTGCATTTGCAGGTCGATGTGTCTGTGCGATGTGCCTTTGGAGGCCCTGCAGGAGTGGAGAATCCCGTGGATCAGGCCCTGCAGGAGGGCCCCACAGAGGTGGGAACTCTGTACAGACGACACCCATAGTCAGGATCAAACCCGGTTCTCTGGCGCTGTAAGAAAGCAACTCTATCGCTGCGCCACCATGCTCTCGGGCCTGCTGTACTTAGTACAGGGATGGCTCGTTCCCTTCCCGGTCCATCACATGAGCAGTATTCCAGCTAATGGATTGGGTAGGGCCTGCAGTGGGCCAGAGAAACAGAGCAGTGGTGGAGGACACCAACATCATCACCAGGCCTGGAACACTGACCCAGTACCACCACCAGGACAATAGACAATGCCCAATAGATGCAGGAGTAGGCCATTCAGCCCTTCGAGCCAGCACCGCCATTCAATGTGATCATGGACCTTAAGATAACACTTTATATTTTTAACAACTTTTTGAAATTGAATACAAGATGGCATCAGAAACGTGGCAAGTCGGCGTACTGCCTCAGTGAAATCTACTATTCTTACATTACAATCATTGCAGTCTTGTACTTGGGTATGATTGTGCTCATGTATAATAAGATTTTACTGAATTGAGTGCAAAACTAAAATTTTACTGTATCTAGTTACGTGTGGCAAAAAAAGTACCATTGAATTATTTCGAACCATGACTACACATTAGCTGGGATACACCTTGCAATGTTATCAGCTTGTGAAATGTGTTATGTAAATGCAAGCTTATCCTTCTGCAGGAAGAAGCTATTCAAATTTAAAACACGGGCACATCAGAGAGTGAAACAAAAACACATTCACAGACGAGCGATCAAAGTCACCTTCATGGATGGATACATTTCATGCCTTATTGTTTCCTGCTCAATATTCTCATTAAAGTGCCCAATTCATCTAAGCAAAATGCTCTGAAAAGAAATATTGAATAAACTATACAAATATTGTAACACAGGGCAACCAGCCTTGACCTTGTACACTGTAGTGAATAGTCCACGAGAATTCATTTATATACAATAGACAGGTACTATTTAATACTCTAAACAACAGTCAATATTGACCTGAATGGACTAAATTGCGATTTTTATTTTTTGCTGCAATGGAATTAGGGTTGAACTCTATCATAGCATCACCGCAAACATAATGGACTGGATGGCTTCCTCCTTGGCTCCAAAGCTTTTGAAAGAGCGAAAGATTATTTCACTTTGCATAGCGTTTAGCAATTGCTACACCTTTTTACAGTTGTCACTGACTGCAAAGCCCATTCTCAGGAGACTAGTCAAGGTCCCCCGATGACACTGAAGTTGCTTAAGCTAACACATGAGCACGTGAAAATAAGTAGCTCATTCTCCCAGGATTCTGAGTCCTTGAACCGCTGTTTCCAATCATTGCCAGTGTGGGATTAATAACAACATTTTATTGCCCATTCCTGTTCATCCTGATTTTTTCAGGCCACTCTTTCTTGAACCACAGCAGTCCTTTTAAGGTAGACTCAAAATGCTGGAGTAACGCAGCGGGTGAGGCAGCATCTCTGGAGAGAAGGAATGGGCGACGTTTCGGGTCGAGAACTTTTTTCAGACTGATGTCAGGGGAGGGGGCCAGACAAAGATAGAATGTAGTCCGAGATAATAAGACTAGTGGGAGAACTGGGAAGGGGAAAGGGATGGAGAGAGAAAGCAATGGCTATCTGAAGTTAGAAAAAGTCAATGTTCATACCGTTGGGGTGTAAACTACCCAAGCAAAATATGAGGTGCTGTTCCTCCAATTTGCGTTGGGCCTCACTCTGACAATTTAGGAGGCCCAGGACAGAAAGGTCGGAATGGGAGGGGGAGTTGAAGTGCTGAGCCACCGGGAGATCAAGTAGGTTAAGTCCTTTTAAGGTGCTGCTCCCCTAATGATGTTCAATGTAACAATGCTCGATTTTAACACAGTAACAGGGAATATCAATACCGAAAAGTGCTCCGAGAATCTTTGGTGACAGATGTAGTAAGTAGTAAGGAAGGTGCTATTGAAATAAGTTCAATAAATTCCATCAAAGAATCCTGCAAATTAATCACTTCATGAGTATGGATGACAAAGGGTCGGATGTTATTTAAAGGTAGACAAAAATGCTGGAGAAACTCAGCGGGTGAGGCAGCATTTACGGAAAGAAGGAAATATGCGACGTTTCGGGTTGAGACCCTTCTTCAGATTTTACTGAATTGTGTGCAAAACTAAAATGTTACTGTATCTAGTTACATGTGGCAAAAAAATACCATTGAATTATTTTGAACCATGACTACACATTAGCTTGGATGTTATAAAAAGTTCTGTTTAAACTTCATTTTAAACTTCATAGAAACATAGAAACATAGAAAGTAGGTGCGAGAGTAGACCACCAGGCCCATCGAGCCCGCACCGCCATTCGCTCATGGCTGAACACTAAACAGACACCCTTACCCACAAACAGTAGACACAAGACACAGAACACAAGACACTACCCTCCCCTTTATATCGCTATCACCCCTCTCCACCCCAAGAACCGCGTGATCTCCTGGGGGAGGCAAAAAACCGGATAAAAACCCAGGTCCAATTCGGGAAAAAAATCCGGGAAATTCCTCTCCGACCCCAATCCAGGCGATCGACACTTGTCCAGGAGATCACTCAGGTCTTACTATACTAACCATACCTAGGTCCATATCCCTGCCCTCTCCCCGTAGCCCCTTATCCCCTTGGCAGCTAAAAACCCATCTATTTTAGACTTAAATATATTTAATGTTTCTGCTTCCACTGCTCCCTGGGGCAGTGAATTCCATAAATTAACCACCCTCTGGGTGAAGAAGTTCTTCCTCATCTCAGTTTTAAAAGAGCCCCCTCTTATTCTACAACTATGTCCCCTAGTTCTAGTTTCCCCGATCATTGGGAACATCCTCGGTGCATCCACCCGATCAAGGCCCCTCACGATCTTATATGTTTCAATGAGATCGCCTCTCATTCTTCTAAACTCCAAAGAGTAGAGTTCCAGCCTACTTAACCTTTCCTCATATGTCAATCCCCTCATTGCAGGAATTAATCTTGTAAACCTTCGCTGCACTGCCTCCAGGGCCAGTACATCCTTTCTTAAGTATGGACCCCAGAACTGTACACAGTATTCCAAATGTGGTCTCACTAATACTGTGTACAGCTGCAGCAAGACCTCCGTGTTTTTATACTCAATCCCCCTAGCAATAAAGGCCAAAACTCCATTGGCCTTCCTGATTGCTTGCTGCACCTGCATACTAACTTTTAGTGATTCATGTACTACTACCCCTAGATCCCTTTGCGTTGCATTACAACGCAGCTCCACCTCATTTAGAAAATAACTTGCCCTATCATTTTTTTTCCCAAAGTGAATGACTTCACATTTATTAGTATTAAATTTCATCTGCCAAGTTGTTGCCCACTCACCTAGCTTATCTATATCCTTTTGCAGACTCTTCCTATCCTCCTCATCCCCTACTTTTCCTCCCATTTTTGTATCGTCCGCAAATTTTGATATATTACACTTGGTTCCCTCCTCCAAATCATTTATATAAATTGTGAACAACTGGGGTCCCAGCACCGACCCTTGCGGAACCCCGCTAGTTACCGGTTGCCATCCCGAGTATGAACCATTTATCCCCACTCTCTGCTTCCTATTTGTTAGCCAATCCTCTACCCATGCTAATATATTACCCCCAATCCCATAATTTTTTATTTTTAGCAATAGTCTCTTATGTGGCACCTTGTCAAAAGCCTTTTGGAAGTCCAAGTATACCACATCCACCGGTTCCCCTTTATCCACCCGGGTTGTTACTTCCTCAAAGAATTTGAGCAGATTCGTTAAACAGGACTTCCCCTTCACAAAACCATGCTGGTTCTGTCCGATGAAGTCATGTTTATCCAAGTGCCCCGTTAGTGTTTCTTTAATAATTGTCTCTAACATTTTACCCACCACCGATGTTAGACTAACCGGTCTATAGTTACCCGCCTTCTGTTTACTTCCTTTTTTAAATATAGGTGTTACATTGGCCATTTTCCAATCCACTGGGACCGTTCCTGCCTCCAGGGAGTTTTGGAAAATTATCACCAATGCATCCACAATCCCCACCGCTATCTCCCTCAAGACCCTTGGATGTAATCCATCAGGCCCAGGGGATTTATCCTCCTTCAGTCTCATTAATTTCCCTAATACCACCTCCTTGGTGATCTTAATAGTATTTAGCTCCTCCATTCCTACCGCCCCCTGTTTATCCAGCGTTGGAATATTTTTTGTGTCTTCTATGGTGAAGACTGATACAAAATACTCGTTTAATGCCTTTGCCATTTCCATGTTCCCCACCAACAACTCTCCAGTCTCACCCTCCAATGGACCAACGTTCACCTTAGCCACCCTTTTTCTTTTTATATAGCTATAAAAACTCTTACTATTAGTTTTTATGTTGTTCGCTAAATTCCTTTCATAGTCTATTTTCCCCGTCTTAATTAATCTCTTAGTTATTTTTTGCTGACCTTTAAATGCTTCCCAATCCTCTACCCTCCCACTATCTCTAGCTACCTTATATGCCCTTGCCTTCAGCCGAATACTATCCTTTATAGTTTTACTGAGCCATGGCTGACTGTTCTTTCCCTTACCCCTTTTTTTCTTCATAGGAATAAATTTTTCTTGAAGGTTATACAGTAGATCCTTAAACGTACACCACTGCTCATGTACCGTCTTATTCTTGAGTCTGCTATCCCAGTCAACTTTGATCAGCTCAGTCCTCATACCTTCATAATCCCCTTTATTTAGACTAAGTACCCTAGCCTGAGTTTCAACCTGCTCTCCTTCTATTTGAATATGGAATTCGACCATATTGTGGTCACTTGTTCCCAACGAGTCCCTAACTATGACATTTTTTATTAATCCTGCTTCATTACACAGGACCAGATCCAAGATTGCCTCCCTCCTTGTCGGTTCTGTGACATACTGTTCTAGGAACCCGTCTCTAATACATTCTATAAACTCTTCCTCTAGTCTACCCTGCCCAGTTTGGCTTGCCCAATTAATATGAAAATTGAAGTCCCCCATGATTACAGCAGTTCCCTTTTTACATGCGTCAACTATTTGCAGATTTATGTTCTGACTAACAGCGTCACAGCTATTTGGAGGTCTATAAATTACACCCACTAGTGTTTTTTTCCCCTTGTTATTCTCTATCTGTACCCAAGCTGTTTCACTATCCTGATCCTTCAACGCAATATCCTTCCTCTCTATTGCCGTTATTCCCTCCCTTATTAAAAGGGCCACCCCTCCTCCCTTTCTTTCCTGTCTATCTTTTCTAATTGTCGAGTACCCCTCTATATTTAACTCCCAATCCTGATCCCCTTGCAGCCATGTCTCCGTAATGGCCACGATATCATAACTATATGTACTTAATTGCACCGTTAATTCATTTATCTTATTTCGAATACTCCGTGCATTTAGATACAGCACTTTCAGATGATTTTTACTACCCTTCCTTTCTGTTTTTGCCCCTTTTACATCTAGAGCTTTATCTTCACACATTCTGGATCCTCCTGTCACATTTTGATTTTCCGTTTCCCCACTGATACCCTGCTCTATTTCCTCTACCCCTGCCGTTATTACCCCCCTTGATACCTCCCCCCCGCTACTTAGTTTAAAGACCTCTCTACTGCCCTAGTTATATGATTTGCCAGGACCCCAGTCCCAGCACCGTTCAGGTGAAGTCCGTCCTTACAGAACAGATCCCCCCTGTCCCAGTACTGGTGCCAGTGGCCCAAGAAACCAAACCCATTTTTCCCACACCAGTCTTTGAGCCACGCATTCAGCTTTTTAATTTTTCGTACCCTCGCCGATTTGGCCCGTGGCTCAGGTAGCAATCCGGAGATCAGTACCCTCGAGGTTCTGCTTTTTAATTTATTCCCTAACTGCTCAAACTCGTTCAGCAGATCCTCCTTCCTCGTCCTTCCTATGTCATTGGTCCCCACATGGACCACGACCACTGGATCCTCCCCCTCACTCTGCAAATTTCTCTCCAGCATCGCAGAGATATCCTTAACCCTAGCACCGGGTAGGCAACACAGCCTTCGGGACATGTTCACTTCTCATCATTGCATCTTTGAGGGAATATAACATTTGTTGGAACTAGAATTATTAACCAAAAGGTTAAGATTGCTTGATGGAGACACGAGGAACTGTAGATGCTGCAATCTTAAGCAAAACACATGTGGCCCATGTGCTAACTCACAAGTCCCGTCCAACCTTAGATTTGGTGACCTACACTGGCTCCCAAATAAGTCTTGATTTTAAAGTTCTCACATGTTTTTAAATTCCTCAAATTTCCTTATCCTTGTCAATCTCTTCATCCCTAGAACTTGTACTCATCTAATGTTCTCCTTTTGACCATCCTGAAAGGTAATTTGTCCATTACTGGCAGCCTTGCATTCAGCTGGAAAGATCCTAACTTCCGGAATTCCATACCTAAACCTCTCCACCTCTTTCATCCTTTAGAATGCTCTGTAGTCATCTATAATAATACCGTATAACTTAGCGTCTAACTTTTGTTTGATAATACTTCAATGAAGACTCTCAGGACATGAAAATACAATGATGGTGCTGTAGAGCTATAGATATACAGCACCAAAGCCGATCCTTCGGCCCATCTTGTCCATGCCAACCAAGCTGGTCCCATTTGCCCATGTTTTACCTCAATTGCTCTAAACCCTTCCTATCCATGTAACGTCCAAGTGTATTTTAAATGTTGTTATTGTACCTACCTCAATCACTTGCTCTAGCAACTCGTTCCATATACGTAACATCCTCTGTGTGATTAGATTGCCCCTCACGTTCCTATTAAATCTTTCCCCTATCACTTTAAAATTATGCCCTCTAGTTTGTCATATCCCAACCGTGGATAAAAGGCTGTTTGCATTCACCCTATGCTCCTCATGGTTTATATACCTCTATAAAATCACCCCTTAGTCTCCTACGGTCCATGGAATAAAATCCTAGCTTTTACAACCTTTTTGATAACTCTGTCCCTCAAGTTGTGGAAACATCCTCGTAAATCTTTTCTGCATTATTTCCAGCTCATTGGTATCTTTCTTATAGCTAAATGATAAAAATTGAACACAATATTCCAAGTACAGCCTCACAATGTCCTTACCGTCTCCTTTACCACCCTGTGCACTTGTGACGCCACTTTTAGGGAATTATGTACTTGTACAAGTACATTTATGTTCCTCTGTTCTATAACACACCTCAGGGCCCTGCCATTCACTGTGAAGGTCCTGCCCTGGTTCGACTTCCCAAAACGCAACACCCCACACCTGTCTGAATTAAACTCCATTTGCCATTCCTCGGCCCACCTCCCGTGCTGATCAAGATATGGCTACAATTCCTCATAATCTTCCTTGCTGTCTACAATGCCACCTATTTTAGTGTCATCGGCAAACTTACAAGCCATGGCTTGTACATTCTCATCAAAATCGTTGATATAAATGACAACACCAAGGCCCCAGCACCGACCCCAGAGGCACACCACTAGCAGTTGTGAGTATCATATTCAAAGCTTGAGACTTTCCTCAACAAGCAGCTTGGCAGGGACGGAAGCGGTGGGAGGAGGCAGGGAAATCTATACATTTTTATTAGGCAGGGGTATTAGGGTAATAGAAGTAAGATGGAGAGATTGCGTTTAGATACAGTTCACCGATGATTTAATTAAACAAAGGACAAGACTTGGGAGGCTTACTTACTGCTCCCTATGAGACAACTGACGGAGACTTGCAGCTAAGCCAGTTAAACTCGCAAACCAATAGCCCACGGACACTCTTTCACTTGATCCAAGGTTGCAGCGGAGGAATGGGCAGGGAAAGGGGCTGGTTTATTTGTTGTCAGAGAATCACCATGAACTAAAACGGCTACAAATCCCATTGTGCATACAAATTTAACCTGCAGTGGAATTTATGGCAGTCCCTTGTGATGTGACCTCCACTATAAACTCTCTTTATTGCTTCACTGATCAATAACCTGCTATATAGTCTGCAACTGCCTTAATGCCGAGTCAGTATCCTTATAATTCAGTGCAAATGTCAGAAAGAAGGTGCACGTGCACACCAGCATTTCTTGAACACAACAGCACAATTCCTCCCCTCAATAGGTAAAATCACATATTAATCTTAGTGAAGATTTATGTTGATCCAAGCACTACCGTTCGCCTAAACAAAACAATGGTGCTGGTTATTTTCCCACAATTAAATATCGTCTGTAAAGATGTTCTGCAGTCAAGAATAGGTGTGTCACAGCAAGAGTTGATGTTACATCTGTTTCCCTGTAAGTTTCTCCAAATGTTACTCTTTGCTTGTGGTTGCGAATGCCCTCTGAACCACAAGAAAACAGGAGTGGATAGAGATGTCTAATTATTTCAGGCACAGACAGAGTTTAACATCAATGCTCTTAACTGAGTCATAGAGAGTTATAGAGTCGTACAGCAGGAAAACAGGTCCTTTGACTCAATTCATTCATGCCGCCCAAGGTACCCATCCAAGCTGGTCCCATTTGCCCACAGAAATGCTAAAGGAAATAAAAAGTATTACATTTATGTCAAGAGTCAAGAGTGTTTTATTGTCATGTGTCCCAGATAGAACAATGAAATTAGACCCATCATTTATTTATTTGCCTCTGTACTCCACAATTTGAGATTTGTAATAGAAAAATTCACATGTGGTTAAATCACATTGTCAGATTTCATTAAAGGGTATTTTTATACATTTTGGTTTCACCATGTAGAAATTACAGCTGTGTTTATACATAGTCCCCCCATTTCAGGGCACCATATTGTTTGGGACACATGACTTCACAGGCGTTTGTAATTGCTCAGGTGTGTTTAAATGCCTCCTTAATGCAGGTATACAAGAGCTCTCAGCATCTAGTCATTCCTCCAGTCTTTCCATCACCTTTGGAAACTTTTATTGCTGTTTATCAACATGAGGACCAAAGTTGTGCCAATGAAAGTCAAAGAAGCCATTATGAGACTGAGAAACAGGAATAAAACTGTTAGAGACATCAGCCAATCCTTAGGCTCACCAAATTCGACTGTTTGGAACATCATTAAGAAGAAAGAGAGCACTGGTGAGCTTACTAATCACAAAGGGACTGGCAGGCCAAGGAAGACCTCCACAGCTGATGACAGAAGAATTCTCTCTATAATAAAGAAAAACCCCAAACACCTGTCCGATAGATCAGAAACACTCTTCAGAGTCAGGTGTAGATTTGTCAATGACCACTGTCCGCAGAAGACTTCATGAACAGAAATACAGAGGCTACACTGCAAGATGTAAACCCCTGGTTAGCCACAAAAATACAGTGCATTCAGAAAGTATACAGACCCCTTCACTTTTTCCACATTTTGTTACGTTACAGCCTTATTCTAAAATGGATTAAATTCATTTTTTTATCATCAATCTACACACAATACCTCATAATATAAAAGCAAAAACAGGTGTTTAGAAATATTTGCAAAGTAATTAAAAGGAAATAACTAAAATATCATATTTACATAAGTATTCAGACCCTTTGCTATGGCACTCAGAATTGGGCTTTGGTGCATCCTGTTTCCATTGATTATCCTTGAGATGTTTCTACAACTGGATTGGAGTCCACAAGTGGTAAATTAAATTGATTGGACATGATTTGGAAAGGCACACCTGTCTATATAAGGTCCCACAGTTGACAGTGCATGTTAGAGCAAAAACCAAGCCATGAAAACGAAGGAATTGTCCGGAGACCGATACAGGAAAGTGTGGAGACACAGATCTGGGGAGGGGTATAAAACAATTTCTGCAGCATTGCAGGTCCTGAAGAGCACAGTGGCCATGGTATGGAAGAACTTTGAAACCACCACGACTCTTCATAGAGCTGGCTGCCCGGACAAACTTATCAATCGGGGGAGAAGGGCCTTGATCAAGGAGGTGACCAAGAACCCAATGGTCACTCTGACAGAGCTCCAGAGTTCCTCTGTGGAGATGGGAGAAACTTCCAGAAGGACAACTATATCTGCAACACTCCACCAATCAGGCATTTATGGTAGAGTGGCCAGACGGAAGCCACTCCTCAGTAAAAGGCACATGACAGCTCGCCAAAAGGCTCCTAAAGAAGATTCGCTGGTCTGATGAAACTAACATTGAACTCTTTGGCCTGAATGCCAAGTGTCACGTCTGGAGGAAACCAGGCACCGCTCATCACCTGGCCAATAGCATACCTACGGTGAAGCATGGTGGTGGCAGCATCATGCTGTGTGGATGTTTTACAGCGGCAGGAACTGGGAGACTAGTCCCGATCGAGGGAAAGATGAACGGAGCAAATTACAGAGAGATCCTTGATGAAAACCTGCTCCTGAGCGTTCAGGACCTCAGACTGGGGCAGAGGTTCACCTTTCAACAGAACAACGCCCCTAAGCACGCAGCCAAGACAATGCAGGAGTGGCTTCATGACAAGTCTGTGAATGTCCTTTAGTGTCCCAGCCAGAGCCCGAACTTGAACCCGATAGAACATCTCTGGAGCGACCTGAAAATAGCTGTGCATCGACGCTCCCCATCCAACCTGACAGAGCTTGAGAGGATCTGCAGAGAAGAATGGGAGAAATTACCCAAATACAGGTGTGCCAAGCTTGTAGCGTCATACCCAAGAAGACTTGAGGCTGTAATCGCTGCCAAAGGTGCCTCCACAAAGTACTGAGTGAAGGGTCTGAATACTTTTGTAAATGTGATATTTCAGTTATATGTTTTAAACCATACAAAAATTTCTAAACACCTGTTTTTGCTTTTTCATTATGGGGTATTGTGTGCACATTGATGATAAACAAAAAAGAATGTAATCCATTTTAGAATAAGGCTGTAACCTAACAAAATGTGGAAAAAGTGAAGGGGTCTGAATACTTTCTGAATGCACTGTAGGATGGCTGGGTTACAATTTGCCAAGAAGTACTTAAAAGAGCAACCACAGTTCTGGAAAAAGGTCTTGTGGACAGATGAAACGAAGATTAAGTTATATCAAAGTGATGGCAAGAGCAAAGTATGGAAGAGAGAAAGAACTGCCCAAGATCCAAAGCATACCACTTCATCGGTGAAACACGTTGGTGGGGGTGTTATGGCCTGGGCATATATAGCTGCTGAATGTACTGGCTCACTTATCTTCATTGATGATACAACTGCTGATGGTAGTAGCATAATGAATTCTGAAGTGTATAGACACATCCTATCTGCTCAAGTTCTAACAAATGCCTCAAAACTCTTTGGCCGGCAGTTCATTCTGCAGCAAGACAATGATCCCAAACATACTGCTAAAGCAACAAAGCTAAACAAAGAGTTTTTCAAAGCTAAAAAATGGTCAATTCTTGAGTGGCCAAGTCAATCACCCGATCTGAACCCAATTGAGCATGCCTTTTATATGCTGAAGAGAAAACTGAAGAGGACTAGCCCCCAAAACAAGCATAAGCTCAAGATGGCTGCAATACAGGCCTGGCAGAGCATCACCAGAGAAGACACACAGCAACTGGTGATGTCCATGAATCACAGACTTCAAGCAGTCATTGCATGGAAAGGATTTGCAACAAAATACTAAGCATGACTACTTTCATTTACATGACATTGCTGTGTCCCAAACATTATGGTGCCCTGAAATGGGGGGATTTTGTATAAACACTACTGTAATTTCTATATGGTGAAACCAAAATGTATAAAAATGGCCTTTATTAAAATCTGACAATGTGCACTTTAACCACATGTGATTTTTTCTATTACAAAACTCAAATTGTGGAGTACAGAAGCAAATAAATAAATGATGGGTCTTTGTCCCAAACATTATGGAGGGCACCGTATATACATTCACACACACACATACTCAAAAAACAGTAGTGGTGCAATAATAATAATAATAATATTATTATTAATAATAATAATAATAATAATAATAATAATAATAGTGTATTGAAGTTCAGAGCTTATTTGAGGTTGTAGTGTTTAATAGCCTGATGGCTGTAGGGAAGAAGCTGTTCCTGAACCGGGACGCTATAGTTTTCAGGCTCCTGTAGCTTCTTCCCGATGGCAGGGGTGAAATAAGTGTGTGGCCAGGATGGTGTAGGTCTCTGATGATGCTGGCTGTCTTTTTTGAGGCAGCGACTCTGATAAATCCCTTTGATGGTGGGGAGGTCAAAGCAGATGATGGACTGGGCAGTGCTCACAACTTTTTTCAGTCATTTCCGTTCCTGGGAGTTCAATTGCCGAACCAGGCCATGATGCAACCAATCAATGTGCTCTCTACTGTACATATGTAGAAGTTCAAGAGAATCCTCTCTGACTTACCGAATCTCCGTAATCTTCTCAGGAAGTAAAGGCGTTGATGTGCTTTATTTATAATTGCATCAGTGTGCTGGGTCCAAGAAAGATCTTGGGAAATGTGCACGCCCAGGAATTTGAAGTTTTTGACTCTCTCCACCATCATCCCGTTGATATAAACAGGATTGTGGGTCCTCATCTTTCCTCTTCCAAAGTCCACAATCAGTTCCACAATATGTGCCTCAAAAAATCCCAAATTAGGCACAGTCATGGACAGTGTGTATCTGAATTATACGGAGCATGGCATTTGGAATACTGTGAGCAAATTTGGGCCCCATAGCTGAGGAAGGATGTGCTGGCTCTGGAGAGGGTCCAGAGGAGGTTTACAAGAATGATCCCAGGAATATGTAGGTTAACATATGATGAGCGTTTGATGGCACTGGGCCTGTACTCATTGGAGTTTAGAAGAATGAGAGGGGACCTCATTGAACAGTGAAAGGCTTGGATAGAGTGGATGTAGAGAGGATGTTTCCACTGGTGGGAGAGTCTAGGACTAGAGGTCGTAGCCTCAGAATTAAAGGATGTTCTTGTAAGAAGATGAAGAGGAATTTCTTTAGTCATCGGGTGGTGAATCTATGGAATTCTTTGCCACAGAAGGCTGTGGAGCCCAAGCCAGTGGATATATTTAAGGCAGAGGTTCTTGATTAGTACGGGTTATGGGGAGAAGGCAGGAGAATGGGGTTAAGAGGGAGAGATAGACCAGCCATAATTAAATAGTGGAGTAGACTTGATGGGCCAAATGGCCTAATTCTTCTCCTATCACTTATGATCTGATGACCACGATCCGCATTCCCTGACACAGCATTAGACCAGAACTTCTCCAGCTGGTGGACTGGCAGCCATTACGCCACAGGTGCCCAGGTCTAGGGGGTGGGGGGGTGGGGGGGTGAGGGGGTGGGGGGTGAGGGGGTGGGGGGTGAGGGGGTGGGGGGGTGAGGCGGTGGGGGTGGGGGGTGAGGGGGTAGGGGTGGCGGTGGGGAGGGGAGGGAAGAGAAGAAACAAGTAAGTAAATCGTTGAAAGAAAAAAACACCTATTCCAGTTACTGATTGGATGAAAAGCCTGCAGAAAAGATTTACGATGTTACGATCACTGGAGTTATGAGTTATAAGAGGAGATGCTATAAACGGGGGCTTTTTTCCATGGAATATGGGAAGGTGCAGAGTGACCTTATAGAAGTATATAAAATCACAAATGTGTAAATAAGATGAATGGTCACAAACCTTTTCCCAGGGTAGGGAGTCCAGAACTAGAGGGCACGGGTTTAAGGTGAGAGGGGAAATATTGAAAAGAGACTTGTGGGGCACTTTCTGGTGTGTAAATGGAATGAGCTGCCAGAAGAAGCTAGAAAGGTGGGTACAATTACAACATTTAAAAGACATTTGGAGAGGTACGTGGATTGAAGAGGTTTGGAGGGATGAGCTAAACGCCGCCAAATGGGACTAGCTTCAATAGACAATAGACGCCCATGAACTAGTTGGGCCGAAGGGCCTGTTTCCATGCTATATAACTATGACCTTGTGAAATGAATGGAATCATTTTTGTAACCATTTCACAAATTCTAACTGCCAACCTGAGCAATGAATTTGATTCATCAGTATGCCATGGCTCACAGACCATAAATTGTCATGCTTCTGTTCTCCATGATCAATGGTTTAATGTCTCACCCAAAAGTTGGCATCCAACAGTTTTTGAGCTTGACTCTCTGGAGTGAGGTTTCAGTCTGTAGGTCTCTGATTTAAGTACTGTTCACTGGTATGCAAGCACAGATTTAGGTCTTTCACTCTGCAGTGGTTCAAGGAGCTGATTTGAGCAGTGCAAGCATTTGAATCTGGATCAGTCTCCAGAAATTGGACCTTATCAAATGCCACCACAAAGCAGCTCAGTTCAGTAGGAACAAAGAACTACAGATACTGGTTTATACCAGAGATAGACACAGCGAGTCAGGAAGCATCTCTGGAGAAAGTGGATGGGTGACGCCTTGGGTCAAGTCCCGGAAACGTTACCCATCATTTTCTCTCTGCCTGACCCGCTGAGTTAGTCCAGCACTTTGTTTTCATTTCAGTTTCATTCAGTTTTCATTCATTCATTCATTCATTCACTTTGTGTCTAGCTCAGCTCAGTGATGGGAATGGCAAGACCACCTGCGAGGTGTGGACATCAGCTATAAATCCACTAGAGAACCTGAGGAGAATTTTCAAAGGCTGTAGGACAAAACCTGCCCACACATGAACATAACATGAGAGCAGATCAGTTGCATGGAAGAGATATCACCAAGCTTCTCGTTCAAGAGTAAAAGGCAATGAATTGTTTAAATAAGATTGAGAAAATAAGATGCTTTCTCCTTAGCAACAAAGGAGCCAACATTTTTGTTCTTCATTTCCATGCAGCAAGGCAGTAGCATCTTATTTTCTCCATGTCCAGAGCTGACTTCCACCATTGAACCTGATGTTTTACTTTAATGTATGCATTGTCGAGACCTGGGTGTCAAGGCCAGCAGTTATTGAAGGTGGCGTTGAGCTGCCTTTTTGAACTGCTGTAGTACATCAGGCAAACAATAGATCAAGAGGCTAGTTGGGCAGGGAGTTCTAGGATTTATACTGATGGACGAAGTCAGGACATGTGCAGCTTGGAGGGGAACCTGTAGATGGTGTTCCGGGGCACCTGTGCCCTTATTCTTCTTCTCGGCAGAGGTCACAGGCTTGGGGGATGCTGATGGAGTAGTTTGGTGAGTATCTGTAGATTGGACACACTGCAGCCCCTAACACGGTTGTTGGAAGGAAGGAATGTACATGATGTGGTGCCAGCAATGTGGACTGCTCATGTCCTGGATGGTGTCAAGCTTCTTGCAAGCTGTTGACATTGAACTCATCCCGGGAAATAGAGAATGTACCATCATGTTCCTGACTTTTGTCTTATAGGTGGAAGGCCTTCAGAGTTCATGATATGTCACTTGTTACAGGATACCTTGTAACTATTTTATTAACCTCTATTAGGGCAGCCACAGTGGCACAGTGGTAGAGTTGCTGCCTTACTGCGCTTGCAGCGCCAGAGACCCGGGTTTGATCCTGACTACTGGTGCTGTCTGTGCGGAGTTTGTACGTTCTTCCCATGACTGCGTGGGTTTTCTCCGAGATCTTCGGTTTCCTCCCACACTCCAAAGACAAACTGGTATGTAGGTTAATTGGTATGTGTAAATTGTCCCTAGTGTTAATGTGAGGGGATAGCTGGTCGGTGCGGACTCGGTGGGCACCGTGCTGTATCTCTAAACTAAACTAGGGTACTTAAACAGTGGGTTCCATTGAAAATTGGTCAATGGTGAACCCCTGAATTGTGGGCATTAATTGTGGAAATACAAGACAGAAGACATGTTCAAAGAGATAACTATAAACTTGTCAAAGCTGTGGGAATGGAGGAGATTCTGAAAGGTAGAGTATAGGAAATTCCAGAGAGCTGATTTTAGGAGCTTATGAATACGTCAGGCACAAGCTGCAACAATAAGGGATTGGGATCACTCAGGACACTGGAATCAGTCTGTGGATGAAGCCCAGACCATCACACAAACCAACCTCCCTTCCATTGACTCCATTTTGCACCTCAGGCTGCCTTGGCAAGGCCACCAGCATGATCAAGGCCAAATCGCATCCTGGTCACTCCCTATTCTCTCCTCTCCCATCAGGCAGAAGGTATAGAAGTGTGATAATCTGTCCAGATTCAGGGACAGTTTCTTCCCAGCTGCTAACAGGCAACTGAACCATCCTGCCAATAACTAGGGAGCAGTCCTGAACTACTATCTATCTCATTGGAGATCCTCGGATTATCTTTGATCAGACTTTACTGGCTCTATCTTGCACTAACCTTTATCATGTATTTGTACACTGTGCATGGCTCGATTGTAATCATGGTACCATGGTTATCATGGCACTGTACCTCGGTACACTTGACAATAAACTAAATTAAACTAAAGAGGAACAAAGATAAAGTGGGAGTTTGAACCTGACACTCATCCCCACGTAACCCATTCATACAGCAGGTGATTTCTACATACTGCAGCTTCAGCTGCAGGCGTGGATGTCAAATCCCATCGGCAATGTTCTACCCTGCTTTGCATCACCAAACACTATCGCCTAACAGGTTTCCAATGTAATATATTTGAATCATATCCCTTGGTCCTCAAGTATCCAGGCTGCACGGACTTGTCTGGTCATCATCACTGCGTCCTATTACCACATCACTAGCTGGTGCCACTGAAACAAGGTTACCTTTTATAAGCTGCAGATAAAATGTCTAAACCAATTAAAGGGGAAACTTGGAGGATGATTGCATACCCTACATTGGCTTACAACGTGGAACTGCTGGCCAAAGTGACATCTTGAGTCAATGCATCCAGCTTCAACACCTTTAAGTGCCATTATAACCACATCCTAAAGATGGATAGTAGGTTTCTCTCTGTAAATTAAGGCCATTTAAAATGTTTAAGGCAGCATGTCATCAATAATAGTAATGCTGCTGATCAATTGTTCAATTAACCTCACACTGTCAATAAGTGTCTTGAAGTTTAATAAGCTAATTTTTTTAAATCGAACAGCAGAGTGCATTGATCTGCTCCTGGAAAGCAAGGGGTAGAGTGAGGCCGAAGCCAGCAAATACCCAAACTGTGTGTTAAGCCACAAAATAAGTTCCAGCATCTCACAAGGACTAAACAGGCAAAATGCAAGGAGGATGTTTCCACTGACTGATGAGTTTAGAACCAAGGGACACGGTTTGAGAATAAGGGATAGGCTGTTTTGGGTTGAGATAAAGAGAAATGTAGATACAAGAGAATGCAGATGTTCAAATCTGGAGCAAATAAAGGGAGAGCTGCTGGCAGAATTCAGAGGGACAGGCAGCATCTGTGGAGGGAAATGGACAGTGGACGTTTCATGTCAAGAGCCTTTATCTGAACTGAAGGAGAAGAGGAGAGATAGTGGCATAAAGAGGTGGGGGAGGGAGCAAGAGCTGGCAACTATTAGATGGATACACATGAGGAGGGGTTAATTGGCAGATAATAATCAGATGGGGGTGGGAAGGGTGGATATAGCAATAGAGATTGTAAGCTGGTAAGTGGAGAACAAAAGGCTGCAGATTCTGGAAATATAATAGAAAAAGGTGCTAAATGAAGGATGGGGTCACATGGTGAGAACAGGGGGAGAGGTGAGCGGCAGAAGGGAAGGGATCCAGTGGATGTAATGTGTGGATGATGGGCGAATGGAGGAGGTGGGGGAAGGGGAATGAAACGGTGGTAGGGACTGGCGGAGGGAGGTAAGATGGCAAGAAGGGTTTATGTTAGAAAACCAGGATAGATAGGAGGAGAGATAAGGGGATAGAGGGGATATGGGTTACTTGAAATTGGAGAATTCAATGTTATGATGACCGGCTGTTGATTACTCAGGTGGAATATGAGATGCTATTCCTGTGGTTGGTGTTTGGCCTAACTCTGGCAACGGATGAAGACGATGACAGGCTGGTCGATGAAGGAATGAAAAGTGCAGTTAAAATGGCTGGCAATCGGGAGATTCAGGTGTCCACAGCGCGAGTGCTCAGCAAAGCAGTCACCTACTCTGCATTTGGTCTCACCAGATAAGGTTGGAGGAAGTGCAGGCGAGCCTGTCTCACCTGGAAGGGCTGTTTAGATCCCTGGATGGAGATGAGGGAGGAGGTATAGGGACAGGTGAAGATTGCATACTCATGCTCTTATTATTGAATGCATTTACGTTCTTACTCTCCTTGGAATGGTTATCAAAATCCAGCGCATTGATGAAGCATAGAAAGGTCTTGGCTGATAGAGTGATGATACTGAGTGGCCCTCAGAGGGAAAAGGAAATAATTATTCCAAAAAAAAAGAAGGAAGATTCCGCCAAGCTGTGGGCTCTAACTGGACAGCTTTTCTCAGGGTGCCAGCAAAGGTAAGATGGGCCAATTGGTTTCCATCTATGCTGTATGATTCCACGGTTGTTCATGGAGTGTTGTCCTGAACTCACGTGCTGAGCTCCTTATTAAGTGCAAAAACATATTTCTTGCATGTCTGTCAACTCCGTAAAAAAACAGTCATCCTTTCCATTGTCAACAGTCTGTAAATCCATGGTTATGGGATTACTGTTCATGATGAGAAGTTGCAGTGGGACGGGAAAGTGTTTGCTGCAGGGAATTATTAAAGTGTTATTATCATCACACCTTGTAGACTGGAGAGTTTTGATGGATGGGTACTGTGACCAAACAACTTTGGCAGATTTAAGTACAGGATTCTTCAGCGTATGAAACTTCACACTCACCCTTTCAAGGTGTAACTGTGATTATTAGGCACCTTGGGAGGTAGAAGGTAAGAGACATTACACGTTGGTCACCAGCATTGAGTCAGTATTGGCTTCTACTTGTTCTAGCATCTGATATACATTTACACCATGGAACACCTGCTATAAGAAGGATGTTGTTGAGCTGGATGGAAAGAATGCAGAGAAGATTTACAAGCATGTTGCCAAGACTTAAGGGCCTGAGCTCTAGGGAGAGTTTGGACAGGCTAGAACTTTATTCCTTGGAGCACAGGAGATGAGGGATGATCTTATAGAAGGTGTATAAGATCATGAGGGGAATAGATTGGGTGAATGTACCGAATGAATAAAAAACTAGAGGACGTAGGATTAAGGTGAGAGGGGAAAGATTTAATAGGAATCCGAGGGGCAACGTATTAACACAGTGAACGGTGGGTATATGGAATGAGCTTCCAAAGGGGGGTGGTTGAGGCAGGTACTAATACAACATTTAAAAGACATTAGGACAGGTACCAGGATAGGAAAGGTTTAGGTGGATATGGGCCAAATGCAGGGAGGTGGGACAAGTGCAGATGGGACATATTGCTAGGCATGGGTAAGTTGGGCCAAAGGCCCTGTTTCCATGCTGTATGACTATGATTGAACGTGGGGCAATGGGCAAAACCAGCAGCCAAAGCCCGGGCACACATTTAGCACTGACACAACAACAACAAAATATCCCAGCTGGATTTTAACCAGGAAAATATTTAGAGAATTACAATTCTGTGCTCATGGTGAGGATTATAGTGGTTTGACTGGTTTCCATGGTACGCCCTTTGAAACAAATGACTATCTGTGTGTGTAAGGGCTAAACAGCACCCTTGCTAGCTAAGGCATTGCCTGGTAAACATCCTCCATAACTAGGTGACGAGGGAACGGCAGATCTATAGCCTTCCAAACAAGCTGCTTGCTATAATCTGCCTGAACATGACAGTGCTATGTTGAACGAACAAGCCATGCAGCTTTACGCAACCTCAGAGCACTGGGTCAAAGCCCAAAAGACAATGAATCACCACTTGCGTCAATTGAAAATGACCTTTCCCTGGTCTCGAGAAACATATTAGAACATGGGATTGAGGCTGACAAAACGTATACATTTCATATTTAATACGAGACATTTACTTTTGTTCGCAAGATATTTTTACCATTCATCCCAACCTCAATCCTTGAAGTCCCTCCATTTCAAGATGCAATTGAGGAGTAGGTGAAGCATGCATCAAGCAAATATACTGCCTCAAATGTGAGCCAGTAACACATTTACAAGGCACAAATCATTTGTTGATCACACTCGTCTCAGTCAATCTGGATATCACCAGAATTTCTGTAAAATGTCCAAAATGATCCACAGTGAACATGTTGGATGGAGCACAGCACACAAGTAATTCAGCTGATGTGATACGGCAAGAGTAACACAGCTTGGAAGAAAAAGCAGCTTTAGACATGTGATTCTAAGCTCTCCACCACAGACATTTTACTAGATCTGTGGCAAACTACGTGATATAAATGGTTAATCAGTGGTACCACTACCATTGCATTGCATGGCTTCCTGTATAAGAGAGTGAACAATTTGGACCCTGATTGTCCTTTTGTTCAGCAACCCTTATGTTTGAAAAGCGCACATCTGACAATTACTGCACGCCTGGAATCAAATGAAAACAGAAAGCCAGGGGGAAATGCTCCAGCTGAAATCCTCATGGAGGAGAAATTCTCACTCCCTTCGCAGAAGATAAACAGCTTCCCCGACAGCAAACAGTCGCTTTCAATTATTTACAGGCCTAAAGCCAAGGAAGAAGTTTTCACTTCCCACTCTGGAAGCTTCTGTACTCTCCGCTGGTCTCTCGACTCTGAAAATACATCAGCTCGCCAGAACCACAGAGGCACTTGGCGGAAAATATTCAAATCCAGGCTCGGATGCGTGTGCCTCCGAGTAGATTCTTCAGGATTGCCCAGTCCCATTGCAAGTTCTGGTGAAAAACAAACACTCCCACTCAGTTTCCTTCATTTTAACACTCAGGAACCTAAGCAAAAATAAGTATGTCAACAACATGGGATCAGGCAGGGAGGTAGAGCCGAGACCAAATTTATGACTTTACCGAATGGAAGAGCAGCTTTGAATTGCAAAATAGCCTTGTCCAGTTCCTATTTTGCTTATTCTTCAATGGTTCCTGCACAACCCACAAATGCACAGTCACCATATTTTGGCACCATTTACAAAGAATACGTTCAAAATCCAAGTGCAGTCCACATGCCGGAAGTACTAGAGCACTCCGCAAAGGCTGAGCAAACTAAATAGGGAGTTCTGCATGGACGTTGGAGAGTGGGAGATGCTGTGGGAGTGCATTGCCCGAAATCCCAAGCAATAAAAAAACAGCAGACTGGTTTGTGGTACAAAGGTGTTGAGGGAAACATAAGGTTAGTGTGCAGGTATAGTTGTAATCAGGAAGGCTAATGGAAGGTTAGCCTTCTTTGCAAGGAGTACGGAGTATAAAAATACAAAGGTTCTGATGCAATTGTACAATGTGCTAGCACAACCCCACCTAGAGTAGTTCATAACTTCACAAGTTCTTACGTTATAGGAGCAGAATTGGGCCTTTCGGCCCATTAAGTCTACTCCGCCATTCAATCATAGCTGATCTATCTTTCTTTCTCAGCCCCATTCTCCTGCCTTCTCCCCATAATCCCTGACACCCTTACTAATCAAGAATCCAACCAGAGGTTCCAGAATTATGTACATCATTTCAGAATAAGGAGCTTCCAATTTCGGATGGTGAGGAGGAAGAAGCTTTTTCTCTCAAAGGGTTGTGGATCTTTGGGATTCTCCACCATAAAGAGGTGGAGCCAATGAAGATATTCAGGGCTCAACAGGGGAGACAGGGGGTGTGGGGAAAGAGTAAAGGGCCTGTCCCACGAGCATGCGACTGCATGCGGCAAGCGCGACCAAACCGGAAGCGGGGGCCGTGCGGAGGTCGAGTGATCCCCGTACAGGGCCAGTCCCACCAGCATGCGACTGCATGCGGCGAGCGCGACCAAACCGGAAGCGGGGGCCGCGCGGAGGTCGAGTGAGTGACGTGAAGTTCGAGCGAAGTCCGCGGGAAGTTCGTGCGTGACGTACGGCGTCAAGACGCTGCGTACGGCGTCGGGCCGGCAGGCCGTTGCCGCGCGGAAATTTTGAACAGTGTCAGTTTTTCGGAGCCCCGCGCGAGGTCGGGACCAGCTCCGCACAACTCCATACGGCTCCGGCGATCGAAGTGGGACCGGCCCCGCGAGGCCGTACGGCTCAAGCCACCACGTTAGGTCACGCTTGCCGCATGCAGTCGCATGCTCGTGGGACAGGCCCTTAACAAAGTAGAGGGGAAGCCAAAACTGGATCAAACATGATGTTACTGAATGGCGGAACAGGCTCAGGGTCTTGTCATGTTTCTCACTCTCTTCTACTAAATATATTTTCTTTCAGTTTAAATCTGGCATTTGTTAACCAAAGCTCAGTATTGTAGCAATTGGTGAGGGTATGTTAGTGGACCCCGAGTGTTCGTGTGGAGAACAAGGAGAAGATTATAGAACCCTCCCTAGTCTCTTCACTACAGCCATCCCTGGCAAGGTTTCAGTAACTGAGAGTTAAATAATAATTGCCTTCAGGATCAATAAGATTCAGGGTTTGTAAAGAAGATACAAATTAGTGTTTGAAGTCAATGAAGTGACAGCAAAGGAGTAGTCTCTTCTCAGCTTTGGAAACTAAATCAAATAATAGCAGAGATCATTCATCCATTACTATCTTTGAATACAAATAAGATCAAAATTGAATAATTTTCTGAAGGACATCTCCATTCTTCCGTAGCAGTAGGTCATTAATCACACCTTTCACTGGGTTGGTAGCAAAAATAGAGGGAAAAAAACAGGCTCAGCAAACAAGTACTGTAACTGTCAGATATTAACTGCAGCAGCAGCCAAAACAAAAGTTATTTTCCTTTGAAAATGGTTTCAGTAGCTGAAGTGTGTATGAAGGAACTGCGGATGCTGGTTTAAACCGAAGAGAGATACAAAAAGCTGGAGTAACTCAGCGGAAGAAGGATCAGTCTGAAGAAGGGTCTCTACCCGAAACGTCACCCATTCCTTCTCTCCAGAGATGTTGCCTGTCCCGCTGAGTTACTCCAACTTTTTGTGTCTATATTCAGTAGCTGAAGAATAGAGTGGCGCTATGCCTTACCCTGTCGAACACCCAAGTTTGATCCTGACCTCAGGTGCTGTTTGTATGGAGTTTGCACGTTCTACCTGTGACCCTGTGGGTTTCCCCCTCCGGTTTCCTCAACCATCCCAAAGACATGTGGTTTTGGCCTCTGCAAATTGCCCCAGGTGTGTAGGGAATGGACGAGAAAGTGGGATGAGAATAGAACCAGTGTGAAGGTGTGATCGATGGTCGGCGTGGGACTAAGGACCTGTTTCCATGCTGTATCTCTCAATTAATTCAATCAATAAATCTCCCTTTCTAATAAACAGAGGTTGTTGGATGCTGTTAATCTGGCAAGGAGGTGTTTGGTGAGGGAGTCAGAGTCATAGAATCATACACCACAGTAACAAACCTTCTAGTCCATCATGTCCATGCTGACCTTTTTGCCCATCTACACTAATCTTATTTGCCTGCATTAGGACCTTATTTTCTTTGCCTTGCCTATTTCAGTGTATGTCTATTGCCTCTTAAATCTAGTGATGGGGAAAGATAAATGTGAAGAAACAGATTCTGGTCATCCATAACGAGCCATTTAACAACCACATCATCCATCGCATGAGCTTCAGCATGAGCAAGAACATCTGACAGCAGGGATTAAGCTTGCAACAGTAACTCAACATGGTCCCTCCATAACAGGAAAGTCAAACAAAACTGCAGACATTAGAAATCCAAAATTAAAGCAGAAAGAGCTGGCAGTAGGACCGTCAAACAGCATATTGTGGAGAGAGACCAATCAAAGCCCTTCATCAGAACTGCAAAAGTGAGAAGGCAAATGTATCTTGTTGCAAAGCAAATAAAAGTCATATCTGTGAGAGGGGGGAGACCAAGATTTTCCAGGTTACACAGACACAGGAGCCCTTGAGTTAATAGATGAATGGGGGCCGCTAGAATACAAAGAAAAAAGATTCTTTGGGAAAGAGAAGCCATTAACTGATTTTTTTTTTAGTTTGGTTTAGTTTAGAGATACAGCGCGGAAACAAGCCCTTCGGCCCACCGAGTCCCTGCCGACATGCAATCCCCATACACCAACATTATCCTGCACACACTAGGGACAATTTACAATTTTACCAAGCCAATTAGCCTACAAATCTGTACGGCTTTGGTGTGTGGGAAGAAACCGGAGCTCCCAGAGAAAACCCACGCAGGTCACGGGGAGAACGTACAAACTCCGTACAGACAGCACCCATAGTCAGGATCCAACCTGGGTCTCTGGTGCCGTAAGGCAGCAACTCTACCGCTGTGCCACCGTGCCACCCTCTAAAAAAATTTCAAGAAATATTCAATCAGAGTTGACAACTTCAACTGAGGAAGAGATGGGTGCTGAAGGCTATTATTTAAAAAAAGTTAGAAAATAAATTACATGCTGTTGGCAAAATAAATAAGAGTAAGGACAGAAAAGGTATGAGAGAGTGAAAAAAAAGTCATGGTCATACAGCATGGAAACTGGCCCCTTGGCTCACCGAGTCCATGTGGGTCATTAAGCACTTGAGCTAATTTTATCATTCTCCAGTTTACATTCCCCACTGGTGGAGAGAGGCAGAGTAAACTACAGGAGAAAGTATAAAATGACAGCAAAAGAATAAAAATGAGGGATGAAGAGTTAGATGACGAAGGAGGAGGGAACGAGGAGGAAAAGGGGCAGACCAGATAATTAGGAAGGAGTCTATGAAAATCATGTAAGGTTTGCTGAGACTCAAGAAGGTTCTCTGCTAAAGACGTTCATCTGAGCCCAAGGACAGAGACTGCATAGGCTGAAGCAAAATACAAAGCATTGAAGGAATTCAGGAATTGTGAGTTGCTCCAGTATTTCGTGTCTATCTTCTGTGTATAACCAACATCTGCAGTGCCTTCCTACCTCACCCAAAGATGTGCGGGTTTGTAGGTAAATTCATCTTTGTAAATTTCCCCTGGTATGCAGGGAGTGGATGAGAAAGTGGGCAACATAGGACTTATTGGAACAGGTGATCTATGGTCAGTGTGGACTTGAAGGGTCAAAGGGCCTGTTTCAACACTGTACCTCTCAATTAATCTAAACAGAAAACCTCATCTCAAGAACAGATGCGACAAAGACAGAGAAACTGAGAAAAAATGATGACATTCCTACAAGAGGGTGAATGGGAGGACATGTACTCTAAGTAGCTTTGGGAATCAGAGTGTTAATAGTAAATGTTAGTGGATAGTTTGTATCCTGAGACGGAGACAGGAAGGTCCAGAGAGAGAGAGATGTCAGAAATGATCTAAGTGAATTTGACAGCAGGATGGCAGTTAGTATCAAAGGTGAAAACATTGATAGGTTCTGTATCAATGCAAAAGTCAACATAGCAGAGAAAGATTGTTGAGGGTTGTCAGAGTAGGTTTGGAACAAGGACTGCTCCATGTGGTGGTAGTTTGGAATGTTCTGAGAAGGTTGTGGAGGCAGAGACGCTCACAACATTTACGAAGACAAGCACCTGAATTGCCATGGCATAAATGGCTAGGGACTGAGTGCTGATAAATGGGTTATATAGATATAGGTTATATTGATAAGTTTGTCATGGTCACTTTGGACATAGTGGGCCAAAGGGCCTGTGTCTGTGCTATGTGTCACTATGACTCTATGAACAGTGTAATGCAAGAGTAATCGAAACCAGAAGGTCTCCAAGCCAAAGCTGACACCTTCCATACACTGATACAATGCGGCGGGGGTGAGGGGGGGGGGGGTTGTACAATCTGTTGGAAGACTGCTTCAGTTGAATCCATTTCACCTCTGGAATTGCTGTTGCTGTGAGAAATCGCACAGCTGCCAAGAAACGGAATGAAGCATTGAGTCAGTCAGGGGAAATGCAATCTGATGCTCTTTAGGCAGATGGTGACTAAAAATAGAACCACATTTAAAGAATTGGGGAGAGCTGTCCAGATAGAAGTCTGATCACATATTTTATACGCTGAGAATACAGGATCAAGTCATTCGTCACAAAAGATCTATTCCAATATTTCTGCTCTACACAAACCTCCTAGCATATCCCAGCGGACACTATCAGCACTTCAGCCCAACCTGTTCAAGACAAACATCAAATATTAATGGACACTCATCCTATGTGGGCAAATGCATGGCAGCTGCAGTATAATGTGGATAAATGTGAGGTTATCCACTTTGGTGGCAAAAACAGGAAAGTAGACTATTATCTGAATGGTGGCCGATAAGGAAAAGGGGAGATGCAACGAGACCTGGGTGTCATGGTACACCAGTCATTGAATGTAGGCATGCAGGTGCAGCAGGCAGTGAAGAAAGCGTTCATGTTATATTATATGTTAGCATTCATAGCAAAAGGATTTGAGTATAGGAGCAGGGAGGTTCTACTGCAGTTGTACAGGGTCTTGGTGAGACCACACCTGGAGTATTGCATACAGTTTTGGTCTCCAAATCTGAGGAAAGACATTCTTGCCATAGAGGGAGTGCAGAGAAGGTTCACCAGACTGATTCCTGGGATGTCAGGACTTTCATATGAAGAAAGACTGGATAGACGCGGCTTGTACTCGCTAGAATTTAGAAGATTGAGGGGGGATCTTATAGAAACTTACAAAATTCTTAAGGGGTTGGACAGGCTAGATGCAGGAAGATTGTTCCCGATGTTGGGGAAGTCCAGAACAAGGGGTCACAGTTTAAGGATAAGGGGGAAATCTTTTAGGACCGAGATGAGAAAAAAAATATTCACACAGAGTGGTGAATCTCTGGAATTCTCTGCCACAGAAGGTAGTTGAGGCCAGTTCATTGGCTATATTTAAGAGGGAGTTAGATGTGGCCCTTGTGGCTAAAGGGATCAGGGGGTATGGAGAGAGGGCAGGTACAGGATACTGAGTTGGATGATCAGCCATGATCATATTGAATGGCGGTGCAGGCTCGAAGGGCCGAATGGCCTACTCCTGCACCTATTTTCTATGTTTCTATGTTCTACGTTTCTATGTCATCCATTATTTTGTTTATTCTCCCCTCATTCCCATCTACCCACCTAAACACAGAAGTGAATTTTTACAATGACCAATTAACTTATTAACCGACACGTAGAAGAAACCAGACACTCAGAGGAAACCCACATAGACAGCAGAAGAAATCAGGAAGTCACACAGAATACTGGAGCTGTGAGGCAGTGGCTCTACCATTGCACCATCTTAAATATATGTCAGGTTGCCGCATTTTGGGCTATCTTGCTGAAACCAAAGGCAGGAGAAACAATGTGGGGGAGTAATCTCTGTTAATGCAAATCCTTTTGCATCCTTAATGGGACCTCCAATTCCAACAAACTTTAAATGATCTGGAGGTAATCAACGACAACTGGTAAATATTGACATGCTCATTCACATCCCATAAATAAATGTAAAATGGGGCTACAGAGCTGTAGCAGAGGCATAGTTTAGTGAAGGGTTTGTCTGGGATAGACAGTGATTGACCAGCGTACATGCCTCAATTGACAAGGCATAATTCCTGAGGGTTGCCATGTCAAATATTGTCTGGCTATCTCAACTTCCACTGTATGTAGAGATCAGACCAGCTGTTGGACCTCCCTGAATAGAAGGATGACTATGATAGTGAAGGAGCAACCTTTGACCTCTTGGAGTGGGATGGCCCAGACATGATATAATAGGACAACATTGTGCCAACACATTCTATCCTAACGGAATGATCAGCATCCACAATTTGACAGCTTTGAGACTTTAGGGTGACATGTAAGCAGATACACAGCAAAAGCTAACCTTGCTTCTATCACAGTCATGTTTGGTTATTTATCTGTGAATGCCTTGACAAAAAAAACAATAATTTACCCTACAAAACTCTTCTGTTCAGAAGACTGCAGGAAACATTGTTCATAAGTGATAGGAGGAGAATTCGGCCATTCAGTTCATCACGTCTACTCCACCATTAAATTATGGCTGATCTATCTCTCCTTCCTAACGCCATTTTCCTGCCTACTTCCCATAACCCCTGACATTTTTAAATATATACAGGAAAATCTTAGTCCAGTAGCTTGACATCAGGCCCAAATTGTCAACTTAAATCTTCCCGTTCAGTAATCCTTGCCTTAAAAATATGTCTCAAAGTGTTCTATTGATCCCCAGCTTTTTCATTACACTCATCGTGATGTCTTCATTGTCTCAGTTCAAACTAGTAGATCTCCACTAATAATTATACCAAAAAGACCCAATCTTATTCAACCGCCAACATTTATACCATCAGAATATATTGAAAAGAGCGCAAAGATCTGTCGTAGCTCCACCTAAACCCTAATTTATTTTGCTGAGTCCCCCAGGGTATTTTCCAGTTGGTCCAGGTGTTATCTTTACAGTTCATGCTACACGTTTCATTGTAACAGATGCATTACTGACCTAAACATATGTTATCAATTCTCAACTCTCAGATGAGCTCATGGCTTTCATTCCTGAACACTATGAAGTAATGTAACACATATGCCATTTCCTGATTACTCCCCGTGACATTTCTACCTGTGGCTGACTGGACTTGTCTCGTCTTTAACATTCCAACTACTTCCAAAGTAGCTATAAAGTTTCTTAGGATCCCTGTTGCTGCTGTCATCAATCCATCCCTCCATTTCATCACCTTTTTAATTGGCTTTTTAGTCATCTTCCACTAATAATGAGGTGCAGCTCCCAATCCAAATTCACATTCATCTTTTAATATAACCTTTCCTGGTCCCGAGGATTTAAATCTTCTGAGATTTCTTCAAGGGGTAGATTTATTTATAGGTAATAGGGAATAAGCGAAGGATCAAGTAACGCCAAATCCCAGGGTATTCTCCCACCCTCAGCCTACGTGTACAAAAAGGGTGTGGAATTTTAAGCACAGCATTTGTATTCATTCTAATGAGAAAGTGGGATAACACAGAACTAGTGTGAAAAGGTGATCGACGGTCTGCATGGACTCCGTGCGCCAAAGCAGGGGCGGAAAACCCGGGGGGGCCAGAGGGGACACGTCTCCCCCCAATGTTTTGAGAGGTGGGGGACATCCCCCCCAAGTTTTTGTCATCCGGATTTTAAAATCTCCGCTTTCCGCGAGGCAGTGGAGGTGGGACAGCTGATCGAGGGCGCTGATTGGACGAGAGAGACGTCGGTCAGCAGGCAATGGGGGCAGGACATGATGATTCAGAGGAGGGAGGAGTGGGGGGGGGTGGGACTGAGGATAGAGTGTGGTGATTGGAGGAGGGAGACGTGGCACAGACCTGCGCCTCATCCGCAGCCAGGATCGATCCCGGCCGGGTCTCCGTCGTGTCCCGTCCCCACCCGAGTGCCCCCCCCCCCCCACGGGTGGCCAGAGAGGTCGGGAGTCAGATGCGAGCTGTACGCCCAGGCCCACAGCCAGCGCAGAGAAGCAGCGCTAAACACAGCTCAACTCTGCCTGTCCCGCTAGGTTAACCTGCCTGGGCTTGCGGGAAATATGGCCAGCGCGGAGAAGCAGCGCTGGTATCCTGTCAGTTCAGTCAGGGCTTGTGGGTTAACCCGGCGAGACAGGCAGAGTTGAGCTGCATTTAGCACTGGATTGAGCCTCCGAAGCCTCGCGCATGTGTGTGTGAGTGTGCGCATGCGCGCGCGGCCACCAAAAAATTGTGTCCCCCCTGTCCCCTCCATATTTTGATAGCGAGTTCCGTGCCTGCGCCAAAGGGCCTATTTCCATGCTGTATCTCCAAACCAAACTATTGAAAGGTTGCAGACAAAATATCTCCTTAATTTACCAGGGAACAGATTCCTGTAGCCAAATTTAACCAGAAAATACTTCCATTTTTTTTTCAAAACTTAAAAGCGGATTGACACTCTGATTTAAAATATTTACTTTCAGTAATAAAACTATTTTCAGCCAGAAGAATCAAATGTTATCAAGTTTCCCAGTCTTCAATATATCTTTAAAGGGAAATTATTTTGAAATTGACAGCCAGCCAGGACAGCGCTGGTATCTGCCAGCAGCTCTCCCGCTTTCCCGACATTTTATATCGAATAAAGCACAGACTAATCATCTGAGAATTGCTGTGCTCAAAGATTAATGTTGAACAAGAGTCACTCACTCTCACTGTTGCTGCAGATAGAGTAAGCATGCGGTGAAATTCCAGGCATTTTCTGTAGCGTCAAGCCCAAGATTAACTTCTGCTGTACCGTAAGGAAATTAGTGGAGGTTTTTTCTTACAGATAGAAATATAGAAACATAGAAAATAGGTGCAGGAGAAGGCCATTCGGCCCCTCGAGCCAGCACCGCCATTCAATATGATCATGGCTGATCATCCAAAATCAGTACCCCGTACCTGCTTTTCTCCATAACCCTTGATTCCTTTAGCCCGAAGAGCTAACTCTTACCCTCTATTGAAAACATCCCGTGAATTGGCCTCCACTGCCTTCTGTGGCAGAGAATTCCTCAAATTCACAACTCTCTGGGTGAAAAGGTTTTCTCCTCATCTCAGTCATAAATGCCCTACCCCTTATTCTTAAACTGTGACTCCTGGTTCTGGATTCCCCCAACATCGGGAACATTTTTCCTGCATCTAGCTTGTCCAAACACTGAAGAATTTTATATGCTTCTATAAGATCCCCTCTCATCCTTCTAAAAGCTGGTGAAACAAAATTAACTCTGCATTGTCCTGACATAGTCCAAAATCTGGGCCCTGTGTTGTAGGGTGGACTCTCTGCTGCAAGGAATGGAGTCTGATAACACAACCACATGAGTTCCTGGTCTCAAACATACTTGCTTTTAATCTATCACACCACCAATGGGCCTTCTGAATTGCTTCAACATCGTTGTACAGCCAATTCAACTTCTGGGATCTCTTTAAAAATATATATTGCAGCTATTACAAAATGTAGACCATGTAACATCGCCCTGTGACCACATTCTCACATTGTCCGGTGACCAAGTCAACATCAAACTTTGAAAGGCAGCATCTCTGCCTTCTCTCCAGAGATGCTGAATGTCCCGCTGAGTTACTCCAGCATTTTGTGTCTATCTTCGATTTGGACCAGCATCTGCAGTTTTTTTCTTACACATCAAACTTTGAAAACCTCACAAGGCCATTGAGGACACCATTGCACCATTCTGCTATTTATGCTCATGGACTAAATAACAAGATGGCCAGGAGGTTCACCGAGAAGATACATGGCACAGTGCTATAGCTAATAAAGCTCCTTCCCCAGAGCTCCAGCAACCCAGGTTCAATCCTGACCTCTGGTGCTGTCTCGCTGAGTTACTCCAGCTTTTATTGTCTACAGAGAAAAGAATGCAGGAGTTGCAAAATTGAGTAGGAAGATCAGTTGGGATGTCTTCCACTCCCAGATGAAAAGAAAGAAGAAAAAGTGCAAAGAGCAAAGAGCTAAGAGTGGACCAGGTGAGTTGAGAAAGTATAGAGCTGAATTATATCATGGATCTTTATGATGATGTAGTTGTATGCATTCCCTCCCTGGTCAAATATTACACTGTGATTTGAGAATCTAATTTGGCCTCAGTAATGGGGTTGATATAAATTGGGGTGCCAGAAACCTAGAGTTATAGAGTTGTAGAAATAGGCCCTTCGGAACAACCATATCCATGTCGACCTTTGTGTCCATCTGCATTAATCTCATTTACCCACATTAGGTGTGTATCCGTCATTGCCTTGTCTAATTAAGCGCTTGTGTAAATGTCTCTTAAATGTAGTGATAATATCTGACTCCACCATCTCCTCTGGCAGTGAGTTCCAAACACCAACCATTCTCGGTCTAAACAAAATTACCCTCAAATTTTCTTTAAAATTCTTTAACCGCATCTCATAGATTTGCCCTTTTGTTTTGGATACCCTTACCCTGGGAAAAACAATCTTCCCCATCTATGTTTCTCATAATCCTATATACTTCTATCAGTTCACCCCATGGGAAAACAAATGCAGCCTATCCAATCTCTCCCCATAAATAAAGTCTTCTAATCCAAGCAACATCCTGGTGAAACTCCTCTCAGATAGAACATACAACATTGCGCAGTACAGCACAGGAAGAGGCTCTTTGGCTGACAATTGCTGTGCCGAACATGATGCCTGGACTAAATCTTATCTGCCTGCCCATAATATATATCCATCCATCACCTGCACATCCATATGCCTATTCAAAAGTATCTTAAATGCCACTATCATATCTGCCTCAACCACCACCCTTGGCAGCACATTCCAAGCACTCACCACCCCATGTACAAATAAATTGCCCAGCACATCTCCTTTAATCTTTTCCCCTCTCACTCTAAAGCTATGCCCTCTAATATTTGATTTTTCTATCCTGGGAAAAAGGTTCTGACTGTCTACCCAAAGATTTTATATGCCTCTCATAGATTTTATTATGAGAGCATATAAAATCAATGCCTTTCATAATTTTATATACTTCTGTCAGGCCTCATCGCAACTTCCGTCATTCTAGAGAAAACAATCCAAGTCTGTCCAACTTCTACCTGTAGCTAATATCCACTAGTTCAGGCATCATTGTTGTCAGTCTCTTCTGACCACTTTCCAAAGCCTTCACATCCTTCCTCTAGAGGGGCCACCAGAACTGCACGCGATACTCCAAATGCAGCCTAACCAAAGTCTTATAAACCTGCATCATAACTTCCTGACTTATCTCAAATCCTCGACCATGAGACAAGCATAGTATATGCCTTCTCTACCATTCTATCTACTTGTATTCAGGGAGCTATGGATTTGGTTTCCAACATCCCTCTGTACCTCAATGCTGTTGAGGGTCATGCCATTAATTGTATATTTTCCCCTTACATTCGACCTTCCAAAGTGCAACACCTAACATTTGCTCGGATTAAATACCATCTGCCATTTCTCCAACCCTCCTAATGCTATGTAATGAGAACTTTAAGTTGAGTGCCAGGAAGCTAGGAGGCACGTTTACATCTTAAGGTGAGGCACTAGAAACAAATCCTGAAGATATATTGTTTAATCTCAGAATCGAGTGCCAATATTCATTTAAATTACAATTCCAAACTTTACCAAATACAATTCCAAATAGAAAACTGCAGATTTCTTGCAAGCTGTTTAAATCTGATTAGTCTCTAGGTTAAAGGAGAGCTTTCTATATATATAAGGTCCTCTTCATGATCTCAGGATGTCCCCTGAGGCTTCATGGCCAAAAAAACATTTATTTTATTTATGTAGGAAACACAAAAGCAACGTTCTGCATAGCAAGCTCCCACAAGCAGTGAAGTGCTAAAGGGCAAGATGACCTGTTTGTTTGCTAATGTTAGTTGGGAGGTAAATCCTGACACCAAGGAGAACTCCCCTAGGAATGCAAGCTCCTGGGAGACAGAAATCAGAACAGATGTGTTTTTAAAAACTCAGTTCCCAGTTTTTGTTAAAGTTAGCAGAGATGTTAAAAACAACATTGTCCCAGGCCATTTATATGCGTCATCTACCAGTGTATCATTTCAATTTGTTGCACCCCAAACCATTTTACAAGGTGGGAAGATTCTATTTCCAGACTGAAGCCAGCTTTTTTTTTGCTGAACAGACCTCTCCACCGAGGCTGGTCCAAACAATTGTTTTCTGCCCCTCAATAGGAACTGAAGCAGGGGAACTGTTTGCCCTGAGATCCACTTTGCAACTCAAGAGGGGTGAAAGGGCTAAGTTCAGACATGCGGTTACAGAGTGAAGATTGTGAAACATCTTCATCCTCATGGATAGCAAATCACCATCGGAAACATGACCTTGACAGCACCAGAGACAGCCCCCAAGTTACCAGAGGATGTGCGCGGAATAAAGAAAGAAAGAAAAATCCTGTTGTTTTTCGGGACATAAGAAAACAGTTCAATGAAATGACTTGGCTGCAGCTTGCAATCTGCTTTTAATATATTAATCCCCAGCTGTGGGGTTGTAGTTTAGCAGCAGAGTGGATGAGGTCAATCCACAACACTCTGCACAACAGTTACAAATACACCAGGAATTAAACCCTGCTTTAGGAAGGATAATGTGCAAGTCATTTGGGGATTTTAAATTCCTTTCAACTCTCTTTGTCTGAACAAGACAGTGTGCAGGCAGTGTTGACAGCAAGAGAGAGCAACTTTGAAAGAATAGCTGGTGACCGACCACTAACTATTATGCCTGTTACCCTTTGAACTTGCTTCCTACATGTGTTCAAAAGTAGAACATCTGGAAAAATAATAATTTCTCCCCTCCAGTAATGAGTTAATTTCTGAAATGATAAACGAGACAGCTGTCAGTACTCAGGAATAGATCACTGTTTTCAACTGACCTCATTTTGCACAGTCAGACGGATGCTGAGGATCATATAAAAGAAAGACTTGTACGTGCTCAAAATCTTTCACATCCTAATGAGGACCTCCCTAAGTACCCCACAACCAATGCATATTTGAGAAGTATAGTCACCATTACAATCACAAAGTGATGGCAATTAGTGCACAACAAGCTCTCACCAGCAGTGTTGAGACAATGACGAGATAACCTTTTTTGTAATATTGATTCAGTGACAAATATTGGCCTGTGGAGACCAAGGATAATCGCCCTGTTCTTCAATATTGGAATCTCTTGATTCCACCTAACGGAGTAAATGAGGCCTTGATTTAATGTCGCACCCAATAGCAGGACCCTCTCAGCATTGCACTGGAGAGTTTGGGGAACAAGACTTATATGTACCACTACTGACAGGGACAACAATTCAACCCACTTTCGCAAGTGTTCAAAGAAGATCTGAAAGTTTTCCCAGTATCTGATCAACATCCTGCCCTTAACTACCTGCGCTTAACTTAGATTCATTAATCTATCACCTAATCTAATACTCTTGTCATGTCAGTCTATGGCACGATAATGACTACATGTACGAAGTAGGCCATTGGCTTGAAGCAAGTGGTGCCTTCATGAAGTAATAACATTTTCTACAAATGGCAGCTAGTTCATTATTGAACTGCTATAAGATATTTTGTACCTCATCAAAAAAAACGAAACATGCATTTTAGAAACATGACATTGAAAAAAGTCTGTTGATGTAGTCAGAGTGATACAGTGTGGAAACAGGCCCTTTGGCCCAACTTGCTCACACCAGCCAACATGTCCCAGCTATTATAGTCCTACATGCCAGCATTTGATCCATATCCCTCCAAACCTGTCCTATACATGTACCTGTCTAACTGTTTCTTAAATGTTGGGATAGTCCCTGCTTCAACTACCTCCTCTGGCAGCTTGTTCCATATATCCACCACTCTTTGTGTGAAAGAGTTACCCCTCCGACTCCTATTAAATCTTTTCCCCTGTAAATGAGTTTATTTCTATTGCATAACATGTTGCCAACGCGAATATGTTTTTATTATTGCCATTTTTTTGCTGCATATGCTGCAATCAGAGCAGTGCTAACTGGCATTATGGTAATCCCTTTAACATAGGACAATGTCCCAGGCTTCTTCATGGGAACACAAAAAGAAAAAGGAACCAAAATCTCACAATGAACCTTTACAAAACACTGACATGGCCGTGATTGGAGTAGCCTGTTCAGCTCTGGGTGCCACATATTGGGAAACACGAGAAGGTGCAGAAGAGATTGAGAAATGATCTCAGGGATGAGAAAAAATGGGATTATATCTTTTGGTAGCAGATTTGAGGGAGATACTTAAAATCAGGAAGTGTAAAGAGAGAATAAATTGTTACCTTCACTCTGGGGGTGATTAACGAAAATGACAAGAAGAAATACAATATTACACACCAAATGGCACAGGTAGCCATGTAAATGAGCTAGGGAAGTGATCATAAGCCACTGGACGGAGCATCATTGCAAACGGCAGAGGAAGAGGCACAGAAGAGGTGAAAATGACAAAGTGTAGGAGATATAAGAAGGAAGATGCTGCAGATGGCAAATGCATTGACAATTCCACCGGGTGGCGCTTCGATGGCAGCCTCGCCTCCAGTCTGTCTGTCCATTTTGTCTTTTTTTTGTTATTTTTAGTATGTTTAAAAAGTCTGTGTTCATTTTCTCTGGTTTGTCTTATGTGGGGGGTAGGCGGGGGGGGGGGGGTCGGGGGAAACTTTCTTTCAATCTCTTACCTTGCCGGAGATGCGATTATTTTCCGGGTCGTATCTCCGGTCGCTCTGCGGCCGAACATCGTGGAGCTGGAGGCCTTGCTCGGGACTGACTTTGAGCCCCACCGCAGGGCGTGGACTTACCATCGGAGCCGATTCCATGCCCGGGATCGATGCTCCAACTGCGGACTGCGACTTTAACATCAAGGGGCTCACAGTCTCGGGTAAGAGACCGACGTCGGGAAGCTCCAAAAGATCACCTGGCGCTGGGGAGCTGAGATTCCCACCCGATGGAGGAGCTTGATCGCCCCGACGAGGAGGCCCGCCGCCGGCTACGGGAGTAAGATCGTCCCGTCAGTGGAAGGTTAGAGGCCCCCGACCACTGGAGGACAAAGAAGGGAGGTGGGGTGACGCCTGTATCGTCGTGAGTGGTCTCCCCAAGTCGCCTAAAGAATCGTAAAGTTTTTCTGGTCCCATCTGGATTTTGAAATGTTCAAAACTTTTCGGCGACTGTGTAGGTGCTGTCGTAGGTTGTCGCCGGGATGACGCAGGTTGTCGCCAGTGAATTCGGTGAATTCCATTCGCGACTACCTACGTCAACCTACATCAACCGGCGACAAGTTCTGGCGACAGAATTGTCTTCAGTTGTCTTCAGTTGTCGCCGACAGGGTCATTGCTAGTCCTAGCTTGTCACGGATGGGCGTAGGTTGACTTCGGTTGTTGTAGGTTGTCGCCTGTGTGGTCGTAGGTTGTCGTAGGTGGACATCCTAATGAGTCGCCGGTTGTTGGTAGCTTGCCGTAGCTTGACGTCGTCTAGGTGGTAGGTAGTCATAGCTTGTCGTAGACATTGTCATGGGGGGGGGGGGGTCCAGTCGCCGCTTTTTTGGCGACCTGCTATGACTAACAGTCGCCGGTAGTCGCCGAAAGAAATCGCCTAAGTGGGACAAGCCCTTAAGCAGACTTTACTAGAGTCAAGTCAAGTCACTTTTATTTCTATAGCACATTTAAAAAACAACTCTCGTTGACCAAAGTGCTTTACATTGGTGGAGGTACTAACGTTATACAACAGTGGTTCATAGATTAAGTACATACTTAAATACATACATATAGCCCTCCCTCAGTGGACGTCAAGAAAGGCTTCACAATCAGTTTTATTCGTCACTTGCACATAAAGTGCAAGTGACGAATAAAACTGATTGTGAAGCCTTTCTTGACGTCCACTGAGGGAGGGCTATATGTATGTATTTAAGTATGTACTTAATCTATGAACCACTGTTGTATAACGTTAAGTGCAAGTGAAATGAATTAGCCAGCAGCAGTATAATGAAAAAGAACACACAAAAACACAATAAAAATTTAACATAAACATCCACCACAGCATTCATCACTGTGGTGGAAGGCACAAAATTTGGCCAGTCCTCCTCCATTTTCCCCCGTGGTCGGGACCTCAACCCTCCGCAGCCGCCGCTGCGGGCGTCCAGATGAATAGACAAGGTAAAGTCCAGGTAAGTCCTGAATCGGTGCCTCCCCACCGGAGACCGCGGCTTCAGGTTGGTGTAGGCCGCAGGCCGGCGGTCGAAGATCTAAAGACCCCGCCGCGCTGCAGCCGGAAGCACCGCAGACCACAGGGCCGGCAGTCGGAGCTCCCCTCCAGGTGTCCCCGGCGAGGGACCCCGCTCCTGATGGTAAGACCACGCTGCGCCTGCGGTAGAAGTATGCCGCGGGCCGGAGGTCGGAGCTTTTTCGAGGTCGTCAAACTGCTGGCAGGGCTGGAATTGTTTTATTTTAGCTATCGTCTGAAGCTGGAAGAAGCTAGCTTTTACCACGGCATTGACTTGTTTGTCAAATTTCAACGCTGAGTCAAATATTACGCCAAGGTTTTTGACGTGAGGTTTGAGTAATGGGGTAAGGCTTCCAAGGCTGCCTGCTATCGTTTTGATTGAGTCCGAGGGGCCGAGAAAAGTAGGTTGGCAGATGAAGAGTATGCAAGGTCAAATAGACACAAAAAGCTGGAGTAACTAAGCGGGATAGGCAGCATCTCTGGAGAGAAGGAGTGGGTGACTTTCAGGTCGAAACAATTTTTCCTTAGGTTTGAGGAGGTCAGCTCCAACCTAGATCAGCACAAAACATTTGGCCTTCATGATTAATGGATAATGGTAGATAGATTATGATGGGCATGATAACATTATAGATGCTTATGATAAAATGGTTATGGTGAGTGACTGTGGTAAGGTTTGCTGAGTACATTAAAATGTTAGGGTGCTAAAAGTAGTAAGGTAATGGGGGTACAATGAAAACACAAGAAACTGCAGATGCTGGTATTAAGCCAAAAACAAAGTGCTGGAAAACCCGTCTAGTCAGTCAGCATCTATGGAGGGAATGGACGGACATTGTTTTGGGTCGAGACCCTTCTGCAGACTGATGGAATGGGGGAGAGAAAGCTGGGAAAGAGAGATGGGGTGGAGCAAAGCCTGGCAAGTGATAGGAGGATACAGTTGAGGAGGGGCGTGATTTGCAGATGAGTGGATGGTAAAGGCTAGAGATGAAAAAGGAGACAAAAGGGTGTCAGATAAGGATAGAAGAGAAGGAGTGAAATGTAAAACTGAAAGGGGAGATATAGGTGGAAATAGGACATGGAGGAGTGGAAAGGGGGGGGGGTAAAAGGAAAATGGGGGGCTCAGGGATGGGAAATTAGTGTATGAAGGAGGGTAAAGGAATAGGGGGACATGGATGGTCGGAAAAATGGTGGGGGTGGGGGGGGGGAATATTAATTGAAATTGGAAAATTCAATGTTCATATTGTTGGTAGTAAGCTTCCCACTGAATACGAGGTGCTGTTCTTCCAGTTTGCCTGTGGGCTCACTCTGGGTGTGGTGGAGGCCCAGGACAGAAAGGTTGGTATAGGAATGGGAAGGTGAGTTTACATGGCTAGCAACCAGAAGATCCAGCAGGCCTTGGCGGACAGAGTACATCTTTTGCGAAATGGTCGCCAAGTGTATGCCTGGTCTCGCTGATGTAGAGGAGGCCCCATCAGGATAAGGATTGATTAATGGTGATGACAGTGGAATGGTTATGGCAGCAAACAGTAGGGAGATTACAGCAGATGCATTAAAAGGTTCTGGTACTGACAGCTAAGAGCTTATGGTGGATATGATAAAATTATTATGGTGCTGATAGTGGAATGTTAATGGTTATGGTGGGTGCAATAATGTGGTTATAGTGCAAACAGAAATGGTTATGATGGGAACAGTAAAATGCACACTGCAGTAACAGTAGGGAATCATGGCAGGTAATAATAAAATCAACACACAGAGGCTAAAGGCAGTGGTTTATTCTTCATTTTGTTGAACTGGAGAAAAGACACACACAAGTTTGGACAGTGGACAGACTGATTGGGCACAGAGGCAGTCTTGAGTGTCAAATGATGGTGGAGAGATTGGTTTCTCACTGTAGTCATGGAAGTTGATCGGATGGCTTGAAATCTTCAAAGAGCAGCCTAGGGATGGGGAGGAGGAGGTGGCCTGGACTACACGACAATGGGGACAAGAGGAGCAGCCTTTGCAGAGGATTCTTTCAGTTAAAAGGAAGGTACACAAGAACTGAATTAGACATGAATGGGGAGCTGGAAGATGATGATAAGCTTAAACAGAGCAGGGGTGGGGAGTGGTGTTGAGGAAAACGAACATGAAATGCCACAGAAGATACAGCACAGAAAATCAGCTCATATTTCTGAGTCTACGTGTATAGTACTGCTGAAAGCAATTTTATTTGCATGTACTTTTATCTTACTGCACCTTGGGTATAGCTGCCCAGTCCATCATCGGCTCTGACCTCCCTTCCATCGAGGGGATCTATCACAGTCGCTGCCTCAAAAAGGCTGGCAGTATCATCAAGGACCCACACCATCCTGGCCACACACTCATCTCCCTACTACCTTCAGGTAGATGGTACAGGAGCCTGAAGACTGCAACGACCAGGTTCAGGAATAGCTACTTCCCCACAGCCATCAGGCTATTAAACCTGGCTCGGACATAACACTGAAATTTATTAGCCAATACTGTTATTTGCACTTTATCAGTATATTGATTTATGTGTGTATATATTTATAGAATGCCTTGTAGTCAATGCCGACTATGTTCTGTTGTGCTGAAGCAAAGCAAGAATTTCATTGTCCTATCAGAGACACATGACAATAAACTCACTTGACTTGGTATATGACAATAAAATTGGACTTGACTATTAATTATACATTATTCCAGAGACTGCTTCTGCATGTGTTCTGCCCGTTTAAGGAAGCTAATGCTGGCAATGCTTCGAAGTAAATCTTTCTATCCTAAGATTAGTAATGCAACTCACGGAATTCCAGATGCATTGGGATGCCCCAAGGTCACCAGCTTCCTTCTGTGAGCGTTGCTAATGGCAGAGAGTTCATGCACCTGCAGTAAATAACAACTCTTCCATGCAAAACAACCCAGAGCGATCGGTGGGAAGTTTTGATGTGTTAATCTCTAAATCAGAAATCACTGTCTGACAGCTGGCCCTTCTTTAAGACAAGCAAGCTTTGGGACAGCTCTTGATGCGGCTTCCACTCAACATCGGGTAGCTGAATGAAATGGAATTCAACCCTATTTATGAAAGAAAGAAGGACTTAACCCTTACACGGCACATTTCCGGATGTCCCAATGCATGTTATAGCCATGAATCAAGGCCCACTAACACCCAGGCCATTCTCACTTCTCCTACTGGGCAGAAGATATAAGAGCTTGAAACCACATACTACCAGATTCAAGAACAGCTTCTTCCCTGCTGTTCTCGTGAATGAGCTTTAAATATGCTAGGGATGCATTTATGATCTTCTAATCGACCTTGTTGCACCCTCGAATTTTTTTACCTGCTCTTTCTCTGAAACTGTAAAACTATATCTTGTTCAAGAAGGAACTGCAGATGCTGGAAAATCGAAGGTAGACAAAATTGCTGGAGAAACTCAGCGGGTGCAGCAGCATCTATGGAGCGAAGGAAATAGGCAACGTTTCGGGCCGAAACCCTTCTTCAGACTGATGCAGGGTGGGGGGGGGGCGGGAAGGAGAAAGGAAGTATATCTTGTTCTCTTTTTATTTTCTCTTTTGCACTGTTGTACTAGTATCACATGATTGCACTAATGTATGGTACAATTTGCCTGGTTAGCATGCAAATTAATGTTTTTCACTGTACCTCCATACATGTGGGATATGCTACACCAAACCAAAATTCCTCAGAAACCAAACCAAAATCCCTCAGAAACTTCAGTGCACACAAAGTAGTCTGAAAAAGAATAGTGATGCTGCATTTGGATTCTACTGTTTGAATAGAAAATGCAAACGGATTTGTCATAAGAATAGACACAAAATGCTGGAGTAACTCAGCGGGTCAGACAGCATCTCTGGAGAGAAGGAGAATATATACACACACACACACATAATATATACATATATACATATACATATATATACATTTAGGACAGCTACAGTGCATTCAGAAAGTATTCAGACCCCTTCACTTTTTCCACATGTTGTTATATTACAGCCTTATTCTAAAATGGATTAAAATTTTTTTATCATCAATCTACACACAATACCTGATAATAAAAAAGCGAAAACAGGTGTTTAGAAATGTTTACAAAGTAATTGAAAAGAAATAACTGAAATATCACATTTACATAAGTATTCAGACCTTTTACTCAGTACTTTGTTGAGGCACCTTTGGCAGTGATTACAGCCTCAAGTCTTCTTGGGTATGACGCTACAAGCTTGGGCACACCTGTAATTGGGTTATTTCTCCCATTCTTCTCTGCAGGTCCTCTCAAGCTCTGTCAAGTTGGATGGGGAGCGTCGATGCACATCTATTTCAAGATTCAAGATTCAATTTAATTGTCACATGTACCAATTAAGGTACAGTGAAATTTGAGTTACCAGACAGCCATAATAAGTAAAAAGCAAAAATACACACAGCACATAAAATAAAGTTTAACATAAACATTCCTAACTGTGATGGAAGACAATAAAGTTCAGTCTTCCTCCTTTGTTCACCCATGGTCGGGGCCTTTGAACGGGGCCGTAGCTGACAGTCCGCTGTTCAAGCCCTCTCGTCGGGATGATCGAAACTCCGGCATCGGGAGCGATCGGAACACTCCGCGGCATGGAGCTCCCGAGTCCGCCACTTCTTACCGGAGACCGCTGCTTCACGGTGTTAAAGTCCACAGGCCCCGTGGCTGGAGCTCCAACACTGGTGATCCTCAGATCCCAAAAGATCTCAGGCTCCGCGCTGGTAAGTCTACGCCGCTCCCACAGCTTGAAGCTCCGGGCCGGTCTCCAGGAAAGACCGCACCACTCCACGTTGTAGGCCGCAAACAGGGGCGGAGATTCGACATGGAGAAGAATCCCATCTCCTTCAAGGTAAGTGACTGAAAAAGGTGTCCCCCGATCCCCCCCACCGCACCCCCCACACAAAACATACCAAGAGACATTAAAACAAACATTCAAGACATACTTAAAATAATAAAATCAGAGAAGGGACAAGACAGACTGCTGGCAAGGCGGCCATTTTTAGTTCCCTCCAGAGATGTTCGATCGGGTTCAAGTCCAGGCCACTCAAGTACATTCACAGACTTATCACAAAGCCACTCCTGCGTTGTCTTGGCTGTGTGCTTAAGGTTGTTGTCCTGTTGGAAGGTGAACCTCCGCCCCAGTCTGAGGTCCAGAACGCACTGGAGCAGGTTTTCATTAAGGATCTCTCTGTACTTTGCTCCGTTCATCTTTCCCTCAATCCTGACTAGTCTCCCAGTTCCTGGCGCTGAAAAACATCCCCACAGCACAATGCTGCCACCACCATGCTTCACCGTGATGAGCAGTGCCTGATTTCCTCCAGACGTGATGCTTGGCATTCAGGCCAAAGAATTCAATCTTGGTTTCATCAGACCAGAGAATCTTGTTTCTCATGGTCTGAGAGTTCTTTAGGTGCCTTTTGGCAAACTCCAAGCGGCCTATCATGTGCTTTTTACTGAGGAGTGGCTTCCGTCTGGTCACTCTACCATAAAGGCCTGATGGGTGGAGTGCTGCAGATATAGTTGTCCTTCTGGAAGGTTCTCCCATCTCCATAGAGGTACTCTGGAGCTCTGTCAGAGTGACCATTGGGTTCTTGGTCACCTCCCTGACCAAGGCCCTTCTCCCCCGACTGCTCAGTTTGGCCAGGCGACCAGCTCTATGAAGAATCCTGGTGGTTCCAAAGTTCTTCCATTTAAGAATGACGGAGGCCACTGTGCTCTTCGGGACCTGCAATGCTGCAGAAATGGTTTTATACCCTTCCCCAAATCTGTGTCTCGACACAATCCTGTCTCGGAGGTCTACGGACAATTCCTTCGTCTTCATGGCTTGGTTTTTGCTCTGACATGCACTGTCAACTGTGGGACCTTATATAGACAGGTGTGCCTTTCCAAATCATGTCCAATCAATTTAATTTACCACTGGTGGACTCCAATCAAGTTGTAGAAACATCTCAAGGATAATCAATGGAAACAGGATGAACCTAAGCTCAATTTTGAGTGTCATAGCAAAGGGTCTGAATACATATAAATGTGATATTTCAGTTATTTATTTTCAATTACTTTGCAAAAATTTCTAAACACCTGTTTTTGCTTCTTCATTCTGGGGTATTGTGTGTAGATTGATGATTTTAAAAAAAAGAATTTAATCCATTTTAAAATAAGGCTGTAATGTAACAAAATGTGGAAAAATTGAAGGGGTCTGAATACTTTCTGAATGCACTGTATATTCACGATATGTAACATCATATCAGACACAGAAAGGAGATGGGTTTACGGTTAGGTATTGGTATATGGAAAGCACTGCCTGAGTGGATATTGTTAGCAGATATTCTTACAACATTTAAGTTGTGTTTAGAGAAATAATTGAATTACCTTAAAATGGAGGCCCAAATGATGGTAACTAGATGGGTACATAATGGTTTGCATGGTGGGCCAAAGGGTCTGTTTCTGTAATATAAGACACTATGATACTATGACGTGTTGGTAAACATCCTAGTGCAGAGGGACTTGGGCCCATCCCATCTTCAAATAGCATGAGGCAAAGAATCTATTGAACAATAACAGAGCTGAACAAAGCAAATTAAAAAAAGAAACATTTAAAAAAAATCTGCCTATCTAAACCCCCCCCCCCCCCCCCCCCCCCACACACACACACGCACACACTCTCTCAACTGTAGGACTGAGATGAGAAAAACACATTTTTCACACAGAGAGTGGTGAATCTCTGGAATTCTCAGCCACAGAAGGTAGTTGAGGCCAGTTCATTGGCTATATTTAAGAGGGAGTTAGATGTGGCCCTTGTGGCAAAAGGGATCAGGGGGTATGGAGAGAAAGCAGGTACAGGATACTGAGTTGGATGATCAGCCATGATCATATTGAATGGCGGTGCAGGCTCGAAGGGCCGAATGGCCTACTCCTCCACCTATTTTCTATGTTTCTATGTATCCCACCTATCATTTGCCAGGCTTTATCTTGCCCTTCCTCTCTTCCAGCTTCCACCCCACCCACCAAATCAGCCTGAAGAAGGGTCCCGACCCGAAATGTCACTGATCCATGTTCTCCAGAGATGTTGCTTGACCCGCTGAGTTACTCCAGCACTTCGTGGCTTTCTTTGCTAAACCAGTATCTGCAGCTCCTTGTTATTACATTTTAACTGCTCCACTGCAAAATCTTTTGAAAGTTGCCTAGTTTGAAGTAGCTTTCCTCCTCTCTCTGAAGGGAGTTTCTGTGAGACCCGCTCGCATTGTTTCCCTTCTGTGATTCCTGTTGCTCTCCGTCCGGCTTCACGGTATGAAGAATGGTCCCAACCCGAAACGCCACCTATCCACGTTCTCCAGAGATGCTGCCTGACCCTCTGAGTGACCCCAGCACTTTGTGTCTTTCTTTGGTAAACCAGCATCCACAATTCCTTGTTATGACATTACAAATATTTAAACCCTCTGGCAAGTGGATTAACAACCAGAAATCTGTGATTTATAATGTTTGGCAAAAACTTCTGATGGGAGATGAAAAATGTTTTTAGTCACAGTCGTCAGAATCTGGATCTGTCAGGGTGCGGCGTTCTGAAAGTGAGTTGGACAGGCCCTATTAGCTGAGAAACCTGCAGGGAGAAGGATGACAACCAGGGCTACGGGAGCAGGCGTGACTGCTCCGACCATCGGACAGGTTAATGATTACAAGAATGATCCCAGGAATGAGTAGGTTAACCTATGATGAGCCTTTGTTGCCACTGGGCCTATACTCGCTGGATTTTAGAAGAATGAGGGGAGAACCTCATTGAAACATACAGAATAGTGGAAGGCTTGGATAAAGTAGATGTGGAGAGAATGTTTCCACTAGTGGGAGAGTCTAGGACAAGAGGTCATCGTCTCAGAATTAAAGGACGTTCTTTTAGGAAGGAGATGAGGAGAAATTTCAGAGGGTGGTGAATCTGTGGAATTCTTTGCCACAGAAGGCTAAGGAGGCCAAGTCAGTGGATATTTTTAAGGCAGAGATAGATAGATTCATGATTATTACAGGTGTTAGAGGTTATGGGGAGAAGGCAGGAGAATGGGGTTAGGAGGGAGAGATGGATCAGCCATGATTGAATGGCGGAGTAGACTTGATGGGCCGAATGGCCTAATTCTATTCCTCTTCCTTATGATCTGCCACGCTGCACATTCCTCTGATTCTAACCCACAGTTCAGTAATCAAACCAGATTCAGATTCAACTTTATTGTCATTGTGCAGTGTACAGTACAGAGACAACGAAATGCAGTTAGCATCTCCCTAGAAGAGCGACATAAATATGAGCAGTAAATAAATAAATCTAATCTAATAAATCCTGGTGGGAGGAGTGTCCGGGGGGGTGTGATTGGCAGTCACCGAGGTACAGTGTTGAGTAGTGTAACCGCCGCAGGGAAGAAGCTGTTCCTGGACCTGCTGGTCCGGCAACGGAGAGACCTGTAGCGCCTCCCGGATGGTAGGAGGGTAAACAGTCTGTGGTTGGGGTGAGAGCAGTCCTTGGCGATGCTGAGCGCCCTTCGCAGACAACGCTTGCTTTGGACAGACTCAATGGTGGGGAGTGAGGAACCGGTGATGCGTTGGGCAATTTTCACCACCCTCTGCAGTGCTTTCCGGTCGGACCCAACATACTCTGACATATCACATTTATTGCTCCACTACATCACTGTTTGCCCACAACTGGCTGCTTTAACAAGAAATCAGGAACTAAGGAACAGAAGTTGCTCTTTGAATAAGACTGTTTGTACTCCAAATGCAGCAAATTTTCATCTTCTATTTTGTTCTGCACACAGATTTCATGGAGGGTCATTAAAATTCCTCTCCAGCGTCTATGCCTTACGCAGCTTCACATAACAAGCTCATTTACACAGTCAGTAAGAACAAAGAAAATTATGTTTCCCGAATGGAGCAGGCATTAAGCAAAGATGCAGAGTCAAAACTCCAATCTCCCAGTAAGTACCATTTGCCCCTTCAAGATTCTTGTTCACCTTCATACCCCACATTGCTCATCCTGTACTAGTGTAAAAAGGAATTGCGTTTCTTCCTTCCTGATAACCAATATACAGTCCCAAAAATTAACCTGTTATCATCTGACTAGGGCGGCATGGTGGCGCAGGGGTAGAGTTGCTGCCTTACAGTGCTAGAGACCCGGGTTCGATCCTGACTACGGATGCTTGTCTGAACAGAGTTTGTATGTTCTCGCCGTGACCTGCGTGGGTTTTCCCCGGGTGCTCCGGTTTCTTCCCACACTCCAAACACATACAGGTTTGTAGGCTAGTTGGCTTGATAAAATTATAAATTGCCCTTGGTGTGTAAGATGGTGTAAGTGTGCAGGGATCGCTGATCGGCGCGGACTCGGGGTGCCGAAGAGCCTGTTTCCTCACTTTACCTCGAAACTAAACTAAAGACTTGTAACGGAAAATATCTTCACTGGCTAATGATGTACCTTTTTTTTTTAACACTGTTCATAGAACATTTATGCAGTGTAGTTATAATTGTAATATAAATTTACACAATAATTTGAATAATCTAGAATTTATCAATAAAAAAATCCGCCTTGTATTTTACGTACTGAGAACATGAAAACTACTGGATTTGCTTAAAAACATATCCATTCATTGATGTCCTTAAGGGGAAAAAAATCATCCAACTTACCAGGGCTAGCCTACTTGAGGTCCCATATCCATCCTAACTCAAGTACTCCTGAAGTTGGCCCCAACCATGTAAAGCTGTTCTCGCAAACATCTGGACTCTAAATTTAGAGAGCCACCAAACACAGCAATCAAACGACAACGCAACATAGTCACTCTCACAGAATGGTATCTCATAGACAAAATCCTACACCTTTCTTCAGAAACAGCTCACCAGGCTCAGGAACAGCTACTTGCCTAACAGCTACAATACCACCTCTTGCACTATGCACCTCTTGCTTGATTGTTTTCCTAAATGTGTTTTTTACTGATATGTTTATTTTGCACAGTCTTTTTTATTTTTACTATCTGGCAGAAATTCTATATAATTTGTTTATTTATGTATAATTTATTTTGCGTGTGTTTGTCTGAGTCTATCTATTCGCGATGCTGCTTCAAGCAAGATTTCCTTTGAATCTGTACCTCACCTTATGTGAAAATGGCAATAAACCCAACTCGACTTGACTTTAGATATATCTTATTGATGGGACAAGACAACAATAACACGACATAGGTAAAAGATAAAAGCACTTGGAGTTCTCAAGAGCTTTATATCTCAATGTATTTGGGAATCAGATCAAAAGTGGACAAGGGAATGTTCACCTGATTATCCTCCTCAGATAGGTTTAGGTTTATTATTGTCACATGTAGCAAGGTACAGGGAAAAGCTTTGTTTTGCATGTTATCCAAACAGATCAGATATACGATACATAAATAAAATCAAGTCAAACTCAAGTACAAGGAGGAAAATACGGAGTGCAGAATACAGTTCTCAGCATTGTAGCACATCAGTTCCATAGACAAAGTGCACATAGGGGTGGAGGTGAAGCAGACAACACACTAGCTTAAAGAAGGACAGTTCAGAAGCCAGATATCAGAGGAAAAGAAGCAATTCTTGAAGGTATGACTGGGGTGCGACAAGTCTTAGATTATGCTGGTTGCTTTTCCGTGGCGGCTTGAAGTCAATGATGGGTCAATGGTAGATGGGGTCAATGGTGGGAAGTCTGGATGATGTGATGGATTGCGTTACTTCTACAACTCTCTGCAATTTCTTGAAGTCTTGGGCAGAGCTGTCCCAAACTAAGCTGTGATGCATCCTGATAATATACTTTCTATGGTGCATCTGTAAAGGTTTGTAAAAGTCATTGGGAGACATGCCGAATTCCCTCAGTCTTCTCAGGAAGAAGAGACGTTGGTGTGCCTTCTTGGATGTCACATCAATGTGGTTGGTCCACGACAGATCAATGGTAATATTAATGGATGATGGATCAGTGATCCCCCATCTAGCACCAAGGGCACAGAATGTAATCTGGATGGGACCTTGGAGGAAAAAGTGAAAGGGACTTACCACCAAGTTCTTTCCAAGACGACACAGCATGGAAAGGCATCTGGTGTAAATGAGATCTTCATTTATATTGAAAGAATCAAGCAAATTGCGACTTGACTGCTGGACTTTCTTCTCAAAATATACAACAGTGAATTGGAAATATTTTCACAACTATCCAAAAATATCATAGTCGCCTTTACAGATACAAGAAACCCTGCTCTGGCAATGAGTTCTTTAAAATCTAAAAGAACAGTGCTGGTAAAGGTCACTGTGAAGCTAACAGAATTGTCTAAAACAACTTAATTGGTTCAATAATGTCGTTTAAGGAAAGAAATATTGATATTTTTATGGTGGAGATTGACAGATTCTTGATTAGTAAAGGTGTCAAGGGCTATGGGGAGAAGGCAGGAGAATGAGGAAAAGAGAGATCAGGCATGATTGAATGGCGGAGTAGACTTGATGGGCTGAATGGCCTAATTTTGCTCCTAGAACTTATGAACTTGTAGGTCTGATGCTGATAACCAGTCTCATCGACCTGCGAGTCCAGACTCACACCAACCTAGCTCCTGCCATTTGCTGAAGGTAGCTGCATCTCAACATCTCCTTCTTAGAGCTGCGAGATAGGTGCTTTGCCCAATGTGGTACCGGGTCTGCACATCGAGTAAGAGCAGGGCTCAGGTGTTAAAGAACCCATCGAGTCAGGCAGCAGCCACGTGGGAGTTGACAAGGTGAAGTGTGGACATCCACTCTGCTAACTCTGGGTTGCTTACTTGTGAACCCACCACACAAACACTGGCCAAAGTCACCAAACAGTGTCAGTCAGTGACACTGTCCTATTATTGGACTCCACTATTTAAGAGTCTGATGCCCGAAGGACAAAATGACAGTTAGTACAAATGGCCAGCAACAAATTATAAGGTGCGACAAGCAGACAATATACGTAATTCATTTCTGAAGAGCACTGATTACTATTTGTCACACTACATTGCTGGATATTATGTAGCCCACTGCAATTCTGCATTACCAATGATCAAATAACACATAGACACACTATAGCAAATCACCACTCAACCTTCTTTCTGCAAAAACACAAACCCAACCCATCCAATCTCTTCCTATAACTAAAGTCCTCCAATTCAGGCGATAGCCTGCTAATTATCTCTGCTAAGTACAAATATAGCTCTGCTGACTTGAGGTAAAGAGTATCAAGGAGAACTGGCTACCTATGTCTGTGAAGGATATGTATCCCCTCTCTTCAAAGCCAAAAAACAAGCTGATCAGACTTCAGACTATTGGGGCGGCACGATGATGCAGCAGTAGAGTTGCTGTCTGACAGCTCCAGAAACCAGGTTTCGATCCTGACCACGTCTGTACAGAGTTTGTACATTCTCCCCGTGACCACATGGGTTTTCTCCGGGTGCTCCAGTTGACTCCACCACTCCAAAGACACACAGGTTTTTTGGTTAATTGACTTCAGTAAAATTGTACATTTTCCCTAGTGTGTGTAGGATAGTGTTAGTGGTCGGTGCAAACTCAGTGGGCTGAAGGGCATGTTTCCATGCTGTATCATCTAAACAAAACAAAACTATTGATGCTGGTAATTTACCTGAGGAAGTGTTGCTCGAACTTCACACCAAATAACATTGGACTCGACTACAGAGCCTATCGTTGTTAAACAACTCAGAATGTAATCCCAGATCACATGGCTTAAATCTGGATGTCCACCTTCATATAATTAACTCAGGACCAATCTACAGAATGCCGTAGCTGCACCGGTGAATTCTGGGATAGCATCCATGACGGAAAAGTTCAATTTATTGAGCAGACAGCTTAATGTTCTGTAAAGGAAGCAGTTTCAGATTAGTGGGAGAATTTCTTTCATTCTTTCTCTTCATTTTTATGAAGTGAATTTTTTTAAATCTTGGCTGCGTTAAGGGGTAAATTGTCATGTCAGCCTGTGCAATTAGTTGCTCGTGACTAATGGCATCTATTAAAGGAGCTGCCTGCCATCAAAGGGGCCTTTACCAAAATCATGTGCTCAATCAACCATACGGCCTCAAAGCTCTTAGTTAACTGGCCATTATTCAAATAACTATTTTGCCATGTGGAAGTGCTGCACACAAGTTATTTCTCTTCAACCTTCCAATTAATGTTGCTGTCATGAAAACTTTTAGACTCATTGTATTCCTGATTCCACTCTGATTTCAACACTTTTAAAAGGGACAGAAATTCTTCAAACAACATCAAAAAATGTATATTGTTGTGGGAAGAAATAATATTTGTTTTCATCAAATGTTAACATCATGCTTATGCATCCAAACATTAAGTTTATGAAATGGACAAATTTGATCAATAGTCACCTCTATTCTGATGAACATTCTCACGGTTTCCACGGAAATGCTTTTGCATATAATTATGATAATCAGACGTAGGATAAAGGCATATTCAAACATGTTCAAAAAACGTTTATTTTTTGCAAAAACAACCTACCTTGTACAGAAGGTATTTACAAGTCCACTATTACCATCCATACCTGCTGTCCTATTTTCCAGTACTTTGCAGTGTTACACATGACTCCTTGATTTACACTTGTTCAATTTATAAATTTTCTACATAATGGCATTGATCTGCGCGTACAAATAGCACTTCATCTCCATGCATGGGATTGCACCGTACCAAAATGTCCAGAATGTATTTTGTCTAGCCTTTTCAATTTACAACATTTTACTTAACAACATTTTCCAGGATCGAATATTTTTTCATGTATTGAGGAGTGGTCAATATTACAACAAGCTACAACATCTTTAAAGTTAGCCATACACCACAGTGGCAGCAATACTTTCATACGTGACAGCATCAACAGGTTTGTGGTCTGAAGTTGTGCAACAATCAGGGTCTGAGTCCATGCCAAAGCACCATCCAACTCAAGCTGCATCTCCAAAGAGCATGAAGTTGCATCCTGAGACTGGTGATCAGGTTCTGCAGGTTCAATTTTTTCCAAACCCATATCACAACAGCCAATTAGTATTACCATATGAATGAGCAATGACCAGGTGCTAAATGTCTGTAAGGAACAAGATGGGACAAGTCATTCAGCTTTTGAATCATTCCTACCTTTCATGATTACCTGGTGTCTATATGCAGAATGCAGGACAAACTCAGCAGGTCAAGCAGCATCGCTGGCCACTTCGGGCTGCCGGTTGCATGTCATTTTAACTCTCTTCCCCTCCCCACAGTGAACTATCTATCCTTGGCCCTCTCCAATAGCATACTTGACAACATGACTATAAACTAAACTAAACTGTAAAACTGTTGGAGTGTTTTTTAAATCGCAAATAGTCCTCAATTCTTATTTATTTAACTCTTGCTGATGTCTGAGTGAGCACAGGATATGGTTCAGCTGTAATAGTTTCTCTGATGGAGGCTAGCTGATATTCATTGCAACAATGATTGCATTTCAAGAGTAGTCCTTCAGCTGGAATGTTTGGTACTTACAGTCGTAGAGTCATATAGCATGGAAATAGGCCTTTCGGCCCAACACGTCCATGCCGACCAAGATGCCCCATCTAAGCTAATCCTATTTGTCGGTATTTGGCCCATATAAATGAGGAGAATAGGTAGGGTAAATGCACAGTCTTTTACCCAGAACAGAAGAATCAAAAACAGGAGGAAACATGTTTAAGGTGAGAGGAGCAAGTTTTAATAAGAACCTGAGGGGAATTTCTTTCACACAGAGGGTGATGGGTATATGGAATGAGCTGCCAGTGGAGGTAGTTGAGGCAGATACATAACAGCATTTAACAGTCACTTGGACAGATACAAGGATAGGAAAGGTTTAAAGGGATTTGTGCCTCTCTAAAGACAATCCCTTACCTCCAGATTCAGTAAAGTGACCATTTGGTGCACCTTCTCTAGGGCAAGTATATTCTTTCTTTAGTATGGAGGCTAAAACTGTGCATAATGTTCCTCTCATGTATAACTAGTTCTTTCTTTCTGTTTGAATGTGAATTGTCCATTTTTGCCTGCCATTAATTTTATTTTCCTTCATTCTTGTATAATCAGAATGTTCAACATTGCACAGATTGGGCAACATAAGCAACACTGACAACTAAATTGCAAACCTTATCAGGGACAAGAGCGCTCTTGAACACAAATCAGAGAAAGCTCACACACAGGCAAATGAAACAGTTATGGGCCTGTCCCACTGTACGAGGTAATTCAAGAGTTCTCCCGAGTTTCCCCTGATTCGAACTCAGAGAATTACGGTAATAGCCGTTCGTAGGTACTCGGGGCTCTCATGGACATTTTTCACAGTGCTGAAAAAACTTCACGAGTTACCGCGTTTCCCGAGTACCTGACGTTTGCTTTACGAGCCGCTACGGGACATCCACGAGCTCCTACGTACATTCTACGTACTTACCACGAGTTTGATTTTTTTTTAAACTCGGGAGAGCTCTTGAATTACCTCGTACAGTGGGACAGGCCCTTTAAGGAAATCAAAAGCAACACATTACGCTAAGGAACTTAATGTTATCTTAAATACCATTATTTAATCTGAAATATTGCCTTATTTGACATTTTGTCTTCCCCCTTTTGTCCCAGACCCGAAATATTAACTATTTCTCGTTTTACAGATGCTGCCTGACTTGCTGAGCATATCAAGCATTTTTGGTTTTTATTTCAGATTTCCAGCATCTGCATTTTGATTTACTTCCATAGCACTCCTGGTGTTGTCTCACCTGGAGTTCTTTATGCTTATACATCAAATTATTTTGTAATAAAAGCTAACATACATGGTTTCCATACATAACTGTTTCCTTTGCCTGTACATAAGCTGTCTCTGATTTGTGTTCAAGGACACTCTAGTCCCTCAGAAGGATTGTTATTTGGTCATCAAATACCTGTACAAACATTTAACATTGATTTATTTCATCCTAAACTAGAAGCTGGCACCAATTGCTAGCACCTTCTGCTCGCAATCGTCAAGCATTCAACTCAACACAGGACTATAAATGGGTATATTTTCTAAGTGCACAGCACAGTTTCAGAATGGATGTGTTTGCCCAGCCTCTTTCAGTTATGATATTCATTGTAGCCTGCAGTTTAGAAAATCAAATGTGTTACAGATAATGTCTTGGAAAGATTTGATCATACAATTTATCCGTGAGTCATCATCCAAAAGAAACCTACATAATCCCTTATCCATGCCTCACTTTCAGTGACGGAGCCTCATTAATCCGAAAACTGCCAGATCTCAGACAATATCAATGGCAAGGAGTAGTGTATCCTTAACCCACTCAAGTGATATACCACAGGCAGGCAACTGTTGTAATAAATACTGACATGGAAACAGGGTTAACCTATTTCCAGAAATGTTAACAAACAAATTTGAACCTTTGCCAGACCAATTTAATTTTTAAAAGGAGGCATTTTAGTGTGCTGAGTCAAATCTCAAACTGCCTCCTGTGAAAGCCCAACAATTTAGAAGGGCTGTGAGACCAGATTTCCCTCACCACAGAAACCCATAAATACACTGTATTTGAAACTTTGACTTATTTGAGTACAAAAGTTCCTTGTGCATCAGTACTATCTCAGCATGTTCTTCTCTGAGTCATAAAGTTGACAATTTGAGTTAGAGGCTCAAGCACAAAAAACTAGGCTGTTGTTCCAGTGCATTACTGAGGGAGCGCTGGGCGATTGCTGGTAAGGTCTTTCAGATCTGCCATTAAATTAAAACCCCATCTACTCTATCAGGGGAGGTGAAAGATCTATGGGTTCTATACAAGTTTTTCCTTATGCAAGGAGTCATAGAGTTGCACAGCACAGAAACAGGCCTTTCGGTCCACTCTACCTATGCCGACCTGTGTGTTGTCTTGGTTAGAATTTGACTTTCAGTTTATGTTTGTTGATCAGACTCTGTGAGAAGATTAGTATCTCCGGCATTAAAATGGTGGCAACATTGATGAAAAATTATTTAATGGACCAAAGTGCTTCGGGAATGAAGTACTTGCATTTGGAGTTGATACTGCAAGGAATTCCAACTGACTGACACATCATTCTCTACAAAATCCAAATATTCTATCGAACTCCTACAAGTGTACGGTTGAAAGCACACTGACTGGTTGCATTACGCCTTGGTGTGGCAATTCAAAAGCCCAAGAACATTGGAGCCTGCAAGAAAGTGGTGGACATTGCCTGGTCCATCACGCATATTGATCTCCCCACCATCAAAGGGATCTGTAGGAAGTGCTGCCTCAAGAAGGCAGTTAATATCAACAAAGACGCACCCGTCCTGTCCATGCTATCATTTCCCTGCTATCACCGAGAAGGTGGTGCAGGGGTCTGAGAACAGTTACCTACAGGATCAAGAACTGCTCCCTCCCATCGGGCTCTTAAACCACCCCGCACAACCCTAAACACGACCCCACCTCAGCTCCGAATTATAATGAACTTTATAAAAGGATTACATGCTTTGGCAGATTATGATCTTGTTTACCTAGTGTAAATGATCGTTTATTGTATATTTAAGAAAGAACTGCAGATGCTGGAAAAATCAAAGGTAGACAAAAATGCTGGAGAAACTCAGCGGGTGAGGCAGCATCTATGGAGCGAAGGAATAGGTGACGTTTCGGGTCGAGACCCTTCTTCAGACTGATGTGGGGTTGGGGGCGGAGGGGGGACGGGAAGATGAAAGGAAGAGGCGGAGACAGTAGGCTGTGGGAGAGCTGGGAAGGGGAGGGGAAGGAGGGAGAAAGCAAGGACTACCTGAAATTGGAGAAGTCAATGTTCATACCGCTGGGGTGTATATTCATTTGTTGTGTTGTTGCATTAATGTGTCTGCAAAGCTGCAGCAAGTCAGAATTGTATTGTTTTTTTCCCAATGCATGTGATATTTAAACACGCTTGACTCTTGATAAGAATGCCCAGACTTAATCCTGCAGGGATAAATTGGCCTACACTCCAGCCATGTAACAGGACAGCAGCTTCTGCTAGGCTAAAGAAATGTGGCTGGAAACTGGCAAAGTAGCAGGGAGTATTAGTCAGTAAACCACAAGAGCCATCAAGATCCACAGCTGCTTGACAACAGGACAACCAATCTTTAAAATAAAGTATCTTCTTAAAGCAAAGTGCATCTTAAGCAAAAAAGCAAAAGAAAGATCCAATGCAGGAAAGACTTCCTTTTCTCTTGCCTTTGAAGACTTCAGGGGCGGCACGGTGGCGCGCAGCAGCAGAGTTGCTGCCTTACAAAGCTAGAGACCCGGGTTTGATCCTGACTACAGGAGCTGTCTGTATGGAGTTTGTACGATCTCCCCGTGACCTGCGTGGGTTTCCTCCCACATTCCAAAGACATACAGGTTTGTAGGTTAAGTGGCTTGGTATAATTGTAAATTGTCCCTAGTGTGTGTTAATGTATGAGAATCGCTGGTCGACACGGACCCGGTGGGCCGACGGGCCTGTTTCCACGCTGTTTCCTCTCTGAACTAAACTAAACCAAACTGAACTAAATCAGGGCATGCCAAAGCTCTTTAAGGCCAATGAAAATGAGCACAGCAAGATCCTACAAACATCGTAGAACACAAACAGTAGTGCAAGAAAAGACCAGTCACCCATCCATGAACTAATCCGATCTGTATGCAAATGGTCCCTATTCTGTTCACTGCTTGTTCATGTGTCTACCAAAATGACTCTTAAAATTCATTATTGAGCTGCTTTTATCACCTCCACTGCCAGTGTATTCCAGCCATCAACCACTATCTGTGCAAGGACACCCTCAGACTCTGACGCACCAGCGAAAACAATCCATGTTTGCCCAATCTCTCCAGATTGGCATGTATAGCTAATACACTTCAATACAGGCAACATCCTGGTAAACCTCTTCTGCACCCACATCCTTCCTATAGTGTGGTTGCGAGCACTGCACACAATTTATAAGATCATAAGTGATAGGAGCAGAATTAGGCCATTGGGCCCATCAAGACTACTCCGTCATTCAATCATGGCTGATCTATCTCTCCCTCCTAACCCCATTCTCCTGCCTTCTCCCCATAACCCCTGACACCCGTACTAATCAATAATCTATCTATCTCTGCCTTAAATATATCCACTGACGGTCTCCACAGCCCTCTGTGGCAAAGAATTCCATAAATTCACCACCCCCTGACTAAAGAAATCCCTCCTTAACTCGTTCCTAAAACATCCTTTAATTCTGAGGCTATGACCTCTAGTCCTAGACTCTTCACTAGTGGAAACATCTTCCCCACATCCACTCTATCCAAGCCTTCCATTATTCTGTATGTTTCAATGAGGTCCCCCCTCATTCTTCTAAAATCCAGCGAGTACTAGGCCCAGTGCCGTCAAACGCTCATCATACTCACCTACTAATTCCTGGGATAATTCTTATAAACCTCCTCTGGACTCTCTCCAGAGCCAGCACATCCTTTCTCAGATATGGTGCCCAAAGTTTCTCACAATATTCCAAATGTGGCCTGACCAGCGCTTTATAGAGCCTCAGCATTACATCCCTGTTTGTATGCTTACCAACCACTGAAGTCAGACTAACCGGCTTATAGTTTCTTCTATTCTGCTTTGCTCCCTTCTTGTATAGTAGGGTAATATTGGCAATCTTCCAATCTGGAACCACTCTTGACTCGAGTGATTCTTGAAATATCACTACCATTGCCTCCACAATCTCTAAAGCCACCTCTTTCAGAACTCTAGGAAGCAATCCATCTGGTCCAGCTGATATCCACCTTCAGCTCTTTCAGTTTCCCAAGCACCTTCTCCCTTGTAATAGCCACTTCAATAACTTCCACCCCCTGACTCTCTTAAATTTCAGGCACTTTGCTGGTGTCTTCCACCTGAAGACCGATGCAAAAAAGTTTTTCAACTCCTCTACCATTTCTTTATTCCCCATTATCACTTCTCCTGCATTATTCTCCAGCAGTCCAACATTTACTCTTGTCTCTTTCTTACTCTTTATATAACCGAGGAAACTCTTGCTATCCTCATTTATATTATTATCTAGCTTACCGTCGTATTTCATCTTTTCTCCCTGTATTCCCTTTTTTGTTACCTTCTGATGTTCTTTAAAAGCTTCCCACTAATCTTTGCAATGTTATGTGCCTTCTCTTTTAGTTGTATGTTGTCATTGACTGTTCTTGTCAGCCACAGTTGCCTCTTTCTTCCCCTAGAATCTTTCTTCCTCTTTGGAATGAAAAGATCCTGCATTTTCCAAATTATTCCCAGAAATTCCTGCCATTGCTGTTCCACGGCCATCCCTGCTAGGGTTCCTTTCCAGTCAACTCTGGCCAGCGTCTCCCTCATGCCTCTGTAATCCCCTTTGCTCAGCTGCAACACCAACACTTGCAATTCTCCAAGTGCAGCTCATCCAATCTTTTAAACAACTGTGACGTCCCAACGTTTCACTCCATACCCTGACCAATGAAGGTAAGCAAGCTGTACACCTGCTTTACCACTCAATCCACTTATGCTTCCACTTTCAGGAACTTATGGACTTGCACCCCAAGATCTCTCTGTACATCAAGCTTCTAAGGAGCTTGCAATTTACTGTTTTTGTCCAGTTACACTACATCTGCCATCTCTCTATCCAATTTGCAACCAATCCATATCCTAATGTAACATTGGACAACTTCTCTCACTATTCACAACTCCACCAATATTCATTTGCAAATTTACAAATCAGACCACCTACAGTTTCACACAGATCATTTATAACAACAGCGATACCAATCCAGTAATCTCTGCTCTTGTTTCCCTCAGCTACCTGGAATAGATTTCATCAGGCCCCTAGGACTTATCCACCTTAATGTTTTTCAAGACACCCAACACCTTCTCCTTCTTAATATCAATATGCCCTTCCCTAATCTCACCATTATCCATTTCTTTCACCTTGAAAAAATATGGGTGTTTTTACAGGACTACGGGTGGTGTCTGTACGGAGTTTGTACCTTCTCCCCGTGCCGCATGGGTTTTTTCCGAGATCTTCGGTTTCCTCCTACACTCCAAAGACGTACAGGTATGCAGGTTAATTGGCTTGGTGCATGTGTAAATTATCCCTAGTGTGTGTGGGATAGTGTTAATGTGCGGGGATTGCTGGTCGGAGCGGACTCGTTGAGCGGAAGGGCCTGTTTCTGCGCTGTATCTCTAAACTAAACTAAACTAGGTAATGTTCAAGGTTATATACTTAAAGGGGGAAAATACAGAGCTCAGAGAAAAGAGGATTTGGATTGATTGAATAATTCTTGCAAAAAGAATAGAAGACACAAGACTCTGCAGACACTGGAATCTTAGCCCATCAATCTGAAGAAGGGGCCGACCCAAAACGTTGTCTGTCCATTCCCTCCAAAGAATCTGCCTGACCCTCTGACTTCCTCCAGCACTTTGTTTTGTGATGAGAAAAACACGATGGCTGTGTTGGCTCTTTGATTCTACGACACACTGCCTCACCCAATCTTCTTTAAAACTACAAACAGAATCACAAAGATTAATGGTTTTTGGAGCAGTCCGTTCAAGCCTCATGTACAGGTTTGCGCTGGTGAAAGGGAGTGGGCTGTGAACCAACCACAGCCCAAACCACACAATCCAGTTTCTCTGCTTGCAAATTAAAACTACAGTTCGTCTGAACTAAACATAGCAATTACACTGTGGAAACTTAGAATGGGCACTGTTGTTCCATAAATACACTCCGTGCCAGAAGTAACCACAAGACATTAAACCCAGATATGGGGGGGGGGGGCAGGAGAAATAAACGCTGCAACTTTGAATATTAATATGCAGCCAACAAGTGACAGAGCATCCACCTGCATTGTGTGTCTGGACCAGGATGAATCTGTTTGAATTAAAAGGGATATTATCAAAATATAAAGATTGATAGGTTTAGAACCATAAAGTCTGAACAGCCATTTCAGCCCATCGAGAAGGCGCATGGCAAACTTGTCTTTCTCATAATCATACAGCACGGAAACTGTGCCTTCGGTGAAACTCGTCCATGCTGATCAGGTTTATGGCTGAGCTGGTCCCTGTTTCCGCATTTAGACCATATCCCCCTAAAGCTTTCCTATCCACGTACCTGTCCAAATGTCTTTTAATTGTCACCATTGTACTGGCCCTTTACATCATTTCTTGCAGCTCTTTCATTTATGCACCACTCTGCGTGAAGAAATTGCCTCTCGAGTTATCTTTTAAATCTTTTCCCTTTCACCAAAAATCAATGCCCTTTAGTTCTAGACTCCTCTACCCTGGGGAAAAGACTATGACCATGCACCTTATCTATGCCCCTTACAATTTTATATACCTCTATAAGATCACCACTCAGCCTCCCATGTTCCAGGGAAGCAAAGTCCCAGCCTTTCTAGCCTCTACCTCAAGCCCTTGAGGTCTGCTTGACATCCCGATGAATCTTTTCTAACTGTTTCAAACTTAATATCTTCCTATAATAGGGCAACCAGAGCTGCACATAACACTTCAAATGTGGTCTCACCAATGTCCTACTAGACGTCCCAACTCTTGCACTCAATATCTTTACCGATGAAGGTCAGCATGCCAAACACCTTCTTCCTCACCCTGTCTACCTATGTTGCCACTTGCAGGGAACCATGTACCTATAACCCTAGGACTCTCTGCTCTACAACACTCTCCAAGGCCTTACCATTTTCTGTCCTGTCCTGGTTTGACTTTCCATATTTTGGTTAGTTTAGTTTAGTTTAAGTTACAGCAAGGAAACAGACCCTTTAGCCTACCCGAGTCTGCACCGACCATCGTTCACCCATTCACACTAGTTCTATCTTATTTCACTTTCCCATCTACTCCCTACCAACCCACACATCTTTGGGATGAGGGAGGAAACTAGCGCGCCTCAAAGTTAAGTTCCATTGGCCAATCCTTGACTCACTTAGCCCACCTAGTTAATCCAGATCCTTTTTGTAAACTTAGCCTTCCTCACTGTACCATCATTGTTGGTGTCATCCAGAAACTAACAACATTGTCATCCGAATTATTAATATACAAGACAAAGAAAAGGTGGCTCAGCATTCGTCCCTGCCACACTCTACTCATCATAGGCCTCCAATCCTAAAAACTATACTCCACTACAACCCTCTAACTCCTTTCAACCATCTTTGAATTTTGAATCCAGTTAGCAGTCTCATCCTAGATCCTATGTGACTGAACCTCTTGACTAGCCTACTATGCGGGACCTTGTCAAAAGCCTTACTAAAGTCCAAATTGACCTTTTAAATTAGCTAATGATGTTAGGATGGATCATCAACAATGATGAATCAGACTACAGGAAAGAGCTTGGGAACCTTGCGTCATGGTGCGAGAACAACAATCAGCCCTTACTTTCAGAAAGATGAAAGAGTTGGTTGTTAAATTAGGGAAGCAAGGGGATGAACACAATCCTGTCCTCATCAATGAAGCTGCTGTAGTGATGGTCGACAGTTTCAAGTTCCTAGGCATCTAAATAACCAATAATCTAACCTGGCCCCTTCACACCGATGCACTGATCAAGAAACCATGACAGCATATTTACTGTCTTTACCTCCTGAGAAGACTGGCATGTTCATGAGGATTCACACAAACCTTTATAGATGCGTTAATGAAAGTATTCCAATGGATTGCATCTCAGTCTGGTATGGTAGCTCCTCTGTTCTTGACCTCCTACCCCTGTAGAGAGCATGAAGACAGCCCAGTCCTTCACAGCTCACTTCCTACTACCCTGTTGTAGCGTAAGCAATAGTGAGGGCTAATAATTAGTAAATAGGGATGTGGATTGTGCGAATGTGGTGACAGGAAACTGCAGGCAAAGCCTAAGAGGAATTTCATTGATTATGCATGCACCCATCATTGTAACAGAAATCTGGATCAACTGTTAATGCATTTAGACTTGTGGATAATCATCTCATTCTGTTTGTGACCTAATTAAGTCTTTCTGAGTTCTATTCTGTAATCAAGACCTCGAGTTATTGTTAATCAAGTCTCTGTGCAAAACCTCGTCATCTGAGAATATAAAAAATGTACCAAAGTCACACTTGACATGTCAGCTTTGGCTGGCCTCCTGGTGCGCACCAGTTTGAATAAATCGGCCATTACTTCAAACACCAACTCCTCGTGGCCTTTCCATTTTGCTCCTACATACTGTGTCCATCTTCTAAGTCCATTCCCTGAGGAAGGTCAGAGGTATTGTCAAGGATGCCTGCAACTCTGGTCATTCCCTTTTCACCCTTCTACCTTCTGGGACAAGATACAGAAGATCGAAAGCTCAAACTCTCGACTCAAGCATAGCTTCTTCCCAGCCCATAAGCTCCCAGCCCACCGCAGGCTGCAGGGGAGAAGTCACTGAGTGGGCCCCAGCTCATCCCCCATGGACGAACACAGGACCTGGTGGATGACGGCCTGCAGGGGGAAGCCACCAAGCCAGCCCATATTGGGCCTCAAAGACCAGAGAGCGGGAGGATGGAGCCGGTGACGAGATGACCAAAAACCCTTTCTGGCTTAAGTCCTCCCTCCACCACCTCCAGTTTAAATTCCATTTGGAATATTTTGGAGGACCAAGAAACCAAGAAGAAGTAGACCACGATTGGGTGAGGAGCAAGACCGGCAGGAGGAGAGAGAACAGCGGTCTGGCCTATCGCACCTTCAAGGTCGGCTGAGGACCCGTCCCCGGGGCATGCATGTGGGCAGGCGAGGAGAGGGACGTTGATTCGCAGGTTAACCCATACGTCCAAGAAAGGGCTGGAGGCCCACAGCAGCCTGGGGCTTGCCTGGACTGGGCATCGCTCATAAGAACTAGAAAATGAAAATGGACTTTGAAAATGGACCAAAATCCTGGTGCCTCTTGCATGCGGACTCAGTGGACTATTTCTGTCCATTTTACTAACTGGGGATGTGCTTAGGTATGGCAATACCTTACTGGACTGTATGTAAGAAAACAATTTCACTGTGTGTTTGCACATGTGACAATAGCAGCATTGAACCATTGATCTTCTGTTATGAAGCCTGGCACAAAAGATTTGTGCATTTTTCATTCTTAATACCCTAATAAACTACCCTCTGACTCAAAGCTTAGTAGATTCGAGGGGATTAGCAATGGGAAATTACTGTTAATGCATGGATTCTTGGTGCTGAAAATCTTTGATCAAATGTCTGCACCATTTAAACAGAGAAATGCTCACCTTCCTTCAGGTAGTGCAACTGGCAGCAACAGTAAGGGTTCCCCTCTCCTCAAGTTACAGTCTGTGGTTCAGCCTTTTCACTATTATTTCTCCCTCGCTCGTTCTCCCCGAAGAGAAAAGGCAAAAAGATCCTATCAGAAGGTTATAAAATACTGATTAGCTTGTCACCACCTCTTCATCTCATCTCTTTACACTGGCAACCTCCACTTTACACTCTCAGCCCTGATGCAAGGTCTCGACCTGAAACGTCCACTATCTCTTTGCCTCCACAGACGCTGCCTAACACGCTGGGATCCTCCAGCAGCTTGTTTTTTTATGCATCCTCATTAACCATTTCTGCACGGTGCCGCAGTTTACAGGTCTGGGCCTCTTTTATTTCCTGCAGGCATTAAAAAATAATTAAAGTACGCTCTGTGCTGCCAAACTCCCAATGTTGGAGTCAAGCCATGCTTGCAGTTATTTAGTCTCAAGGTTAATACAGTGGATGTTATGCCTCATTTTTTTCAGCTCTAGCATAAATCAGTTCAAAATTTTACATGATGCCAAAGCCATGTAATCTCACAAAACCTTATGTGCAGAGACTACAAATTCATTATCAGCAGAAACACACTGTTAGGAGCAGGGACTGCATCAGCCTCAAGAACACACTGCGCGCTCTCCCAGTCTCCCTGCCCCTTTCTTCTCTTCCTCTCAAAGCAAGTATCAATTTTAAGGCTCCTTAGAAAATCAGGTATCTTCATTCAAAGATTAATGACTCTCAGCTAGTTCAAACAAATATTTTGTATTAATGCCTTGTTCAATTACCCGTGCAAAAGGACATTTATGTGCAAAGTCTTGCATTCAATCTTGCAAATGCACAGGTTCTATTTCAGCTACTTCAGACTTGCAGGCTCATTGTGTAACTAAAATCTGAAGTGCTAGTTACATTCAACTGTATTCATTTTCCTGTCACGCCGAAGGTCGACAGTTTTGGAGAGAATAAAAGAGACCAAATTACTATATTGGCTTTCCCTTTGTAATGAATGTAGGACAAGACTGGAGATGGAGGATAGACTAGTTATAATGAGCACCCTGGTTGTGGCCAAGCTCATTAAAGCGTGACCCTTATTCTTTTGTGTAAACAGCTGAGAGTTATTTGTCATTAAAAGATTTGTTAGGGTAGGTAGGGAAACATTATTTTCTCCACTACGAAGCTCAGAAGTAGGCGGCATAACTTTCAACTTAGAGCAAGGCTATATCAGGATAGTGTCAGAAAGCTGCAAAGGGACATGGAAGTGTTGGACCCTCTTCCCCAAGAACATGTTAATGGCAGGGATCATATGTACATTTCAGAATAGAATGGTAGATATTAGCAGGTAAGGCTATTACACAAGCTAAGGAACCAAAGTGGGCCATTGCATTTCAGGTATAGATTAGGCCTCATCCAGCTAAATGGCAGAACATGGTTCAGAAGCTGAATAGCCCCCGAAGATAGGTACACAACGCTGGAGAAACTCAGCAGGACAGGCAATATCTCTTGTGAACATGATTAGGTGACGTTTCGTGTAGGGGCCCACCTTCAGGCTGAGGTGGGGTGGGGGGGGGGGGGTTAAGCTGGAAGAGAAGAAGGGCAAGTCAAAGCCTGGCAAGTGATTGGTGGGATACAGGTGAGGGGGGTTTTGGATAGGCGGATGGTTGGTCCAAGGCCAGAAATGCCAAAGAACAGATGCAGAGATGTGTTAACAAAGCAGAAAGCACACAACTATTTTGCGAACTAGGAATTTGATAAAATTATTTCATGTTGTTTCAAAAACATTGTGCTGCATGAATTTCTAGCCTGATAACTCTTTGACCTATTCGTTCTTGATAGGTTACTCAAGTGCATATTAATGCACAATAATATTCAAGTAAAACACAAACAGTCCATATACTTCGGTAACTATCCTCACCGAGGCAGGGAAATTGAATCAGCGGTTCGCCAGTATAAAATCACAGCTAAGGTATGGAAGAATTCCAATAAGTTAGTTCAAGTTAAGACATCTGCTGCAAAAAATGGTGGAAATTGCCATTGGGCGACCTCTCAATGTTGGCAAAATCATCGAGATAGAGATGCTGCCAGAAAATGTAATGCTTCAATCAGAAATGTGATCAATCTGTAGATGGGAATCTCTAATATGTGTCTATGTATACATTGCACAACCCATTGAGTTGATATGTTAACTCAATCTAAAATATAACTAACTTTATAAATCGTGATATGCAATAATCAACCTTTTTAAAAACAGGCTGGAGATTTCAGATTACATTAGGCTTTTAGAATTGAGCAGCACAGTTATGCAGCTAGTAGAGCAGCTACCTCACCTCTCCAGCGTCCCAGGTCCAGACCTAACCTCCGGTGCTATCTGTATGTAGTTTGCACATTTTCTCCGTGACTGTGTGGATTCCCCCGGGTGCTCTGGTTTCTCCCACATCCCAACCCAAAGATATGCACATTGGTAAGTGGCCACTGTAAATTGTCGCTCATGTGTAGGTGAATGGTGGAATCTGTAGAGGGTTAAGTAAGCTGTGTAAAGAATATAAACAGGATTCATGCGAATGGTTGTTTGATGGTTTGAGTGGACTCAAAGGGCTGAAAAGCCTGTTTCCATGCTGTATGACTTTGTGACTAATAGGAAGTGCCAAAATCAGATAATGCAGTTTTTATATTAAGGTCAGATTATATTGTGGCACTTTGGGAATGAGCAGGAAGTGGTTTGAGCCATTCCATGTTTATGGTCTGATTGGGCATAGTTCATTGGATTGATTGGTTCCATTTAAACTCAATAAAAGCAGTGGCAATATATAGTTGTTGTTTCCACAGCACTTTATTGTGTACTAGACTAAGTGGGACCCGTTGGGTCCCAGGTTCACACGGGAGGGCTAATCCCCCAACGCAATATTCCACCTCTCCACCAATTCCAATATTGGTGGCCAGTGGGGTTGTGGAGGGTGGGGGGCTTTCTAGAGTGCTAGCATGGCTGTTGTGGGTCAAGTCAAGTCAAGCACAGTGAAGGGGCTGACCCACTGCGGTGAACTAATCCGCGAGTTCTGGCGAGTTTGCCCTCGACTCATACTCGCAGCATGGTCGACACGAGGTCCTAGGAGGTCTTTGTAACTCTTCTTCATGCTCGACGGTAGTCCCCGCGTACTCGAGGCCTCAGCTAGGTCGCGGCGTATTTTTCAACATGTTGAAAAATGCCCGCGAGTAAAAGAAGGTCGCCATGGAAAAAATCTATACTTTTTTTACTCATAGGTTTAGTCGAAGTAGGTCGTAGTAGGTCGGCATGTTATTCGTACGTAATCGAGGGTAGTCGGAGGTAATCGAAGGTAGTCGAAGGTAGTCGTAGATAGTCTTCAACATAGTCGAAGGGAGGTCGAAGGAGATCGAAGGAGGTCGTCTTCACTCTCCACTATTCGGAGTCCAATTTTCCTGAAGCTAGTCGAAGCTAGTCTTCAACATAGTCGAAGGAGGTCGAAGGAGGTCTTCTACATAGTCGAAGGAGGTCTTCAACATGACATTTTTTCAAACTCTCCTAAACTCGCAAATTAGGTCGCTGCAGTGGGACAGCCCTTGAATGCAGGGCCAACAATCCATTTCAATCCATTTCAAGTCAAGTCAAGTCAAGTCAATCCACTTCAAGTCAAGTCAATCCACTTCAAGTCAAGTCAAATCAATCCACTTCAAGTCAAGTCAAGTCAATCCACTTCAAGTCAAGTCAAGTCAATCCACTTCAAGTCAAGTCAAGTCAATCCACTTCAAATCAAGTCAATCCACTTCAAGTCAAGTCAATCCACGTCAAGTCAAGTCAACCACTTCAAGGCAAGTCAAGTCAATCCACGTCAAGTCAAGTCAAGTCAATACACGTCAAGTCAAGTCAAGTCAATCCACTTTAAGTCAAGTCAATCCACGTTAAGTCAAGTCAATCCATTTCAAGTCAAATCAAGTCAAGTCAAGTCAATCCATTTCAAGTCAATCCATTTCAAGGGCAGGCCAAACAACTCATTGCATTGTAATTTCATTTCCATTTTGCATTGCAGTTTCAAGCACAGGCAGGGCAGGCCAAACAACTCATGGCATTGTCATTTCATTTCCAATTTTGCATTGCAGTTTCAAGCACAGGCAGGGCAGGCCAAACAACTCATGGCATTGCCATTTCATTTCCAATTTTGCATTGCAGTTTCAAGCACAGGCAGGGCAAGCCAAACAACTCATGGCATTGTCATTTTATTTTCAATTTTGCATTGCAGTTTCAAGCACAGACAGGGCAGGCCAAACAACTCATGGCATTGTCATTAAGAAGCTAACAAATCATTTATTGCAAGTACATTGCAGACTCACAGTTCAGTTGATTCACAGCTTAGAATCACAGTTGTGGTCTCTCCCTCGCGATTTTCCAGAGTGAGTGACTCACGTCCAGGCATCCGGGGTTTTATAGTCCTGCCCCCCCCCCGGAAGGGACGTTACCTTCATCATGGTGATTGACAAGCGAGAGGACCAATCAGCTGATCTCAAGATTGTTTTAACACTCATAACTTTTTTATTTTTCATCGATCGGAAAAAGCCTCAGGACTGCCTCAGCGGAGGAGGACTGTGAGTAAGATGGCCAAAAATCATAGTGATATAGGTTAGCGTTTTTTCTAAAATCAATATACAGCGCAGACAGGAAGTGATCAAGATGAGACTTTCAGATATATAGATGTTATGAATAAAAACTGATTGATTGATTGATTGATTGATTTTAAGTTAAGTATTTCTCTTGCATGCACAGAATCAACGGCCATACAGCACAGAACTGGGTCTTTCCTCATCATGTCCATGCCCATCATCCCATCTCTATCGATACCGTCCCATTCTGCAACAATTCAGTTCCCCACATTTTCTGCTTGCTGATTCAAGTGCGTGTCTTTTCAAATGTTGCAAGGGTCTCTATCACCACCCTCACCTCCCCCCCTTCCCTCTTCCCCAGGCAGAATCTCATCATCCATGCTACTCTGGAATTCTCAAAGTTAGAGAGGATTTATCCCACACCTAATGGGTTACCCAAACACTCTTTCTCTCCCCCATTGCAATGTTCTGTCAACTTGGCAAAAAATCGAGCGAGCTCTATCAGTTCAGAAGCAAATCTGCTGAGAACTGAATGAGAAAAAAAGCATCCCAGCCTCTAGAACATTTAGAACATAGAACAGCACAACAGAGAGGCAGGCCAATCGCTCACAACGTCCGTGCATAACATGACGTCAAGTTAAACTAATCGCCTATGCCTGCACGTGATTATGTCCCTCCATTCCCTGCAATTCATGTGCCTATCTAAAGACCTTTTAATTGCCATCATCACGTCTGCATTCCTAAGCAGTGTGTTCCAGGCATCCAATACTCTCTCTGGAAATAAACCTGCCCCACCCATCTCCTTTCATTTTTGTCCCTCTCACCTTAAACAAATTTAAACATGCTGGGAAAAGGTTCTGACTGTCTACCCTATCTATGCCCCCCCCTAATTTTATATACTTCTAGTCAAGAGAGTTAAGTCTGTTCAACTGTAATATGTACTGACAATGGAACAATCAAATTTGTTATTTACAGCAGCATAACAGGCCTGTAAATCCTACATCTACATCTACATCCAAGGTAGACATAAATGCTGGAGAAACTCAGCGGGTGAGGCAGCATCTATGGAGCGAAGGAAATAGGCAACATTTCGGGTCGAAACCCTTCTTCAGACCTTCTTCTACATCTACATCCACGTCATTTATATATATCACAAACAACAGAGGTCCCAGCACAGATCCTGCGGAATTCCACTGGTTACTGGCCTCCAGCTAGAATAACAACCTTCCACCACAACCCTGCATCTTCTACAAATAAGCCAGTTTTGAATCCAAATGACCAAGTCTCCATGGATCTCATGCATCATAATCTTCTGGATCAGCCTGCCATGAGGGAATTAGCATGCTTTACTGAAATCCATGTAGACAACGTCCACTGCCCTACTCTCATCGATCACCTTCGTAATCTCCTCAAAAAACATAATCAAGTTCATAACACAGGTCCTACCATGGATAAAGCATGCTGACTGTCTCTAATTGAATCGACCAAATGCATGTAAATAATCAGCACAGAACACCAGTACACTCACTTTGGCCAATGTATTTTAGACGTTGGTTGTCAGGGTCATCGGGATGTATAAGCAGGATGGCAGGTGTAACAGAATGAAGCACCCCAAGGCATTTCACTCAATAGTTACCTCATAAACGTTGACTGAAACCCGAAGAGATATTGAGGTAAATAGCCTAATCCTTGTCAGAAGTAGTTTTAAAGAATGTCTTAAAGGAGCAGATATGTATAGAGAGGAACAGAGGTTAGGGAGAGAATCCCTGAGTTTTGCGTTTTGGTAGCTGAAGACTTGACAACCAGAGGAGAGATTTAAACAGGGATAACCAAGAGGCCAAAAATGGCAGATTGCTGTAATGCTGGAGAGCTGTACCGCTGAAGGACATTCCAAAGATGGTGATGGAAGAGGCGACAGAGGGATTTGAAAACAAGGATGAGAGTTAGGATTTGAGCACCAGAGTGCCCAAGCAAAAAAATAATGTGATGGGAGCACGTTTACTTGAGCTGAAAAAGCATGGCTTTTGGAACAAAGTGTGGATGTCATCAACAGCAAATAAAGTAGAAAAAAAATTAGGAACTAAATTCAAACAGGGTGGTCACGGTGGCGCAACAGTAGAGTTGCTGCCTTACAGCGAATGCAGCGCCAGAGATCCGGGTTCGATCTTGACTACAGGTGCTGCCTGTATGGAGATTGTACGTTCTCCCCGTGATCTGCGTGGGTTTTCTCCGAGATCTTTGGTTTCAACCCACACTCCTAAGATGTACAGGTTTGTAGCTTAATTGACTTGGTAAATGTAAAAATTGTCTCTCGTGGGTGTAGGATAGTGTTAGTGTGCGGGGTTCGCTGGTCGGCGCGGACCCGGTGGGCCAAAGGTCCTGTTTCCGCGCTGTATCTCTAAAATAAAATAAACTAAAACACCTATTTGAGTGATACCCAGGCACATGAAGCCTTACAATGGAATTAAGTAAATTTAATTGTACCATCATATAACCAGTCTCAAAATACTGGTTAAAGTCACACTTCAGTTGAGTTGCAAATTAAAAGCTGCACGTTAAACGTGGTTCGATAATGTTTACAGTAACAATCATAATATCAAGACGCCAATATATCTCAAAGGCCATAATACTAATGCACTGTTTATGTTCAGTGGTACACTGCAGTTATAGATTGAGAATCAAATAATTACAAAAATAATCAGCAAAAATAAATAATATAACGACATATAATTTTTCCTCATGAAGTTATCAAAATCCCAGGTCATACTTCCTGAATAACTAGGATAATTTACACTACTTAGGAAAGGTAAAAGGTCTGTCTCACTGTGCGAGTTGACCCACGAGTGACCCCGAGTGAAAGACTCGTGGTTGCGTACGAGACTACAAGTTTATGATCCAGAGTTTAACCGAGTTCCCACGGGTATGTCTACGTTTCCCGTTTACTTCTCATTTCTGCGATGTTCCAAGTTCGTCTCCCGAGTGTACCAAGTCCCTCTCCCGTTAATCTTGAGGCAACAATGTATATCGAACTGTTGAAAAATCATCACATGTTAAAAAAAATGATGTCATGCCAGCCAAAGAACGTAGAGACTATTGTGTTTGCTGCATGTGTTCTGCACAACCTGATCCCTATCAGAGGTGCAGCTTCAGGATCAGCAACAGCCATGCAGGACGGTGACTTAGTGGACAGTCAAACAGGGAGAATAACACTAGGTGCGTGGAGGAGTGGTACAAACGACGAGACTTTGGTGCCACTGCAGTGTTTTCGAGGTAACACGGGGACCAACAGTGCAAAAGAGCAGAGAGACCATCTTTGCTCCTACTATAATTCAGAATTGGGCAGTGTGCCGTGGCAGGACAGCTTATTTTGAGCGGCTGCCGACCACAGGTACATCACTGCATGAGGAGAGCCCACATGCAGAAGAATCCAGTTAATTTCATGTTTAGTTTAAATCCTGCTGACTTTTCATTGTTTAACTTTAAGTGTGGATTTTATTTTTTATTGTGGTGTAAAAGTAATTTCATTGCATCTGTCTTTCCTTTAAAACGTGGTTATCATGCATCTGCTTATCTGATTGTAGATCTCAAAACTTGTCATTTAGCGCATTGCATTGTATCTTTTATTGCCTGAATTTAGACTTGTGCATTTCTCAGCTGAATTAGTATATAGTGGAAATACTTTTATTTGTGCTTCATTTGTTGATTTTCATTTATGAGAAGCCCTTTTCAGACAGTGGTGTTTGCTGTAGTGCTACGTTTCTCAATATGCGCAAAAACGCGTTTTTTATATTGAACAAGAATAAAGACTTTGTTTCACATTCAAGACATTTGTTTCACATAAGACGTTGTCTTATTTTCTGATCTACTGAGAGGTGACAATTTTAAACATTTATAAAGCACAGCATATGAGGCAGTTGAGTCCTTAAATCTCACAAATGATTGTGAGAATCAAGATGTGAATATATTTTGCCTTCCTCTATTTTGTGTTTTATGATGAAAGGAATATTACATTCAAGTCATGAGACTTTGTAGTGATATTAAAATGAAGACTTCCAGACATCAATTTGATCTTGATAGCAAAGAACTCTCTTTTATTGTGCAATGAAGTAAACAAACAGTGAGAATCAAACGGATCAGCAAAAAGCTTTTCAACACAACACAACACAACACAAATTTATATACAAACTTCAAGCAATTTTTTCTTTTCAACCCACTCTGTCACCTTATCAATAACTTGCTTAACTTTGTTAAGCAGAATTTGTCTTTAAAAAGTCTAAGTAACTGATATTTCTGTCCCTGATTATTGTTTCTAAAAAGAGTTCCCACGGTAGAATCACGAGTCACAAAGTTAAACGCACGGCCACTACGTTCTTACAACGAGTTTAAAATGTTTCAAATTTTAACCTCAAGAGTACATTTTACTCGTGGAAAAGTACAAACATGTTTGAACTTTTGCAAGAGTTAACAAGTTTCACGGGTACCTCCCGTTAGCGCCAAGAGTTGCCAAGTTGTGTCCACGAGTTCCGACGTTCCCGCTACGTTAATTGTACGTGATTACCACGAGTTAAATTTGTTTTAAACTCGGGGTCACTCGTGGGTCAACTCGCACAGTGAGACAGCCCTTTTAGTGTTGAACTTGCTGATGATAAACAAAATGCTGGAGTAACTCAGCGGGTCAGGCAGCATCCATGAAGAACGGTTCGAGTCAGAACCATTCTTAAAATGTTGAACTTGCTGAGATCCATTGGTAGTGTGAATGGAACCATTAGCATCCACACAGTTGACCTCTGTAAACATTCAAACCTCAGTTACTGATGGCAATCCCCATCCTCATCAATCTTTCCTTTTAATGTAGAAATATTTGGATATCCACTTAATACTTAGACCGACACAAGGTTGGATAAAACCATTTGTTTACTTATTAAAAAGAAAACAAATTAACGAAGAGCCCAGGAAAGAGGGTCACATTGGCCATAGGCAAGTATTCTGATAAAGTGGACATCCGTGCTGCATAGAAAGCACTTATTATAAAAAGGAACTGCAGATGCAGATTTATACAAAAGATAGACACAAAATGCTGGAGCAACTCAGTGGGTCAGGCAGCATCTTAGGAGAAAATGGATAGGTGACGTTTCGTGTCGGGACCCTCTTGGTGTTGCCAGCTCCACTTCAATTATTGCTCAAGTCCAATACCAACTAGGGCTGCATTATCAGAGCTACCAGCTTGCTGATGGCACACTAAATCATAGAGCCACAGATAAAGTCATAGAGATAGACAGCACAGACATTCCTGATCAGTTGGATAAGACAATAAAAAATCCACAATGCTGAATAAGAGCCTCAATGTAAGTGCAACAAAAAATGTTGGAAAAATAATTCAGGCAGTATCCTTGAAAATAGAAACCATCAACTTTTTAGGTTGGAGACCAAAACTGAGAAAGAGAGAAAACGGGAAGGTGAAACAAAGGGAGTTTCAGTGATAGGAAGAAATAACATTTTATTTCAGATTTCCAGCAAATACAGTTTATTTTTGTTGATCAAGAGATTCACGTTGCCCTGTGGCAACAGTCCTGCCCCAACTAACATGAACGGAAAAAGCTGAATGGGTTAACTGGTTAGACATCCCACTGTTGTGGAATCCTGCTGAGTAGAAAACTGCTTTGTGACATGGTTAACATGACTACAACAGCTCCTTGCTGATGTGAACTGTTTTGGGACATCCTCAGGATGTGATAAGGAGATGTATAAATGCAAGTTACATGTTACTTAATACCTCCTAATTACCCAGCATTTAAACTAATCTGGCCATACCGCAGAACAATTCAGCTGTTTAAATGGGATAAAAATGTACTCACAATCCCTGGAAAGGATTAGGAAGAGTCTCGAGAGAAAAGCTGTGCAAAACTGACTTTGTGCCGACGCTCGCTCACATTGCTCACAGGATTAGTGCGATTCTGCTCATGAGTACGTGAGCCTGACCTTGCTGTGCCTTTATGATATGAATTCATTCACAGGATGTGGGGGTCACTGTCAGCATTGACATTTACTTATCCTCCCCAATCATCCTTGAAAGGAGTGGCTTGTTTATCCACCTCAGAGACTCAATCCTATTGCGGTGAGTTTGGTGTCAGTTGAAGGCCAGGCCAAGAAAGGTTAGTTGATTTTCTGACCCAAAGAATACCCATGAACCAAGGGTTCCAGTAGTCCAGTAGTTTCCAGTAGTTTCATCGTCACATTATTGACACTAGCTTTTCATTTCAAATTTAGCTAATTAAATCAATTTAAATTCCTCATTTCCCACAGTGAGATCTGAACTTCCGATCATTAGTTTAAACTTCAGGGATGTTAGTCAAATAACATCAGTATCAAGAAGAGGCACATGTGAGATAATGGCCTGGACTCCAACCTAAAACAGCAAGCTCAACCACAATTGTCACCAGTCAAGGTTCACTGTTACAATGTAACTAATTTACATCTGGTATTGGTTTATTACTGTCATGTCTGCTGAGATTCAGTGATAAACTTTGTTTTGTGCGATATCCAGGGAAATCATACCATTCATGAGTACAATCAAACCATACATGGACACTACAGCTAGAGCAGAAATGAGAAAGGAACCAGAATGTAGAATATAAGAGAACATTGTTAGTAATCCTGATAGATTCATAATTGTGGAATTGTAATGGACGAGAGCTTATTCAAGTAGCTGTAAAGAGTCGCCTCGCTCTGATGCTACTGCACTCGCGGCTGCAGTTATTGAGAAGCGGTACAATAATATTGAGAAGCTACACTTACAACCGGCTAGTTTCTTGAGGGAAAATTCTAACTAGGCACAACTCCTTGATATACAACATCAATAGCAGTAATACAATGCATGATTACTAAGTTTGCAGATGACACCAAAGTAGGTGGTATCATGGATAGCGATGGTGGTTATTAAAGGTTACAGCAGGGTCTTGATCAGTTTGGAAAATGGGCAGAGGTTTAATGCAGATAAATGGGAAATCTAACCAGGGCAGGACCATTACAGTAAATGGCAGGGTTTTGGGGAGTGTTGTAGAGCAGAGGGAGCTAGGAGTGCAGATACATAGTTCCTTGAAAGTGGCATCACAGGTAGATAAGGAAGTCAATAAGGCTTTCAGCACATTAGTCTTCATCAGTCAGAGTATCGAGTATAGAAGTTGGAATGTTAGATTTGCAGCTGTACAAGGCACAGGTGAGGCCACATTTGGAATATTATGTTCAGTTGCTACAGAAAAGATGTTGTTAAGCTGGAAAGAGTGCAGAGAAGATTTATGAGGATGTTGCCAGGGCTTGAGGGCCTGAGCTATAGGGAGAGTTTGGGCAGGTTTTGACTTCGATTCTTTGGAGCGTAGGAGAATGTGAGGTGATAATATAGAGGTGTATAAGATCATGAGGGAATAGATAAAGTAGATGCAGTCTTTTAGCCAGGGTAGGGGAATCAAGAACAAGAGGACATAGGTTCAAGGTGTGAGGGGAAAGATTTAATGGGAATCTGAGGGGCACATTTTTCACACGGAGGATGGTGAGTATATGGAATGGGTTACTGGAGGAAAAAGTTAAGGCAGAAACAATAACAACATTTAAAAGACATTTGGTTCAGGTACAGCAGTAGTAAAAGTTTTGAATGATATGGGCCAAACATGGGCAGATGGGACGAGTGTAGAAGGGACAGCTGAGTCGGCAAGGGCAAGCTGGGCCGAAGGGCCTGTTTCCATGCTGTACAACACAGGAACAGGCCTCAGTGCACAAACATGTTTGCACCAGACATGATGCCAAGTGAAAATGATCTCATCTGCTATACATGATCCATATCCCTCTATTCCTTGCACTTCCATGTATCTATCTAAAAGCCTCTTAAACGTCACTATTGTATCTGCCTCCACCACCACCCCTGACAATACGTTCCAGGCCCCACCACTGTTAGACATTGTCACCCTGGGGAAAAGGGTTCTGACTGTCGACCCTATCTGTGCCTCATAATTTTTTTTAATTTTTATTTTTTAATATTTTATTTTATTAGAAGTGAGTACAGTCATATGGCACCAAAGTGCCTAATATATATTTGCATAATACATTTTATGTACATCTTCTTATTTTTTTTTTATTATAATAAAGAAAAATAAGAAAAATAAATTAGATAATAAAGAATAGAAAAACGTGAGATATATAGTGTGCGAAAAAGAAAAAAAGACTGAAAGAAGAAAGTTGAAGAAAAGAGAGTAGGAAAAAGAGAATAAAAAATACAAATAAAAATAAATAAGGAGATCATTATCTATAATCTTGACCATCCCCACCCTGTCCTGAAACAATTAGTTTCTACAATTATGTTGCACCATATGATTCCAAAAAGACGACAAATGGAGACCAACTCGTTAAGAATTGGTCTGATTTTTCTATTAGGAGGAATCGCATTTCTTCAAGATGTGCGGTGTCCAACATGCTTGCGATACACATTTTAAGCGTTGGTATTGGTGTATTTTTCCAAAATTTAAGTATTAGTTTTTTTGCTATTATTAAACCATAATTAAAAAATAAATGTTGTGATAAGTTCAATTTATTCCCATCTTCCATTACTCCAAATATAATAATTTCAGTATTAGGTTCCATTCTTATCTTAAATAGTTTTGTAAATATATCAAAAATATCACTCCAAAATCTATAAAGTTTTATGCAGGAAACAAAAGAGTGTAGTTGCGTTTTGGGATAGACATTTATCACAAATGGGGGATATATTTGGTTAGAATTTATTCAATCTTGTTTTTGAATAATATAATCTATGTAAAATTTTAAATTGAATTGGATTATGTCTTGCATTAATCGAACATTTGTGTATATATATCAAATACCTTTCCCATGTAACCTTTGTAATTTTTATCATTAATTCCCGTTCCCACTCTTCTCTAAGTACCTCTGTCGATGGTAAATCTATATTTAAAATACTATTATATAAATATGATATTAATTTTTGTGAGAGCTTTAATATTCATTGCTTCTTCCAATGTCAAAAGTTACTTTTTGATATCCTATGTATTTCTTCATGAAATCGCAAATCTGAAGATATTTAAAATATTGGTTATTTTTCAATTTAAATTTTAATTGTAATTGTTGGAATAATAATAGATTTCCCATTTCATACATATCCCCGATCCTTTTAATTCCTAAACTTTCCCATTGGTTATATGTTTTATCAATAAGAGATTGTTTAAATAAAGGGTTATTCGCTATAGGCGTTGTGCCTCATAATTTTATATACTTCTATCCAGAAGTCTCCACTCATCCTCCGACGTTCCAGAGACAACAATCCAAGTTTATCCAACCTCTCCTTGTAGCTGAAACCTCTAATCCAGGCAGCATTCTGGTAAACCTCTGATGCACCCTCTCCAAAACCTCCACATCCTTCCCGTGATGAAGCGGCCAGAACTACACACAATACTCCAACTGCGGCCTAACAAAAGTCTTATAGAGCTGCATCGTGACTTCCTGACTCTTAACTCAATGCCCCTAGCAATGAATATAAGAATACCATAGCCGCCTTTACCACCCTATCTACGGTGGCAATTGTGGGATATTGTGAGTCGACAATGACTATACTGACACACTTGTGGTAGGGTGAACTTACATGATATGGTTTATTTATAGTGACGGATGGTAAAGATAAGAAGGCGCAGTCCCTCGTCATCTATGAAGAGACACCAGCAATCTCGGGCTAGTCCCAGCAGCTTAGTCTTGACTGCAAAGAGACGGCACTACCAGTCTCGGGCTTGTCCCGCCGGCTCAGCTTGACCTCAAAGGAGATGTTGGCTGTCTATTGGCCTCGAAAAGGAGAAGCGTGACAATCTCAGTCTTCCCCCTGCAGTGCCCCCTACAGTGAGTGTTGATGTAGTCATTGTCATCCCGGCGGCATCCCCAACACCATACTATTGCGCAGCCACCTTCAGTGAGTTATGAATATTGACTCCAAAATCCTTCTGCACATCAATGCTCTTAAGGGTCTTGCCATTAACTGTATACTCTCTCCTTACATTCAACCTCCCAATGTGCAACGCCTCACACTTGCTCAGATTAAACTCCATCTGCCATTTCTCTGCCCATTTCTGCAGCTGATCTATATCCCACTTCTGACAGCCTTCCACACTGTCTGCAACGCCTCCAATTTTGGTGTCATTAGCAAACTTACTCACTAAGTCATCTACATTTACACCCAAGTCATTTATATATAAAACAAACAGCAGAGGTCCCAGCATAGATCCCTGAGGAACTCCTGGTCACAGAACTCCAGCCAGAATACCTTCCTTCCACCTCAACCCTCTGTCTTCTCTGAATAAGCCAGTTCTGAATCCATAGCCATGTCCCTGTGAATCACGTACATCTTAATCCTCTGGATCACCCTACCATGCGGGACCTTATCAAAATCCTTTCTCAAATACATGTACACAACATCCATCATTCTACCTTCATCAATTTCCTTCATCACCTCATCAAAAAGTCAATCAAGTTAGTAAGACATGACCTGTTGTGTACAAAGCCCTGCTGGTTTCCCTAATTTGTGTGAGGTAATGTCATCCCGGGTTGGGGACTGGACATTGTGCCTTCCCCCACAGTGGTGGTCATTGTGGGGGGATGATTTTTGTGTGCTGTGCCTGTTAATCTGTGTGCAAGATGGCGGTCGGAGGGGAGAGTGGACGCTGGCGCGAATTGGTCGCCGCTGCTCTCTCCTCAAATTGTGTTTCTTATTTTCTTTTTGTGCTTTTGAAATTGAATTCTGTCCTTGATTTGTGTACTGTGGTGTTTTTATATTTAATTTATTCCGATTATGTGTTTTGTATTTTTGTGATTCTATGCCTTGTAAGGTGTCCTTGGGTTTTAGAAAGGCGCCAGTAAATAAAATGAATTATTATTATTATTATCCCAAGAAAACTGTGGCCAACCTTACAGGGTATTGGAAGGTCCAGAAGCAAAGTGATTCTGAAAATTAAGGCTGCAATTAGCCTCAGAATTTAGAGCAAAAGAAGAGAATGAATACAAAATTGGATAAAGGTCAGATGGCGGCAGTTGCTGTTAAGGGAATAGTCGGGACTAACCCCAGGATTAAAAACCAGAGGGGAATCGTTCGTGCAAATCCAATGAAAATTAAAGATAAAACTGCAAATGCTGGAAATCCAAAATAAAGACAAAGATTTTCCGTTTTTACAATGTGCAAATCCACCTTTGGCAATAAGGTAGGCAGAGAAAATCTACTCCTGCTGGTGAGGGGGTCAGAATGGAGCAGAGTCAAAATTAGAAGCGTATAAAAAAAACCACTCCCACTGGTGGAAGTTTTGAATTCTCTTCACAAACGGCAATAAAATGTGAATTTTAAATCCGAGATCTTTGTTAACAGTGTATCTTGTGGGATGTGAAGCAAAGGTGGGATTATGGGGTTAGGACCTTACTGAGTGTGGAAAGGTCTAAGTGGGTGACTCCTGGTCCCATGTGGCGGTATAATGTCTTCAGGCATTCCTGATGCATCTCAGCATGACTGTGATTAACAATACCAGAACCGAGAGTAATGTGCAGACATGGTCTTCGCCAGGGTCAAAGACTCAGTAAGCTGGCTCCGATCCGCGTACTAAAAAATAAATTGAGTGTGGTAACATAGTGGGCTGGTATGGCTACAAATATTGCTTAATCAATGTCACCTGGAGCACTCCCAAAAGACTTAAAGCACTTCCAATGTTATTAGCTGAATTATTTATTGGACTGATTCCCAACTCATTATCCACAACTGCACCTCTGAACTGAATTATACAGTTCAAGAAAACACAAGAATAAAGTAACATTTCAGTGGCATCAGTAATGACGCTAAATATCTGTTTCAGCAATTAATTATACCCCTGGAAATAGTAATAGTGTCTACTATTTAAAATTCATTACTGTGGTTATCATTAATTCCATCTCATCAATGAAAACTATGATTAGCCTGCCATGTACCTTTTCAACATGTTCTTTAGCAGGACAGCTTAGCACTAAATTGGATGGAGGGCGAGTGTCTCTTTCTGAGCCCTTCTGAAAATGGTGGCTCATCCCTCTCACTGAAACCTAATCAACTCACTTCACTGAGGGGGAAATGTTATGTTATAATTGGCCTGTTTTGACTGTGCCAACTTAATCTGCTGTTCAGAATATCTAATGAGGTTTGAAGCCTCTTTTGACACCATGCACTTTATTAGCAAGCTACCACATGGCACTGTTTCCTAACACTCTCAGCCACCTCTTCACAGAACTATGCATGTAGAACAATAATTCCCCACACTTCCCAACCCCTAGCCGTTACATACAAATGCACACAGCACTTATGTATGACTTCTTTAAATTAAATAAATCGCAATATCATTATTAGTTCCATGATCCCTCAGAGGGTTGTGGGAAACAGTTATTAGTGGTGAGTGTCAGCACATTTAACAAACCAACAGAATTGGAAGGCAATAGTCAAAATGTGATAATTTGGTCTGGTCACCTGTCGGTAGCATTGTTAAAAATAATATGAAAATAGTTAGCGCACCAGCAAGTCATTTTCAGTGAGGTTTGCTACCAGGATGGAGCAGGTACTTTTCAAAAGTCTGACCCACATCCCTGAACAATGAAGCGCGCACTTCAATTCTTTCCACACTTGGCCTGTATCAGGTACACAGTTGAGCATGACATTTAAATGAGACTGAAACATGGATTCTGGCTATTGCTCTGAAATAGAGGGGATGCAGCCTGAATACCAATGTGTTGTATTACATATGGATGATCCAATAATGCACAAGGGAAGAAACCTACGGCTGAGTCTGCATCCTTTCCAAATTACTTTCCCTATTGTGCCCTGTTCATCAAGCAATCTGCACTTAAACATAACTTTTTAATCAATTTCACGTTTAATAGTTAACTTTGTCACAAATTTATTACAGGGTCTTTAAAATAGGTTACAACAGACAACAGGCGTGTGGGTTTTGAACAAGAAACTCATGCACATGAGAAGCCTGTAGTTAAGATTTAAAAGCTTGAATCTACAACGAGAGGGGGTGGAAACAGGAGAGCTAGGCTGGGGCGGAATTCCATTTCTTTCCATTTTTGTTAACACTGACATGTCATGAAGAGGATTTTTTTTAAAGGTAAAAGCTCTCTGCTCTCAGTCTTAAATGGGCAATTCCTTATCTAGAAACTCAGCCTCATAATTCTAGACTGTCCAGTCTGAGAAAACAGCCTCATATTTGTCGAACAAAAGCATCTACCCTGCCAAATCTTCTCAAAACTCTAATTCTTCTAAACTCCAGTGAAGTGAAGCCAATCCTGATCAATCATTCTTGTGATGCTCACTTCATCCTAAGGATCAATCAATACTTTCGTTGAAACGTGGTTTTTCATTGAAACCATTTTCCTTTCTCTTTCTTACATCCTGATTTAGAGTGGACTAGGGCATGGTCATTTATCAAGAGGAAGGTTCACATTATTAGAATTAAGGGTGGATTTAAGTCGTGGCATACTGTCCATCCAATCTACGACTGTATTATGGGCATCCTGAATGCAGCCAACTTAAGATGCATATCTCTTTGCAGCAAACTCCTCTCAGACAGTACCTGAGGTCAGAATCAAACACACATCTCTGGCACGCTAAGGCAGCAACTCTCCCAGCTGCATTTCTGCATTTTCTGTGCCTGTTTCAGATTTCCAGTACCGGTAATATTACGATTTCTTATAAGTGATCAACGTCTTCAACTTTGACTCAGTCTTTCTCCCTGACCATTCACTCCACTGATGGGGATGTCATTTTGGCATTTGGTTGGCATCACTGTGGGAAGAACGGCAGTTCAGTACATTATCCTCTGGCTGAACCCGGGCAAAAAAAAGTTTCCATTAGCTGCCCATTGGACTCATCATAACTGGGTTCAAGGAAATCATTAATCTGAGAGTAGATGAGTGGCACGGTGGCGCAGCAGTAGAGTTGCTGCCTTACAGTGCCAGAGACCTGGCTTTGATTTGGACTACTGGTGCTGTCTGTACTGAGTTTGTACGTTTCCCCCCTGACCGGCGTGGGATTTCTCCAAGATCTTTGGTTTCCTCCCACACTCCAAATATGTACAGGTCTGTATGTTAAGTGGCTTGGTTAAATGTAAAATTGTCCTTAGTGTGTGTAGGGCATTGTTAATGTGCGGGGATCACTGGTCGGCTGAAGGGCCTGTTTCCGCGCTGTATCTCTATACTAAACTAAACTATAAAACAGAGAACTAAACTGGACACAACTGGCTCGCCAGCTTAGCTCCTCATTTCCCACCCATTTAACAAACTGCAAATGCTATAAAACCTTAGCTGAAATAGCATAGCAATTAAAATAATAAGTGGAAAAACATATTTAAAAAAAAGAAATTTCACACTGAGTAGCAAACTGGACACAGGCAATTATGGGAGGAAGTTAATGAGATATGTTTCATTGTGTGAATTTCGTGCTCATTGATTTGAAGGCAGTGTTGAGGAATAAAACACTTGCTCGTTTTACTGATTAAACCATGCCACAACCAAGCAATGGGGAAAGGTGCCCAACATGGACCTCAGGTACATAAAAATGCTGGAGAAATTCAGCGGGTGAGGCAGCATCAATGGAGCGAAGGAATAGGTGACGTTTCTGGTCGAGAACCTTCTTCAGACTGAAGCGGGGGGGGGAAGAAGAAAGGAAGAGGCAGAGACAGTAGGCTGTGGGACAGCTGGGAAGGGGAGGGGAAGGAGGGAGAAAGCAAGGACTACCTGAAATTGGAGGTCAATGTTGATACCGCTGGGGTATAAACTACCCAAGTGAAATATGAGGTGCTGCTCCTCTAATGTGGTGGAACTCACTCTGGCCATGGAGGAGGCCCAGGACAGAAAGGTGGGATTCGGAATGGGAGGGGGAGTTGAAGTGCTGAGCCACCGGGAGATCAGGTTGGTTAATGCGAACTGTGCGGAGGAGTTGGGCGAAGTTATCGCCAAGCCTGCACTTGGTCTCACCGATGTAGAGCAGTTGACACTTAGAACAGCGGATGCAATCGATGAGGTTGGAGGAGGTGCAGGTGAACCTCTGCCTCACCTGCAAAGACTGCTTGGGTCCTTAGATGGAGTCGAGGGGGGAGGTAAAGCGACAAGTGTAGCATTTCCTGCGGTTGCAAGGGTAAGTACCAGCGGAGGGGGTGGTTTGGGTGGGCAGGGATGAATTGACCAAGGAAGGAGTTATGGAGGGAGCGGTCTCTGCGGAAAGCCAAAAGGGGAGGAAATGGGAAGATGTGGCCAGTGGTGGGATCCCGTTGGCGGAGGCGAAAATGTCGGAGGATTATCTGTTGTATGTGACGGCTGGTAATAATAATAATAATGAATTTTATTTATGGGCGCCTTATACCGAGGTCTCAAGGACACCTTACAGAGATTTATGGTTAACATATAATCAGAATAATCAGAATTAAAAAAATAAGTTATAAAGGTCAATACACAAATCAGGGACAGAATTCCTTCCAAAAACACAAAAAAGAAAATCAGAAACACAATTTGAGGAGAGAGCAGCGGCAGCGAAACCGCGCCAGCGTTCACTCTCCCCTCCGACCGCCATCTTGAACACAGACTAACAAATACAATTACAAACAATTACAAACAAAAATCATCCCCCCACAATGATTTCCACTGTGGGGGAAGGCACAATGTCCAGTCCCCAACCCCAGTTCAACCAAAAAGTCAGGCCAAATGAGGCCCCCGCTATTGCCTCTACGGAGGCCCGATGATCCTGGCCGTTCTCGCCGGGTGATGTAGCCCCGGCGTCGGGAGAGTCCTCCAGCAGCTGGGCCACCTGGAACGGCCGCATTCCTCACCGGAGGCCACAACTACGGCTGGAACGGCAAATTTCCCGCAGGCGTCCGCAGCACCTGAAGCCGACAAGGCCGCACCGATTTGGAGCCACGAGGCTCCCGATGTTGGAGTCGGCTCCGCCGCCCGCGGATGGTCGCTCCACAGTCCCGCAGCCCGGAGGTGTTGAGCTCGGCGGTCCAGCTCACCGGAGCTCCAGCGCGTCGGTCCAGCGCGGCGACCCAGGCAAGGCATTGCCCGCTCCGCTGTACAATAGCGCTTCAGCGCCGTGCCGCCACCGAAGCTGAGGGTGCTGTGCGGCTCCCGTCGGGAAACGCCGCTCCACGCTGCTCCACGCCCGCTGGTAGGCCGCGAGGACGGGTCGACTGGCCAGCCGGAGAGAAGGCTGCCTCACCGACCAGGTAGGGACCAGGAAGTGGTTTCCCCTTGATTCCCCCCACATCGAAATGCAAAATAAAGAAAAACAGAGACTTAAATAAAAACTAAAAACTAGAAAAATAAGTACAATTAACGCACGGCTGCTGTTTGGCAGCCGTTCCTCAAGATGGCTCCGATGGTAGGGTGGAATGTGAGGACAAGGGGGACTCTGTCCTTGTTATGAGTGGGGCGGATGGGGAGTGAAACCGGAGCTACGGGATATAGAGGAGATCCTGGTGAGAGCGATATCTACTACAAACCCACTGACTCCCATGGCTATCTGGACTACACTTCTTCCCACCCTGCTTCCTGTAAGGACTCCATCCCCTACTCCCAATTATTCCGTCTACGCCGCATCTGCACCCAGGATGAGGTGTTCCACACCAGGGCATCGGAGATGTCCTCATTCTTTAGGGAACGGGGATTCCCCTCTTCGACTCTTCGACCTTCGAGGAGTTGACGGCCTTTGCTGGAGACCGACTTTGAGAGCTCCACCGCGGGAAGCCTGCGGGACTGTAACATCGCGGAGCTTGCGATCCCTTTGCCAGGGATCGACCTCTGAGCTCCACGGCGGGTGCCTGCGGACTTTAACATCGCGGAGCTCGGGCTCTCTGGTCAGGGACCGACTTCGGGAACTCCAAGCCGCAGGAGCTTCAACCGCCCCAAAGCGGGAGCTTCAATCGCCCCGATGCGGGAGCTTCGATCACCCCGACGTGGGAGCTTCAATCACCCCAACGGATGGTTAGACTGCCCCGACCGAGGGAGAAAAATGAGGGAAAAAGGTTAGACTTTATTGCCTTCCATCACAGTGAGGAATGTGGGGAATCCATTGTGGTGGATGTTTATGTTAACTTTTACGTATTTGTGTGTCTTGTTGCTTTTTTTAGTATGGCTGTATGGTAATTCGCATATCACTGTACCTTAATTGGTACATGTGACAATAAAAGACCGTTTAAACCTTTGAAGTTGTGTACACGGAGAATGGTTGATTTCTGCCAGATGATGCAAGCGTCAGATACAATTAAGAGGCTTTTAGATAGATACTTTTGGGCCTGTCCCACTTAGGCGACTTTTTAGGCGACTGCAGGAGACTATGCGGTTGCCACATGTTCGCGGGTGGTTGCCAGGTAGTCGCCTTCATGGTCGTGAGGAGTTCCCGCATGCTGGGAACTAATCGCGGCCTCATTATGGTCGCCGCAAACTTTTCTACATGGAGAGTAGCGAGAATTCTCGTGCCATAGATGCAGTAGTAGTAGGTTGCCAGGAGGTCGAAGGTTGTCGTAGGTTCTCGTAGGTTGTAGCTGGTGCTGACCTTTGAATTTCACTGCCTCATTGGGGAAAAAAAACCGTAAGCAGTAGTTTTCAGAACCAAGAATAACCAACCGGTAATGTTAACATCTGCCGAGCTTCACAGCCGTGTATCTCTGGCTTCTTAAAAGTTGTCTCCACTCCTTCTCCCCCCTCTTTTAAAGGACTTACGTGACTCTTCCCGTACACTGTGCTTTGACCGTCTTAATTATAGCGCCAACCTTCCTGTTCATCGCGGTGTGTGTCTGTATCACATTGAATTTCACTCAGAGAGCGCTCCCCCCGTTTGCCCTGTTCCCCGCCTGCATTACGGGCTAGTGAAGGAAGGTAGGTGTGGGTGTGTGTGTGTGTGTGTGTGTGTGTGTGTGTGTGTGCGCGCGCGCGCGCGTGCGTGCGTGCGTGCGTGCGTGCGTGCGTGCGTGCGTGTGTGTGTGTGTGTTCCGCTCTGACAGTCACCGGCAGTCGCCTGAAAAATCGCCTAAGTGGGACTGGCCCATAGCATAGGCACGGTATAAAAGGATATGGTCCTAATGCAGACAAATGGTATCAATGTAGATAGGCTTAGTTGGAGTGGTGGTCATTGGGAAGGGACTGTTTATGTTGCATACATTTATGACTTTATGCCCTAACGCAGGGATACATTGGGGCAGAAAAGACTGTAACCTTCAAAGCAAAATATTTGGAATCATAGTTATACAGCCCATATCCCTCTAAAATTTTCATATTCATGTACCCATATTAAATATTATTATTGTACCCGCCTTCACCAATATATATGACAGTTCATTCCATATACCCATCACCCTCTGTGTGAAAATGTTGCCCCTCAGGTTCCTATTAAATCACCCCCCCTGCCAACTTAAACCTATTCCTTCTAGATTTTGTTTCCTCAACCCTGGAAAAAGACTCTGCATTCACCCTATGTCTTTTGTACTCTTCAAATAAAAACTTCTGCAACAGAAGAAGATGCATGGAGAGAGAACCCAAGTTAAGGGCCTGTCCCACTGTACGAGGTAATTCAAGAGCTCTCCCGAGTAAAAAAATAAATCAAACTCGTGGTAAGCACATAGAATGTGTGTAGCGGGTACGTCGGAGCTCGGGACGTCTCTTAGCGGCTCGTAACGCTAACGGCAGGTACTCGGGAAACACGGTAAGTTCGTGAAGACTCGTGAAGATTTTTCAACATGTTGAAAAATGTCCACGAGAGCCCCGAGTACCTACGAGCAGCTATTACCATAATTCTCCGAGTTCGAATCAGGGGAAACTCGGGAGAACTCTTGAATTAGCTCGTACAGTGGGACAGGCCCTTTATTTGTTTTTGTATTACTCCAGACTACCATAAAACAGCTAAAATGCAACTAATTACACTGTTTTTCTACAGACTATCGCCATCGAGCATCTCACACATTTTCAGGTACAATAATGGATAAAATGTTGAAATTTACGAGAAAATATAGCACGTAAATATTGTAAAATTGGAGCCCGTTTACAGTGGGCTGCGATCGAGCAGAATTCCAGACGGAGTGGTACCTAACCCTTCACTATTTACTTAAACCATCACAAATATGGAGATTAACCGCTCATTTCCCAGACGCTTTATTGAATTGTTAACAATCTATGTGGTTGGCTGGTTCCGGACAAGAATCAGGTAAGGGTGAACAAAGCAAATAAACGTCTTATTATTATGCTTTGCCACGCTGTCAGTGAAGCAGCACGCAGCTTGCTTAATAGAAACCCATCAAAAGATGATTGAAACAGTGACACCAAACCACTGAAGAACGCCAGGGCAACGAAATTCAGCATAATCTACGCGTGTGTATGTACAGGGACAACTGCAACATGGTGAGCCAAAATTGAAAAGACAAACAAGAAAATAATTTTACAGTTGTGATTTGTTCATCTCAGGCAATCATTGAGCTACAAACAATGATTAACCAGTCCAATACATTTTGGACAAGGAGTCTGCATCAGATAGCACCTTTCACAGATTTTCAGGACAGTCCCAAACACATTGCAGGCAACGAAGTAGTTCTGATGAACTGCTGAAAAAAAACAGGAATAGCAAGACAGGCTTCAGGCTTGATTGGACACCCACTGATAATGAAGGAGATTTATTATTCCTCGAGTCTGATCAACGTGACTCTAAAAGGACATAATGGATTAGAATGGATATGCAGGAGTGTGATTCGTATAGTTATTGCACTTACATGAACACTGCATGGATGGGTTAAAAGGGCAGGGGTAAACTCATTAAAGAAAACCTGGTTGAAGAGCAAATGGATCTTTGCAATACGATGATTTGAAATGACGTATTCCGCATCAAACTCAAAATATAGAGCCAGAGACAAAATAATACAGAACTGGAAAACAAGAACCGAGTTTAAATTAAGAAAAAAAGCACTTCTTGTTAAACAAAGAGCTCATCTGTGAATAGGACTGAGCCCAGTGCAGTTAATGCATCATCGACTGTTCCTTTCAAGTAGCTTCCTAGTCAATCTCAAGAACAGGAAAATAGAGAAAAAGATTAAGATAAATGGCTCATTCAACGACTTCACACCAGCCCTCTACAAGTTCCTTTCAGAAACCATTGTCTCGCTAACACATGACTAACCTTCAAAACCCTTCTGAAATTGGATTTCTTTAGCCACCGTCATTTCCTTCCATCTACAGATTCCTTAATTTTCTCAAGGGTTTTTAAACAGGCAGATGTGCTCAGTATACTATGAGAGACTGGCACAAACACACTTTCTGTGACTGGTAGTGTTCCACAAGGCTCGGTGCTGGGGCTTCTGCTGTTGGCAATACATACACTGCATACAAATGATTTGGATGAAAGTGTAGGTTCACCTGAAGTGGTTCAACAGGATGTTGCCTGAATTGGAGTGTATTAGCAATGAGGAGAGGTTGAACAGAGATAGACACAAAAAGCTGGAGTAATTCAGCGGGACAGGCAGCATCTCTGAAGAGAAGGAATGGGTGACGTTTCGGGTCGAGACCCTTCTTCAGACAGTCTTGAAGGTTTGGAGTCTTCAGACAGATTGAACAGAGTTTTTTTTCCCAGAGTGGAAGTGACAAGTACTGGAGGGCATAGGTTTAAGATTAGAGGGAGGAAGGTTTAAAGGAGAAGTGCAAGACAAGCTTCCTGCACAGAGTGGTATGTGCCTGGAACACCCTACTAGGTGGTGGTGGAAGCAGAAAAGGCAGCACCAGGTAAGAGGCATTTAGATAGACAACATGAAAGGCGTCTGGGAATAGAGGGTCACAGGCCATGTGCAGGCAGTTGGGGTTTAGTTCGATTGTTATCGTAGTTAGACTGGTACCATTGTTGTTTGTTCTACATTTTATGTTCCAATCCAGTTAAGATTGCTTAAAGTTGTCCACTGCAAATGACACTCTCTCTCTTCTATTTTGGGATCATGCATGAAATAATACCATTCAAGACCAGAAAATTCAAACACTTGCAGACGCTGGAAATCCAAAATAAAAACAGAGAATACTGGAAGCAGACAACAGGTCAAGTGCATGTATGGACAGAGAAACATAATTCATGCCTGAGACCTTTTATCAGAAGTTGAAAAGCGACATAAAAGAGGTGGTTTTAAAGTGCAGAAAATGTGGCAGAAGGGATGAACACGTCAAAGAATGAATGAATGAATGAATACTTTATTGTCATTATAACATGTAAACATGAACAACGAAATTAAAAATGCCAACCAGTCAGTGCACCATTCACACATTATCTAAAAGCTAACGATACGTAAAAGAGAAATGTCTAAAATAAACAACTAAAATAAATAACATGAAAAAAACCCAAGCATAAACACACAACCATACATTCTTCTGTCGATTTCACAATCCCTTTGGTATAACCATATAACCATATAACCATAACAATGTAGCTGGTATGTAGCGCACCTGCGCTCATTTGGTGGCTACATTAAGTGTAGTTATTGCTGTGGGATAAAAACAGTTTTTGAGTCTGTTGGGAATATCTACGATAGGGTAAGCCCAGGTCAAATGGGTTAATGGGGGAAGTTGGCGGATGGTTGCACTTCTTTGTCTCTGTTACATGTTGATCACAGTGGTGCTGTGGAAAATGCCCAGCATGTGAGGTAGACCAATAGAGCTGAGACACAAGAGACTACAGATGCTGGAATCTGGAGCTAAAGATAAACCATTGGAAGAACTCAGCAGGTTGAGCAGCATCTGGGGAGACAAAGAAATGGTTGCCATTTCAAGACGACACCCTGCCTCAGCAAAGAAACGGAGCTACTATCATAGATGAATGATTTACAGCAGAAATGACCAATCCAAATCTGATATCGGTTTCCAAATTTAATTAATCACAAACTAATTTTAGTTATGTTTTACATCAATCTGACCCAGAAATGCTAATTCTGTTTCTTTTCTCCTGGGTAAGGGAGTATAAAACTGAGGCATCTAGGTTTAAGGTGAGAGGGCCTGCGAGGCAACTTTTTTCCACACAAGAGGGTGGTGGCTATATTGAACAAGCTGACAGAGGAAGTAATACAGCTAGGGTGGATACATTTACTGTACAACATTTAAAAGATGTTTAGACAGGTACATGGATAAGAATGGATTCAAGGGATATGGCCCAACTTGGCAGGCACAGTAAAATTGGGGTGAAAGGCCTGCCTCCATGCTTTTGAATTTATGACGGAGGAGAGGATCTGTGCCGGTGAATGAGCTGTGGGCTCGCCTCCTGCACCACAGAGCCTCTCTGGGGATTCCGAGGTCGGCTGTGAGAGGTGCCCCAACACATGGAAGTTGAGGGAGGTGAGGGGCAGTGCGTTTGTGGGTCGGTGTCCGTGGAGGGTGGCTGAAGGCCCTTCAGCAGCCGGGGGATCGCGTGGATTGGGCGATGCTGGAAGTCAGAGGAGTGTGCAGAGCAATAGACAATAGACAATAGGTGCAGGAGTAGGCCATTCGTCCCTTCGAGCCAGCACCGCCATTCAATGTGTTCATGGCTGATCATCCCCAATCAGTACCCGTTCCTGCCTTCTCCCCATATCCCCTGACTCCGCTATTTTTAAGAGCAGACGCAGCCTGCAGCATCATTGCAGGGCAGAGCAGTGGTGGAGGACATCGACAGCATCGCCAGGCCAGGCCAATCCCTACAACACTGACCCAGTACCGCCACCAGGATAATGGGCCATTAAGGCCAAGATAAGACTCAATATTTTTAAGAACTTGAAACTTCAAGGGTGCAAGACGGTGCTGGAAATGTACCAACTCTTTGTGTACTCCCTCAGTGAAACCTACTATTCGTACACTACAATCGTTGCAATCTTGTACTTATGTATGATTCTGCTTATGTATGGAATGATTTTACTGAAATGTATAAAAACAAAGAATGTCACTGTAACTACGTCCAAGTGACAATAAAATGCCATTGAATCATATAATCCAGCTTTCTTGATGGCCTCGTTCAACATGCAATTTTGTATTAGATTAATTGCTCACTAAACATTATTACCTGAATGGGTTATGAAGACAGACTAAAGTGCATCGTCTCTATTCATCTAACAGTTTCTACGTTCCGAATAATAAACAAGGAACTAAAAATAAGATGTCAGCAATTAACAGATACAATTAAATTTGAACTTTACTTTCCCAACGAAGTACTAGAATAGAAAAGTCCAGTAGATTTTCTCAATATGTTCTATATTATCCTTGATTAACTCTGATGCAATGGGGATCCTGTAAATCTGAAATAAGTCACAGAGGAACTCCTGTAAAAATGATGGATGCAATGACATTTAAACTGTAACAATTTTCAACAATTTTATTTTAAAAAGTCATAAAGATGTTTCGGATTACTCAAAGAAATAATTATACTCTTTACGGGCCGATTAATATTGCACCCAAGTCAGTTTCCTTTCTGCACAAAGGCTGTTCGTCAAAAATGTGCTTGTCGTTTATCGTGAAGAACGTTTGTAATTTGTCTCGGCTGACAGCAGATTTCTACAAGAAGCCCTTTTATAGATCCAGGAGGAAAGCACAACATACTGAACCTTTCTGAAAGGCAGTGACTGGCTTTCCCCACACGATCTGTTGTTGGACAAATTCCTTTATGCTCTTCGCACTGAGAAGTATTTCACTCCGTGGCATGTAAATCTCTTATAAAAAGAGATTATCTCTTACATATCTCTTATATATCTTTTATAAGTTATCCAAAGAAACAATAAATCCATTTTTTAATCCCAACATATCTTCCGCCTGTGACTATGTTGACATGCTGTGTCAGCAAAATGCAAACACTTTTATTCCGGTGACTACACAGTGGAGGTATCTGAGCCAAGCTGAATGCTGCAATTAGTTTTAGTTTTAGAGATATATCGTGGAAACAGGCCCTTCTCCCCACCAAGTCCACGCTAACCAATGATCACCAGCTCCATGTTATCCTTCTTTCACATCCTACACGCTAGGGGCAATTTACAGAAGCCAATAAACCTACAAACCTGCACGTCTTTGGAATGTGGGAGGAAACCGGAGCACCTGCATAAATGCCATGTAGTCACAGGGAGAACATACAAACACCATGCAGACAATACCTGTAGTTATGATCGAACCTGAGTCTCTTGCATTGTAAGGCACCCACTCTACCGTGTCACCATTGTGCCACACCTAAACTTAATGGAAATGCCAGTTCAGTTGCAAAATGTTGCCCACATTCCAATCACAGCTGAGTTCCAACACTAGGGTAGCAGGCAAGGGGGATGACCTTTGAAGCATTAATTTCTTATAGTGTGTCTTTCACATTCAAACCATTGCGATCTGCATGCAGACATATTGAAGAAAATACTTCAAAACAATAGGATATCCTTTCATTAAAGGCAAGGCAAAAGCCGTAGGTTACACAGAACTCAGGAACTGTACTAGGTCATTCATCCTTTGGCATAAGAACATTGAAGAGAACAGGAGAACAGGGATGTAATGCTGAGGCTCCATAAGCCACTGGTAAGGTCGCATTTGGAATATTATGAGCAATTTTGTGCACCATATCTGAGGAAGGATGTGCTGGCTCTGGAGAAGGTCCAGAGGACGTTTACAAGAATGATCCCAGGATTGTCGGCACTAGGCCTGCACTTGCTGGTGTTTAGAAGAATGAGGGGGGACCTCATTGAAACATACAGAATAGTGAAAGGCTTGGATAGAGTGGACGTGGAGAGGATATTTCCACTAGTGGGAGAGTCTAGGATTAGAGGCCATACCCTCAAAATGAAAGGATGTTCTTTTATGAAGGAGATGAAGAGAAATTTAGTTCGTCAGGGTGGTAAATCTGTGGAATTCTTTGCCACAGAAGACTGTGGAGGCTGTCAGTGGATATTTTTAAGGCAGAGATAGATCGATTCTGGATTAGTACAAGTGTCAGAGGTTATGGGGAGAAGGCAGGAGAATGGGATTAGGAGGAAGAGATAGATAATAATAATAATAATACATTTTATTTATATAGCGCTTTTCAGGACTCAAAGTCGCTTTACATTGAGAGTCAAGAATAAACAAAACAAAATAGAGCAGTAAGACAGAGATGCAAAGGGGAGGGGAACATGGGACTAAGCAGGTGAAGAGATGGGTCTTGAGGCGGGACTGGAAGATGGTGAGGGACTCAGAATTTCGGATCAGTTGTGGGAGGGAATTCCAGAGCCTGGGAGCTGCCCTGGAGAAGGCTCTGCCTCCAAAAGTGCAGAGGTTTGATTTCAGAGTGGAGAGGAGACCAGCTGATGTGGATCTGAGGGACCGTGAGGGTTGGTAGGGGGAGAGGAGGTCAGTGAGAAAAGGGGGGGCCAAGTGGTTGAGGGCTTTGTAGGTGAGGACCAGGATTTTGTAGATGATCCGGTGGGAAATGGGAAGCCAGTGGAGTTCTTTGAGAACTGGGGTGATGTGGTGCCAGGATTTGGTGTGGGTAATGAGTCGGGCGGCTGCATTCTGGACCAGTTGGAGTCGGTTGATGTTGCTGGAATTGATACCAAAGAGAAGAGAGTTACAGTAGTCCAGTCGGGAGGAGATGAAGGCATGGATGAGTCTTTCAGCAGCGGGGGGTGTGAGAGAGGATCTGATTTTGGCAATGTCGCGGAGGTGAAAAAATGATGTTTTGACAACATGGCGGATGTGAGGCTCAAGGGAGAGGGTTGAGTCAAAGATCACGCCAAGGTTGCGTACCTGAGGAGATGGGGAGACAGTGGTGCCGTCAATAGTGAGAGTGGGGTTGTTAATTTTAGTGAGTGTTGATTTGGAGCCAATGAGGAGAAATTCTGTTTTGCTACCGTTTAATTTAAGGAAGTTGAGTTGCATCCAAGATTTGATGGCTGATAGGCAGGAGTTGATATAGGAGAGAGGGGGGTGGTGGGGGGACTTGGTGCTGAGATAGATCTGGGTGTCATCAGCATAGCAGTGGAAGTCCAGGTTGAAGTGATGGATTATATGACCAAGGGGGAGGATGTAGATGATGAAGAGGAGGGGACCAAGAACGGAGCCTTGGGGAACGCCTTGAGTGACAGTGGCTGTGGCATAGGTGTGGTTATGGAGAGAGATGAAGTGGGATCGGTTGGAAAGGTAGGAACGGAGCCAGCTGAGTGCAGAACCTTCAATGCCAAGGTCCCTAAGTCTGGTGAGCAGGATGTTATGATTCACGGTATCGAAGGCTGCACTCAGGTCGAGGAGGATGAGGATATTGAGGGAACCAGTGTCAGCAGAGGTAAGGAGGTCATTGAGGACTTTGAGGAGAGCAGTTTCTGTGCTATGGAGGGGGCGAAAGCCAGATTGGAGGGGTTCGAATAGGTTATACGCAAGGAGGTGGGAATGAAGTTGTGACGCGATGATACGCTCCAGGGTTTTTGAAAGATCAGCCATGATTGAATGGCGGAGTAGACTTGATGGGCCGAATGGCCTCATTCTACTCACTTATGACATGAAAAGGTTTCAGGTAGGAAGAGGGTGCAAGACTGAAGAGCAGAGCTGAGGAAGGATGAAAAATTAGAACTTTTTGTTCAAATTTATGATGTGATGGTAAAGTTGATATGGGCTGGAGAAATCAAGAGCGATTGACTTGCTGGCGGTAGTGAAGGATTAGTTATGTGCAAATTATTTCAGACATTGAACCTTTCATGGGAGACCTCCAAAGGCTGAGGTGAAATAATTAATATCAGTGATGCATAAACCCTCAAAAAGGTTTCAGCAACAAAGTGGTCAGCTGATCATGGGAATACCAGCCAACATAAGAAAAGCCCTTGCCACTACAGCCTGCCAACACTAAGTGTAAGTACCACATGAGGACTGCACATGCTTGTTTTTTGAAACTGTACATCTTGAGTAGCAGTGTAAATATGTCACTCATGCAGATGAAGGGATTCCTCAGATGGTCATGCAAGATCTATTAAACTGCTGGAGGAATTCTTTGCCTCCACAGATGCTGTTTGACCCACTGAGTTCCTGAGCACTTTGGCTTTTGCTCCAGATTCCAGCATCTGCAGTTGTTTGTCTCTCCAAGAGCCATCAACCTATAGTGTGCTTGAGAATCACATTCATTTCTCTGTATTACCTCACAAAACACAGAATAACAGAGGATTTACACGTTTAGTTCTCAATGCAGACTAGGCAGCAGGTGTCAGGGGTTATGGAGAGAAGGCAGGAGAATGGGGTTGAGAGGGAAAGATAGATCAGCCACGTTTGAATGGCAGCGTAGGCTTGATGGGCTAAATGGCCTAATGCTGCTCCTGGAACATGAACGTATGAACTTATGGCAGTGGACGGATGTACAGGAAAGTTGAAGCTTAGACATCTGGCCTAAGCTGCGTAACCTGGCACTGGTCTGAATCGCAGTAGAGACTTTACTACATTTCCTCAAAATCAAAACTTGGTGACATTAATTCGAATGGGAATATGATGACCTTTGTTGGAAAGAATGCCTGCATGGATGTCAAGTAAAGGGAGAACAAAAATGCTGCTGGACAGAATATGTAAAGCAAAAAGCAAAATAGCAATTAAACTCAAATAGAATACTTATAGTTAGATGGAGAAATAATTGGAGAAGTGTGGAGCAGAAATAGCAGCTTGGATGTGTTGGTCTAAAAAGCCTGTTCCTTCTCTCGCCTATCACATGGCAGTTTTTGCCCCACCCCTTCCCTTCACCTCTCTTTATCAACTTTCACCCCTCTACTTCAACATTCTGAAGATTCCCAACCTGAAACATCGTCAGTCTGTTTCCCTTCATAGTGGCTGATTAGCCTGTGGTTCCTCAAGCATTTTGATTTTTGTAAGCGCCTCCTGTGTATATACTGGGTTAAGCCCCTGTCCCACTTTCACGACCTAATTCACAACCTCTGCCGAGTTTGCCCTTGACTCATACTTGCAGCATGGTCGCCGTAAGGTCGTAGGAGGTCGTAGGCAGGTCGTAGCAGGTCGCGATGCTAGTCGTAGATACTCGTGGCATCAAGTAGGTCGCAGCGTTTTTTTCTAGCCTGATAAAAAATGTCCACGAGTAAAAAAAAGGTTGGCATGGAAAAAATCGATACTTTTTACTCGTAGGTAGGTCGTAGGTAGGTCGTAGTAGGTCGTGATGCTAGTCGTAGGTAGTCGTAGGTGGTCGGAGGCAGTCGAAGGTAATAGCTCCGGGGTGAAAAATAGGTCAGTAGACAACAAATGTTATTTAAACAGCAGAACGTCACCTCTGTCACTCCAAGGCATGTTCATTCATAGCTGGAGAGTTTTGGAGAGAAGACTTGTGTTTTAGAGATGGCACCAAAAAGGCAGCAGCACAGGGGGAGGGCACAACCCTAAAAAAAAAGCGGCCATGCAGGTGTTGCCCACCCAAGAGGAGGAGTGGCAGGAGGTGATGCCACAGGAGGTGATAGTGCAGGAGGAGGTAGCCCTGCATGACAGACCCCTGGAGGAGGAGACCAGGGTGGTAGTATATGTCCCCACCACCACCCCATCCTTCACTGCCTCATTTGAAGGCAGCAAAGCAGCCCTTTCTCCTGTGTCTGACACAGCATCAGAGGCAGATGCCCCATTGGTGGTGAGGGAGGGCTGGAGGAAGGTTATGTCCTACACCTTCACCAGGCAGCAGGAGGGGGACCTTGAGGAATGGTTCCAGCAGAATGCCATCCTGTACGAAAAGGAAAATGAGGGGTACAGGGACAGGGACAAGAATGGCATGCTTGCCATCCACTGCCCCACATGTGTGCTTAAAGTTCCATCTTTTGTCAAAGCCCAGCGCCACTCTCTTCCAGTCATCTGGTGTACTGGGACAGTCCATCACATCATCTCCATTCACCCATTGAGACTTCTTCTTGTGCTTCCTCTTCACCCTTGCTCTTCCCCTTCTGTCTTTCTTAAAAGGCTGCTGAAGCAAAAAGGCTACTGCAAACAGCAGTAAAACATACATGGTCGAAGGCAGTCTTCAACATAGTCGAAGGAGGTCGAAGGAGGTCTTCTTCATAGTCGTGGGAGGTCTTCAACATAGTCGTGGGAGGTCGTAGACATAGTCGTGGAAGGTCATAGGTTACCGCGACCTTGGTTTTTTTTAGGTCGTTTAAGGTCGTCAGAGGTCGCGAATTAGGTCGTGAAAGTGGGACAGGGGCTTTACTGAGACAGCCTGCCATTCAGTAGACTGCTGAACCAGTATTCTTATTGAGTACTGAAATCTTTCTGCCTCTGAGGAGGTTACCTGGACTGAAGGGCTTTGGTTAAAAAAAAGGCTGGAGAGGCTGAGTATTTTTCCCGGAATATAGCTGGCTGAGGAATGATCTTATAGCAGGAAATAAAATCATGAGCGGGGTAAGTAAGGTGGATGGTCACAGTCTTTTCTTAGATTTACAGGGGAACTGAGTGGAGGCTTTCTCACACAGAGGGTGATGGGTGTAGGGAACATGCTGCCAAAGATAGGTGTAGAGACAGTGTTCAAGAAGGAACTGCAGATGCTGGAGAATCGAAGGTAGACAAAATTGCTGGAGAAACTCAGCGGGTGCGGCAGCATCTATGGAGCGAAGGAAATAGGCAAAGTTTCGGGCCGAAACCCGTCTTCAGCCTGTAGAGGTGTAGAGGCAGTTACAAATATAGTGTTTAAAAACATTTGGATAGGGACATGAACAGAAAAGGTTTACATAGAAACATAGAAAATAGGTGCAGGAGCTGGCCATAGGGCCCTTCGAGCCAGCACCACCATTCATGGCCGATCATCCAGAATCGGTACCCCGTTCCTGCTTTCTCCCTTGATTTATCCATTGACATCCCTCCCTTTAGAGGGATATGGGCCAATTGTAGGAAAATTGAACTTTTTTGGATAATGATGAGCTGTGCCAAAGGGCATGTTTCTGTGTGGTACAATTCCATGAGCCTATGGTCTTCTGTGCATCTCACCTTCATACAGTCCACCATCGACAGCCTAGCCTTCAGAATCCGTGGACTATAATTTCTTCCCAGTGCCTTTCAATCTCCAAACCCATCTCTCTGACTCTTCTAATATCCCTTTTACTGCCTCTGTGAAGTGCTTTGGGACATTTGTTTGCTGCAGTTGAGTAATGGAGAAATGCTGATGTGGGACTTCTCCCCCAAGAAATGCCATGAAAGGACCAAAGTAAAAGCCACTACACAATGACACAGAACATAAATACTAACCACTGGAGCTAGACCAAAGTGGTGTAAAAAGTAATTGAGCAATATGTGTGTAATGGATCATCCATTTGAATACGGATGCCAAAAGGAAGTTGCAAACACGCAGAGTCGACTAAAATATGCATTATTTTGCTCCCCACTGATTATTGCAATATCATTTTAAAATCCGAGTTAAAATATGCTGTGCAGTAAACTAAATGAGGAATAAATTTTGCAGATGGTGGAATTTGCAGTTACATTTTTATTAGATGATCACAGTATTTTGAACATACAGTCAGTTTGTCAGACGGTGAGGGCTGATTCAACTACTTCACGCAAACCTCCAGTTCCAGAGTAAGGAAACTATGAGGAAAGCTTTTAAAAGATTACCGACTGAATTATTGAACTTGTCACTTCTGATTGATGTCAATTGTAACTCTTGACTAATTGTCGGACAAACACACGAGTGCAGGTGTATCACAAGTTATTAATGACCTCCATCTTTTACCCAGCTCATAACAGGACTGTAAATGTCACTCTCCTCAGCCTCAGTACATAACTGTATCAGCCGGCTCAGACAATGAGTAGTTTAGCTCAACGATCGATCAATCCACTGCAGGCTCAGCCAGCATCTTGCGCAGCCTGGCGATCAGAGGGAAAAAAAGGACAAGGTCGAGGTTTTGAAATCGGGGTTATTGCCATCAGTGGAGATGAACAGGGCAACCCTGGTCAGTGATACACATCAAACAGCGAACAATGAATTGCAAAGTTGTGGCATCAGCCTACGAGAACACCTGCTCCCCTTTCTGTAGCAACGTCAATGAAGAAATCCACCCATTAACAATCTACAGGTGATCCTAATGGGGATGGTGTCTTGGCACATTTAGGACAGTTAAAGGCTCTATGGAGAAGCACTTTATAATTGTGTGGAAATTAACTGCAGATACTGGTATATATTGAAGATAGATACAAAGAGGAGAACCAGAGGACAAAGGTTTAAGGTGAGGGGGAAAGAATGAATAGGAATCTGAGTTGTAACTTGCTCACGCAAAGGATGGTTTGTGTATGGAAGGAGGTGCCAGAGGAGGTGGTGGAGGTAGGTACTATTGCAACGTTTAACTAACATTTAGAATGGTACATGGATAGGACAGGTTTGGAGGGATATGGGCCAAATGCAGGCAGAAACGGGACTAGTGTAGAAGGGACATGTTGGCCGGTGTGGGCAAGTTGGGATGAAGGGCCTGTTTCCACGCTGTAAGACTCTATGACTCGATGACAAACTGCTGGAGTAACTCACCGGGTCAGAGAGCATCTCTGAAGAAAAAGGATGGGTGAAGTTTCGAGTCGAGAACCTTCTTCAGAGGGTTGGGAAGAAGACTGAAATGCCGGACTTCTAGGGTGGTTATCTCTGGATTGCTTCCAGTACCACGTGCTACTGAGGACAGGAACAGGGAGATAGGGGATCTGAATGTGTGGCTGAGGGGCTGGTGCAGGGAGCAAGGATTTAGATTTATAGACCACTGGGATCTCTTCTGGGGTAGGGGTGACCTGTACAAAAGGGACGGGTTACACCTTAACTGGAGGGGGACCGACATTCTGACAGACAGGTTTGCTAGGGCTACACGTATGGGTTTAAACTAAATAGTGGGGGGGAGGGATTGACAAATTGGGAGTATAAAGATGGAGTTGAAGGGGAAGTGGCTACAGGAAAAATTACAAAAGATTCTCGAATTAATGGGAAGGAAAGCTTGAGAATGGACAACAGAGTAAGGTCAGGGCCATTGCGAGGGGGGGAGTGAATACGGAGGTCAAAGTACTGTACATTAATGCGCGAAGTATAAGGAATAAAGTGGACGAGCTTGAAGCTCAGTTAGAAACTGGCAAGTATGATGTTGTGGGAATTACTGAGACATTGCTGCAAGAGGGCCAGGGCTGGGAACTGAATATTCAAGGGTATACCTCCTATCGAAAAGACAGAGAGGTGGGCAGAGGTGGTGGGGTTGCCCTGTTGGTGAGGAATGAAATTCAATCCCTTGCAAGGGGTGACATTGAAACACGAGATGTGGAGTCAGTATGGATAGAACTAAGGAATTGTAAGGGGATCTTATAGAAACGTACAAAATTCTTATGGGGTTGGACAGGCTAGATGCAGGAAGATTGTTCCCAATGTTGGGGAAGTCCAGGACAAGGGGTCACAGCTTAAGGATAAGGGGGAAATCCTTTAAGACCGAGATGAGGAAAAACTTTTTCACACAGAGAGTGGTGAATCTCTGGAACTCTCTGCCACAGAGGGTAGTTGAGGCCAGTTCATTGGCTATATTTAAGAGGGAGTTAGATGTGGCCCTTGTGGCTAAAGGGATCAGGGGGTATGGAGAGAAGGCAGGTACGGGATACTGAGTTGGATGATCAGCCATGATCATATTGAATGGCGGTGCAGGCTCGAAGGGCCGAATGGCCTACTCCTGCACCTATTTTCTATGTATCTATGTATCTATGTAAGGGTAAAAAGACCCCAATGGGACTAATCTACAAGCACCCAAACAGTAGCCTGGACATAGGGCGCAAGTTGAATCAGGAGTTAAAATTGGCATGTAGTAAAAGTAATGCTGTGGTTGTTATGGGAGATTTCAACATGCAGGTAGACTGGGAAAATCAGGTTGGTACTGGACCCCAAGAAAGGGACTTTGTAGAGTGCCTTCGTGATGGATTCTTTGAACAGCTTGTATTGGAGCCTACCAGGGAGAAGGCAATTCTGGATTAGTTGTAATGAACCGGATTTGATAAAGGACCTCGAGGTTAATGAGCCATTAGGAGGCAGTGATCATAACATGGTCAAGTTTAATCGACAATTAGAGAGGGAGAAGAGTAGATTGGAGGTGTCAGTGTTGCAGTTGAATAAAGGGGACTATGGGGCCTTGAGGGAGGAGCTGGCCAAAGTTGACTGGAAAGATACACTAGCAAGGATGACAGTGGAACAAAAATGGCAGGTGTTTCTAGGAATAATACAGAAGGTGCAGGATCAGTTCATTCCTAGGAGGAAGAAAGATTCCAAGGGGAGAAAGGGACGACCATGGCTGACAAGGGACGTCAGGGACAGTATAAAAATTAAAGCGAATAACTACAACGTAGCAAAGATGAGCGGGAAGCAAGAGGATTGGGTAATGTTTAAAGAACAACAGAAGATAACCAAAAAGACAATACGGGGAGAAAAGATGAGGTACGAAGGTAAGCTAGCCAAGAATATAAAGCAGGATAGTAAAAGCTTCTTTAGGTATGTGAAGAGGAAAAAATTAGTTAAGACCAAAGTTGGACCCTTGAAGACTGAAAAAGGTGAATTTATTATGGGGAACAAGGAAATGGCAGATGAGTTGAACAGGTACTTTGGATCTGTCTTCACTAAGGAGGACACAAACAATCTTCCTGATATAATAGTGGCCAGAGGATCTGGGGTCACAGAGGAACTGAAGGAAATCCACATTAGGCAGGAAATGGTGTTGGATAGACTGATGGGACTGAAGGCTGATAAATCCCCAGGGCCTGATGGTCTGCATCCCAGGGTACTTAAGGAAGTGGCTCTAGAAATCGTGGATGCATTGGTGATAATTTTCCAATGTTCTATTGACTCAGGATCAGTTCCTGTGGATTGGAGGGTAGCTAATATTATCCCACTTTTTAAGAAAGGTGGGAGAGAGAAAACGGGGAATTATAGACCAGTTAGCCTGACATCGGTGGTGGGGAAGATGCTGGAGTCAATTATAAAAGATGAGATAGCCGAACATTTGGATAGCAGTAACAGGATCGGTCCGAGTCAGCATAGATTTACAAAGGGGAAATCATGCTTGACTAATCTTCTGGAATTTTTTGAAGATGTAACAAGGGAGAGCCAGTAGATGTAGTGTACCTGGACTTTCAGAAAGCATTTGATAAGGTCCCACATAGATTAGTGGGCAGAATTAGGGCACATGGTATTGGGGGTAGAGTGCTGACATGGATAGAGAAGTGGTTGGCAGACAGGAAACAAAGAGTAGGGATTAACGTGTCCCTTTTCAGAATGGCAGGCAGTGACTAGTGGGGTACCGCAAGGCTCGGTGCTGGGACCGCAGCTATTTACAATATACATCAATGATTTGGATGAAGGGATTCAAAGTAACATTAGCAAGTTTGCAGATGACTCAAAGCTGGGTGGCAGTGTGAACTGTGAGGAGGATGCTATGAGAATGCAGGGTGACTTGGACAGGTTGGTGGAGTGGGCAGATGCATGGCAGATGAAGTTTAATGTGGATAAATGTGAGGTTATCCACTTTGGTAGCAAAAACAGGAAGGCAGATTACAATCTAAATGGCGTCAAGTTGGGACAAGGGGAAGTACAACGGGATCTGGGGGTCTTTGTACATCAGTCTTTGAAAGTAAGCATGCAGGTACAGCAGGCAGTGAAGAAAGCGAATGGCATGTTGGCCTTTATAACAAGAGGAGTTGAGTATAGGAGCAAAGAGGTCCTTCTGTAGTTGTACAGAGCCCTAGTGAGACCACACCTGGAGTATTGTGTGCAGTTTTGGTCCCCTAATTTGAGGAAGGACATTCTTGCTATTGAGGGAGTGCAGCGTAGGTTTACAAGGTTAATTCCCGGGATGGCGGGACTGTCATATGCTGAGAGAATGGAGCAGCTGGGCTTGTACACTCTGGTGTTTAGAAGGATGAGAGGGTATCTCATTGAAACATATAAGATTGTTAAGGGCTTGGACACGCTAGAGGCAGGAAACGTTCCTGGTGTTGGGGGAGTCCAGAACCAGGGGCCACAATTTAAGAATAAGGAGTAAGCCATTTAGAACGGAGACGAGGAAACACTTTTTCCCCACAGAGAGTGGTGAGTCTGTGGAATTCTCTGCCTCAGAGGGCGGTGGAGGCAGGTTCTCTGGATGCTTTCAAGAGAGAGCTAGATAGGGCTCTTAAAAATAGCAGAGTCAGGGGATATGGGGAGAAGGCGGGAATGGGGTACTGATTGGGGATGATCAGCCATGATCACATTGAATGGCGGTGCTGGCTCGAAGGGCCAAATGGCCTACTCCTGCACCTATTGTCTATTGTCTATTGTCTATTCAGCCGACCCGAAACGTCACCCATCTTGTTTCTCCAGAGATGAGATACTCCAGCACTTTGCGTCTACCTTCAGCATATTATTAATGTTGGACATGAGTAGACAAAGGGGGTGGCAACAGTCTTAACGTTCTTAATTGTTAGATTTCACAATGGGAAATCTCAACCTGATGTTGAGGCGGCACATAAAAGCATTCAAACATAGCACGGGATGAAAGACTAGGGAGTGTGGAATGATGAAATCACTGACAAAGGGTGGAGGGATGCCAAGGAGAATCAGGACGATTAATTTCATTTACCTGGACAAAGTTCCAAGCTGCTATTCTTGCTTCAGGGTAGGGTTGCCAACTTTCTCACTCCCAAATAAGGGACAAAAGGTCAAAATAAGGGACAAATTCCCGAGGGCAATTCGTTGACCGCCTCGGCCATGGCTGGGTGAATGATGAGTTGGCCCGGGTGCTGGACTGCACACAAAGCCCAGCTGGCGGGCCAGCTGAGGGGTTTGGGCCCGGGCGCCAGACTTTGAGCGTGACGTCACGTGCAAAGTCCAGCACCCCATCCAACTCATGAACCAATGATCGGCCATGAGAAGGTGGTGTGGTGGTCTCGGCGGTAAGTGAAGGTCCGAAGGTCGGACAGCTGGCCGGGCTGCCGATCGACGGGGCCACGGGCGAGGTGCTGCTGCTGCACTCCATGGGCTGTACTACTTCGGGACGGGTGAGGCGGGGCTGGTCCCGTATGGGACAAACCAATTTAGGTCAATATACGGGATGTCCCAGCTAATACGGGACAGTTAGCAACCCTACTTCTGGGAGAGTCACCCAACAGGGATGCTTTCTCCAGTAGACAGCCATACACAAGCACATTTCACTCTGCTGCAATTACTGTTCAACAAAGGTGCAGGCTTGGTTTTAAATTCTTCGTCTATAGCCATTTTGGGAGCTTACTGTGAAGCAATCTGAAGAAGGGTCTCGTCCCGAAACGTCACCCATTCCTTCTCTCCAGAGATGCTGCCTGTCCTGCTGAGTTACTCCAGCATTTTGTGTCTATCACTCTGAAGTACAGCTGGATCAGCCAGCAGCACAAACCTGGTCTACACTGCTGCATACCATTTCCCAGGGGAGCAACAGGTACTGTGTAGGAAGGAACTGCGGATGCTGGTTTACACTGAAGGTAGACACAAAATGCTGGAGTAACTAAGCGGGTCAGGCAGCATTTCTGGAGTTTTGCATGCTCTTCAATCAAATCAGATAATATTATACATAAAAACAATCAAGCCAAACTCGTACAATAGGTAGAGCGAAGGGAAAGATATGGAGTGCAGAATATAATTCTCAGCATTGCAGCGTAACAGTTCCAGAGACAATGTGTGATACAGGTATATAGTGTGCGGGTATCGCTGGTCAGTGCGGACTTGGTGGGCCGAAAAGTCCGTTTTCGTGTTTTATCTCTAAACTAAACTAAAACTAAACTAAATAACTAAACAGTGTGGTAGATGCGAATCAGACTGTATCCTAGCTTATGGAAGGACCGTTCAAAGCCTGGTAACAGAGGTGAAAGACTATTTTTGAGAAGCTGTCCGCCATCATCCCAATACCAGACACGACACCAGGCACCTTGCAAACAGTCCTGATGCAGGGTCTCAACCCAAACGTTGACAATTCCCTTGCCACCACAGATGCTGCTCGACGCACTGAGTTCCTCCAGCTGTTCATTTTATGTTCTAGATTCCCCCGTCTGCAGCCTCCTGGGTCACCACTGCAAACACACCAGGGTAGAAATTCCCCAAAGCTCTTGAACAATAACATATTTCCCACCATTTGTATTCTATTGTTGAAGTCTAAAGGAAGCTAATGTTGAGCAGCAGATTCAGTATCTTCCATCGAACACTGGTGACAATTTTATATTTTCAGCCACACAGTTTTCACCATGCCTGTGGCAATATGTTCAGGTTAGGGCTGAACCACATGCACTAAGCCACAGTGAAGTTCACTGTCCTACCCCTTGTTGAACCTCAGCGGATTATAAAGTACTGAGTGTGGCACTTGAGAGCCCTGCAGAATGCTTTATGAGTAATGAGCCCAGAGGGGAAGGAGCAATGACAGGGAGCATAATTCTACAAGTTCAAACAAAATAAAATTTAACAGTTGCTGCACTGGTGATGTCACTCATGCCAAAGGGCATTCTTGTACATTGAAGTGAACTCATCCGGTGAGAGGGGGTGAAATAACAGAACATTGTGACTAGAGAATGATACGTCGAGAATAATCCCAGGAATAAGTGGGTTAACATATGATGAGAGTTTGAATATACTGGGCTGCAGTTTAGAAGGGTGAGGGGGATCTCATTGAAACTTAACGAATAGTGAAAGGCCTGGATAGACTGAATGTGGAGAGGATGTTTCCACTGGTGGGACACTCGGACCAGAGGCCATATCCTCAGAATAAAAGGACGTACCTTTGGAAAAGAGATGAGAAGGAATTTATTTAGTAAGAGGGTGGTGAATCTGTGGAATTCATTGCCACAGAAGGCTGTGGAGGCCGTCAATGGATATTTTTAAGGCAGAGATGGGTGGATTCTTGATTAGTGAGAGTTTCAGGGTTTATGGGGTGATGGCAGAAGAATGGGGTTGAGAGAGAAAGATAGATCAGCCAAGATTGATTTGGTGGGCCGAATGGCCTAATTCTACTCCCAGAACTTAAGAATTTATGAACTTATGACGAGCCTGTTGGTCTAACTGTTCCATGTTGGCAAACTCTCTCCCACAAACCCAATCAGTGTGTCCTTCCATTCATTTCTATCTAACACATTTACCAAGCTTATCCTGAAGAGCACACACAAAATAGTAACGTAATAAGCCGCCTGACCACCCAAACCTGCCCTGCCATTTAATCCATCCCGAGCCTTATATCACCTGTGTGCATCCCCTGTAGCCTTCAATTCCTCAATCTTTCCAACTTATACCTCCTCTTTAAATAGCTCCAGTGATTTAAGGTGGTTGATAATCCGTCACAACCTCCAGGGTAGAGAATTTGACAGAACCACAAACCTCTGTGAGAAGACAGTTTTTCGCACTTCAATTTTAAATAACTGCCCTCGGCCCTCCCTCTTTCGCTACGCATTTGCTACTTAACCTGCAGAGTTCTTCCAGCACATTTGTTGCACTCCTGTCCCCATGTTTGAGACTCTCCCACTTGTAGAAACATCTTATGCTGACATACATGTTTCAATAAAATTTTCCCTCGTTCTTTTATGAACAAAGAACACAGATTTAATTTATTTAGCCATTTGCGATAGGACAGCCCCTTTATCCCAGGAATTAGCTGAGTTAATTTATTCTCTGCTTGAAATGTTGGCATATCCTTTGTTAAATAAGAAAACAAATGCTGTACACAATATTCCAAGTGCAGCTGCACCAAAACCCTGCATAGTTTTAAACTCTAAACTCTTGCATTAAAGGCCAAATGTGCCATTTAGCTTCCTAACTACTGGCTGCACCTGCCAGCCAACCTTTTGTGATCCATGCACAGGAGCACCAAGATAACTCTGTACTTACTCATTTGCAATTACTCTCTCTTCAGATAATAGGTGGATTCCTCCTCCTGAAATGCATCACCTCACACTTTCCCATTTGCTAGGTTTTTACACACTCACACAACTTAACCATACCCTATTGCAGAGTCCATATATCCTCATTCAGAGAATTTCCTTCCAATTATTTTCATGCCATTGGCAAATTTGGATACCTTACACTCTGCCCCCACCTCCAAGTCAGTAATATAGATAGTAAATAATCAAGAAATTAAAAAAAAGATCCTTGGAGCATCATTCCAGCCTGAAAAAGACCCATATAGTCCAACTCTGTTTCTTCTGTGTGATAATTAACCTTCATTCCATGCTAACACAATTCCCTCAATATTACGAGTTCTTAAATTGCACAACAACTTTTTATGTGGTACTTTATCGGTTAACTTCTGGAAAACCAAATAAACCACATCTACATTTCCTTTCCATCAACTCTACTTGTTATATCCGTGAAGAGCTATAACAAATTTGACAAACGTGAGATAGATACAAAAAGCTGGAGTAACTCAGCGGTCAGAGAGCATCTCCGTAGAAAAGGAATACATGACGTTTCGGGTCGAGACCTTCTTCAGACCGTGACTCCTCTTTCAAAAATCCATGTTTATTTGTATGTATACATACTTGGCAAATAAAATTTGATTTATTTTGATTAACTTTTCTTAATGACTAGCTATCTCATCCTTGATTATAGACTCCAGCATCTTGCCAATATTAGAAGTTAAATTAACTGACCTAAAGTTTCCTACCTTTTCTCTCCCTCTCATCTTGAACAAAGGAGTCACATGTGGTTTTCCAATCCACTGCAATTCAAGAATGTTGAAGAACCGTAAAACAATTGTTCCACCATCTCTAGAGTCATTTTGCTTAAAATGTTTTGTGCACGGGCTATTGTCCTGGTGACTTATCCACCTTTAATCCTATTCTTATCCATTTTACGTTTTTTTGGTGCTATTAGAAATCATATATCGGTTATTGAATTGAATTGAATTGAATTGAATTGAATTGAATACATTTTATTAGCCAAATATGTAAACATTCAAGGAATTTGCCTTGGTGCTTTGCTCACAAGTAACAACACAATATACAGCAGACAATTAAAAATAAAACATTATAATTTAAACATGTGAAGAATTAAATAAAATACCAGAGCAAAAGGAGGTTACAGACTTTTGGCTGTTGAGTAGAGCTACTGCTCCTGGAAAAAAGCTGTTTTTATGTCTGGCTGTGGCAGCTTTGACAGACTGGAGTCGCCATCCAGAGGGAAGTGCTTCAAAATGTTTGTGGCCAGGGTGAGAGTGGTCAGACAAGATCTTACCCACTCGCTTCCAGGCCCTTGCAGTGTACAGTTCGTCGATGGGGGGAAAGGTTGCAGCCAACAACCGAACGATGATCGACCGATGCGCTTCAGCCTCCGGATGTCATGCTTGGTGGCTGAGCCAAACCAGACCATGATGGAGAAGGTGAGGACAGACTCTATGATGGCAGTATAAAACTGGACCATCATTGCCTGTGGCAGATTGTGTTTTCTCAGCTGCCGCAGGAAGTACATCCTCTGTTGGGCCTTTTTGACTGTGGAGTCGATGGTGGCCTCCCATTTAAGGTCCCTGGAGATTATGGTTCCAAGGAACTTAAATTACTCCACAGATGTGACTGTGGTGTTGTTGATGGTGAGTGGGGGGAGGGGAAGGGGAGCTCTCCTAAAGTCAAATATCAATTCCACTGCCTCAAGAGCATTGAGCTCCAGGTTGTCTAGATTACAGTGTCCTAAATACTGGAGACTGTACAAAGTTTAACCTATCTGCTATCTCCTATTATTAATTTCCCAATCTCACCTATTGATATGCGCTCTCCCTATCCCAGCGTACAACTTCCTTCAGGGACAAAAGTGATGGATCAAGAGGGAAGGAGATAGCAAATTTTAAGGACATTGCAGAGTTAAATTTCCTAATAAGAGCACTGGTCACATTAGACTTGACATCTGATTTATACCCTGCCTGATTGCAGTCAATGTCAGTTGGGCTCTGAAATCCCACTCATTTCCAGCTGGAAGGAATCTTGTCCGGAGAATCAGATTGGATAACCTCTCCCTCCCTCTGAGTTGAGTGTTTCCTTACTTTGCCAAAAGATGATTCAAACAAAAGATTCCTTACTCTTTACGCTACCTCAGCAAAACCACCAACGTAATCAAGGATGAGTCTCACCCCGGTCACACCCGGTACAGAAGTGTGAAAACACACCTCCAGATTCAGGGACACTTTCTTCTCAGCTGCTATCAGGCTACTGAACCATCCTATCACCAAGTAGAACGCAGTCCTGAGCTACTATCTACCCTTGGACTATCATTAACCGGACTTTACTGGACTTTATCTTGTACTAAACGTTATTTTCTTTATCGTGTATCTGTACACTGTGGTTGGCTCGTTTATAATCATGTATAGTCTTTCCGCTGACTGATTAGCACACGTCGAAAGCTTTTCACTGTACCTCAATACACGTGACAAACTAAACTAAGCTAAACTAAACCAATTACATTTTAGCATTACATCTCTTATAAAGCAATTAAGCTGTTGTTAACTCTTTCGTGAGAATCGGAATTACAGCCTGTCTGATCGGATTATAAAGGAAAGCTTGATTTGATACAGATTGTGGCTGTGAAAATTCCTCGGTGGGAATTGGGAAAGAGAAAGTGACAGGGAACCACTTTTGCTTCCAAACTGAACACCTCCCTTTACGAAACTATATTGGATTGTGACAAACTTAAACTTGACTATAACATAACGACAAGGAAAAAATGTCATTTATTCAGCTAACTCAAATACATTGGAACCCAGCTGCCTAAGTTGCCTGAATAACCTCTCGGAGCTTGTTCCCTGCTGAAGAAACACAACCAACTATCAAATGAGAAAAATGTTGCTTTAAAATGGGTTTCCCTTGAACATTCTGTTGAAAACAGAAGAGCTTATCCCCTCTGGGGTCGGAACATCATTTTGTTCCTGCAAATAGATTGTCCTTCTCTTATCAGTTGCACAGATTGGTAATGGTCACAGGAGGGCCAGCGAGTGAAAAGAAAGCAAAGGCACTATATACACTGGGAAATAAATATAAAGTTGCAAACATAATTGCATCAGTCTCCTTGGAGGGACAGAACAGTTAAAAATATAAAAGAAGGAAGAATGGGCAAAAGCAGAGGCATACAGAGGCTGAATAGGGAGGTAAAGACAATTATTAAGGAGAATAACTAAAGGAAGGAGATGGGTTCAAACCAGAGGGCAACCAAGGATTAGTCATCTGAGGAAAGGAAATGAGAAAAGCAGACTGCAATGGTCACCCAGGGAAATAGGAAAGCCATGTTGCTTGGTTATATATCTGACGGCTGCCTAGGAAACTGGCAGTGCATTCATGGAGAGTACCTGAGAGAAAATAAGGAAAATATAAGAGGCAAAAAAAACCCCAGAGGAATGCTAAGGAATCGAAATAAGCAACAATCAGAAAATGCTGGGGTAGCAAAAATGGATAGGATAGGCTATACCAAGGAAAACTCCCAACATCAGAGCAATTGCATCACTTCAAAGTGCCTCATTGGTCATAAAGCACTGGGCCAGACTAAAGGGGATGTGAATTGAGCTGCAGAGCTGCCCTTCAATGGACTTGGAAAATAAAATGCCACTTAATAAGATTGCTGCTGGAGCCCTTGAAGGATCTATAGCGTCTCCCAATAGTCCTCTTTTCTCACAAACATACTACCTTTCAGCAACATCACCCAAAACCGCATTGTCAGGTTCAAATCATGACAACCAGCACTCCATCACCATCACATTGTCATTCCTCCACTGGCTCAGTGGTGCTTCACTGCTTGTCCAAACACAAAATGCTGAAGTAACTCAGCGGGACAGGCAGCATATCTGGATAGAAGGAACGGGTGACGTTTTGGGTCGAGACCCTTCTTCAGTCTGAGAACGGTCTTGACCCGAAACGTCACCGATTCATTCTCTCCAGAGATGCAGCATGTCCTGCTGAGTTACTCCAACATTTTGTGTCAATCTTTGGTTTAAACCAGCATCTGCATTTCCTTCCAACACATGCTTGTCTAAACAGCCTGATAGATAAACAGAAACATAGAAAATAGGGCCAGGAGGAGGCCATTTGGCCCTTTGAGCCTGCATCGCCATTCATTGTGATCATGGCTGATCATCCACAATCAGTAACCAGCCCCTGCCTTCTCCCCATATCCCTTAATTCCGCTACCCCTAGAGCTCTAACAAACTCTTTTTTAAATTCATCCAGTGAATTGGCCTCTACTGCCTTCTGTGGCAGAGAATTCCACAAATTCACAACTCTCTGGGTGAAAAAGTTTTTTCTCATCTCAGTTTTAAATGGCATCCCCTTTATTTGTAAACTGTGGCCTCTGGTTCTGGACTCCCCCATCATTGGGAACATTTTTCCTGCATCTAGCTTGTCCAGTCCTTTTATAATTTTATAGGTTTCTATAAGAACCCCTCTCATCCTTTTAAATTCCAGTGAGTACAAGCCCACGCTTTCCAATCTTTCCTCATATGACAGTCCCATCATCCCGGGGATTAACCTCGTGAACCTACGCTACACTGCCTCAATAGCAAGGATGTCCCTCCTCAAATTAGGAGACCAAAACTCACACAATACTCCAGATGTTGTCTCACCTGGGCCCTGTAGAACTGCAGATGGACCTCTTTACTCCTATACTCAAATCCTCTCATTATGAACAGGGAGGTTGGCGCTGTAATTAAGACAGCTAGCACCGTGTACGGTAAGTCCTTTAAAAGAGGGGGCAGAGGGGGGAGAAGGAGGGAGAAGGAGGGAGAAGGAGTGGAGACAACTTTTAAGAAGCCAGAGATACACGGCTGTGAAGCTCGGCGGACATTTAACATTACCGGTCGGTTATCCTTGGTTCTGAAAACTACTTCTTACTTTTTTTTTCCCCAATGAGTCAATGAAATTCACCGGTCAGGACCGGCCACAACCTACGAGAACCTAAGAGAACCTTCGACCTCCTGGCAACCCACTAGGTCTGAAGAAGGGTTTCGGCCCGAAACGTTGCCTATTTCCTTCACTCCATAGATGCTGCTGCACCCGCTGATATGTTGAAAAATTCATGGCGACCATAATGAGGCCGCGACTAATTCCCAGAATGCGGGAATTTCTCATAGTATTCCCAGAATGTGGAAATTCCTCATACTGCATAGTATCCTGCAGTCGCCTAAAAAGTCACTTAAGTGGGACAGGCCCAGTAACCTCCCAACTCAGAGCTTGGCTTACAGCAGAAGATTCAACACTGTTCACACTGACCCTTGGATTCCCAAGTTAGATAATAGGTTAACTACAAGGTCTTTCTCCTCCACACTACTGGATTTTCAGGATTTCTGTTTCGCTTCCCACAGGCTAAATTGAGGATTTGCTCAGAACAAACATGAAACTAATGTAGACCTTGTCCATATCCAATGCAACCTAAGATGAAACACAGTAGCTTTAAGCTTCAAAGGAGCAGAACCTGGCAAACAGCCCGACCCGTCTACTAACTGTTTAAGCTACAAAATAACATCTGATTCAACAACAACCTCGTGTATTATACAGGTAAAAACAAGCAGCAACATATCTGCCTCTGCAAGAAATGGAAATGGTCTACATGACGAAAAGAATTCAGTCTTCACCAATCGAACTGCCCATCTTTAAGTGGTCAATACAGTTACGTTTGTAGTATTCAATATTATTCAGTTAATAGAGGTCAATACTGCCAGGCTTATATTGAATTGTTTAAAAACTGCGTAATTACATACTTGCTGTAACAAAGTGATATATAAGGTTGTTAAAATGTCAAAAGAACAGAGGCTGCTTTTTAAAAACTCCTCAAGCTCCAATTTTCACAGGGCTACTCTTGAATCACCCCTCACCGTATTGAGCGTATATCTGGCTTTTGGTGGATCTCTACAAAGCTGAGGCCACGCGCCAACTCTCGGACACCTCCTCCTACTTATCCCTGGACCATGACCCCACTGACGAGCACCAGGCCACTATCTATAGCACCATCACTGACTTCATCAACTCCGGCTCCCTGCCCTCGCAAGCCTCCAACCTCATCGTCCCCCAGCCCCGCACGGCCCGATTTTACTTTCTCCCCAAAATCCACTAACCTGACTGTCCTGGTAGACCCATTGTCTCTGCCTGTTCGTGCCCTACCGAACTTATTTCCACATACATCGACTCCATCCTATCCCCCCTGGTTAAATCCCTCCCGACCTATGTTCAAGACACCTCAGACACTCTCCGTCGTCTCCGGGCATTCCGTTCTCTAGGCCCCCATCCCTCATCTTCACCATGGACGTCCAGTCACTCTACACCTCCATCCCCCACCAGGAGGGTCTCAAAGCCCTCCGGTTCTTCCTCGACCGGAGAACCAACCAATCCCCGTCTACAGATACTCTCCTCCGCCTAGCGGAGCTGGTCCTTACCCTTAATAACTTTTCGTTTGACTCCTCCCATTTCCTCCAAATACAAGGTGTAGCTATGGGCACGAGGATGGGCCCCAGCTATGTCTGCCTCTGTAGGGTACGTCGAACAATCCTCATCCCCGACCTCTACCTCCGCTACATCGACGATTGCATTGGTGCTGCCTCCTGCACCCACACACAACTCACTGACTTCATCAACTTCACCACTAACTTCCATCCGGCACTCAAATACACCTGGACCATTTCCGACACTTCCCTACCATTTCTTGACCTCACTATCTCCAGCGCAGGTGATAGACTTCTGACCGACATCCACTATAAACCCACTGACTCCCATGGCTATCTAGACTACACTTCTTCCCACTCTGCTTCCTGTAAGGACTCCATCCCCTTCTCCCAATTCCTCCGTCTACGCCGCATCTGCTCCCAGGATGAGGTGTTCCACACCAGGCATCAGAAATGTCCTCAATCTTCAGGGAACGGGGGTTCCCCTCTCCTACTATAGATGAGGCTCTCACCAGGGTCTCTCTCCCCATCCCCCCACTCGGAATAAGGGCAGAGTCCCCCAGTCCTCACCTTCCACCCCACTAGCCGTCACATACAACAAATAGTCCTCCGTCATTTTCGCCACCTCCAACATGACACCACCACTCGCCACATCTTCCCATCTCCCCCCCCTGTCTGCTTTCCGCAAAGACCGCTCCCTCCGTAACTCCCTGGTCAATTCTTCCCTTCCCACCCGCACCACCCCCTGCACTTTCCCTTGCAACCGCAGGGAGATGCTACACTTATCGCCTTACCTCCCCCCTCTACTCCATTCAAGGACCCAAGCAGTCGTTCCAGGTGCGACAGAGGTTCACATGCACCTCCTCCAACCTCATCTATTGTATCCGCTGCTCTAGATGTCAGCTGATCTACATCGGTGAGACCAAGCGTAGGCTTGGCGATCGTTTCGCCCAACACCTCCGCTCGGTCCGCATTAACCAACCTGATCTCCCTGTGGCTCAGCGTTTCAACTCCCCCTCCCATTTCAAATCTGACCTTTCTGTCCTGGGCCTCCTCCATGGCCAGAGTGAGCACCACCGGAAATTGGAGGAGCAGCACCTCATATTCCGCTTGGGCAGTCTGCACCCCAGCGGCATGAACATTGACCTCCAATTTTCAGTAGCCCTTGCTGCCTCCTCCCCTTCACAGCTCTCCCTCAACCCTCTGGCTCCTCCTCTTCCTTTCTTCTTCCCGCCCCCTCCCCACCCTACATCAGTCTGAAGAAGGGTTTCGGCCCGAAACGTTGCCTATTTCCTTCGCTCCATAGATGGTTCAAAGGTTCAAAGGTTCTTTATTAGTCACATACACCAATTGGTGTAGTGAAATGCGTATTGCCATTGCAGCACATTAAAAAAAGAACACAACATAACAATAATAAAGAAATGTAAACATAAAAAACATCCCCCCACAATGGTTCCCATTATGAAGGAAGGCACAAAGTCCAGTCCCCATCCCCATGTCCACCCATAGTCGGGCCTATTTTGGCCTCCGCCTTTACGGAGGCCCGATGTTCCAGGCCCTTCTCGCCGGATGATGGTGCTCCGGCGTCGGGAGAATCCTCACAGCGGCTTGGGAAACCTGGAACGGCCGCTTCCTTACTGGAGACCGCGGCTTCCGAAGCCGACAGGCTGCGCTGGATGGAGCTCCACCACTGGCGATCTCGGCGAGAGATCCCAGGCTCCCGATGTTAACGTCAGCACCACCGCCCGCGGCTGGCCGCTCCACAGACCCGCAGCTCCGTGATGTTTCATCGGCGGTCCCAGCATACCAGATTCCCAGCGCGGCGACCCGGGCAAGGCATCGCCCGCTCCACGATAGCGCTCCAGCACTGTGCCGCCGCCAAAGCCGAGGTTCTGGCCAGTCCCCTCAGGAAATGGCGCTCCAGGCCCGCTGGTAGGCCGCGAGGATGGGTCGAAGGTGCTGCTTGGAGAAAAGCCGCCTCTCCGACCAGGTAGGGACCCTGAAAAGCAGTTTACCCCTTCCCCCCCCCCCCCCCCCCCATGTTGCAGTCATATAAAAATTTGGTTAGGCCACATTTGAAGCATTGCATGCAGATCTGGTCATCATATTATGGGAGAGATGTGGAGGTTTTGAAGAGGGTGCAGAAGAGGTTCACCAGGATATTGCCTGGATTGGAGAGTATTAACAAAAGGACAGATTGAACAAACTTGAATTGTTTTCTCTGGAGTGTTGGAGGCTGAGGTGAGACCTGTTCGAGGCATAAAGAGGGGAGATGGTCAGAATCTTTTTACCAGGATTTAATGTCATGAGGTCATAAGTGACAGGAGCAGAATTAAGCCATTCGGCCCATCAAGTCTACTCCGCACGGCAGACGGGTTCCCGTTGTGAGGCCCCTGATCCCCCCTCCTCCCCTCACCCACCTCACTCCTCTTCTTGCCCTCCCCCCCCCCTATGCACTCACTCCATCCCCCCTCAACCCCCCCCCCATCCACTCTTAGCGGCTCTTTGGCGACGCAGCCATTCCCGTCCATTGGATTCCCATTGTCACGTAGAACACGCAGGTATTATTGTGCAGGCGCGGGGTGTGGGGGAGGGGTGTGTGTGGGCGGGTGTGTGTGGGGAAGGGGTGTGTGTGGGGGAGGGGGTGTGTGGGCGGGGGTGTGTGTGTGGGGAAGGGGTGTGTGTGGGGAAGGGGTGTGTGTGGGCGGGTGTGTGTGGGGAAGGGGTGTGTGTGGGGAGGGGGTGTGTGGGCGGGGGTGTGTGTGGGGAAGGGGTGTGTGTGGGGAAGGGGTGTGTGTGGGCGGGTGTGTGTGTGGGGGAGGGGGTGTGTGTGGGGGAGGGGGTGTGTGGGAGGGGTTGTGTGGGCGGGGGGGTGTGTGGGGGAGGGGGTGTGTGTGGGGGAGGGGGTGTGTGGGCGGGGGTGTGTGTGGGGGAGGGGGTGTGTGGGCGGGGGTGTGTGTGTGGGGGAGGGGTGTGTGTGGGAGGGGTTGTGTGGGCGGGGGTGTGTGTGGGGGAGGGGGTGTGTGGGCGGGGGTGTGTGTGTGGGGAAGGGGTGTGTATGGGGAAGGGGTGTGTGTGGGCGGGTGTGTGTGTGGGGGAGGGGGTGTGTGTGGGAGGGGTTGTGTGGGGGAGGGGGTGTGTGTGGGGAAGGGGTGTGTGTGGGGGAGGGTGTGTGTGTGGGGGAGGGTGTGTGTGTGGGGGAGGGTGTGTGTGTGGGGAAGGGGTGTGTGGGGGAGGTGGGGGAGTGGGGAGGGTGTGTGTGTGGGGGAGGGGGAGTGTGTGGGGGAGGGGTGTGTGTGGGGAGGGGGGGGGTGGGCGGGGGTGTGTGTGTGGGGAAGGGGTGTGTGTGGGGAAGGGGTGTGTGTGGGGAAGGGGTGTGTGTGGGGAAGGGGTGTGTGTGTGGGGGAGGTGGTGTGTGTGGGAGGGGTTGTGTGTGGGGGAGGGTGTGTGTGTGGGGGAGGGTGTGTGTGCGGGGGTGTGTGAGAGGGGGGGATGTGGGCAGGTGGGAAGGGGGGGTGTGGGCGGAGGGGGTTGTGGATACGAGGGGGAGAGAGCTCGGAGAAAATACAGTGGTTGTGGGGGGTATCATGGGGGAAGGGGGGAAGGGGGCAGGAGCCAGAGAGGGGGACTAGAGGGGAAGGGGCTGGAGCAGAATCGCAGCGGTCGCTGGTCTGCTGGTCACTGGACCGCTGGACACTGGTCGCTGTCCTCCGCCGAGATCAGATTCTCCGCTTTCCGTTTGGCGACATTTCCCGTGCCAGGCCGGGCCGTTTTCAGTCCCTCCGAAAATTGTGTCCGGTTGGAAACCTCCGCAGTACTAAAGACGCGATGACACAGGAAGCGGCGGACAGGAGAAAAGACGCAGCGCTGACCGACAGGAGAGGAGATCGATCTGCGCACACGCATTTTTAAAGATTTTTAAACCTCGCTAAAGTTTACATTAGACCACCGATCGGAACAAAACTTGGTGCAATCGCAGCGCAGGAGAACGGTGAGTAAGCTGGTGAAAAATCGTAGCGCTGTCGCTCAACGTTTTTGCGCAAATAGAATGACAGCGCAACCGGAAGATAACAAGATCAGAGCTTTAGTTATGTATAGATTGTATCTCTGTGAATACTTTAATTTGTTAGACGTAGAGTGCTATGGACTAGGTGCTGGGGGATGGGACTAGTACTGAACGATGCACACTGGTCGGTGTGGATGAGTTGGGCCGAATGGCCTCTTTGCATGCTGTACAATTCCATCATTCTATGAAAACATACATTCCTAAATGTACATTAGTTGTCCAGCACCAAAACCCTGGGCTCTTGGTAATTGGATGCTTGTATGCTTTACTTGGACTCCCATATACTTTGGGGTTGCCTTTTTCACAGATTGATAGATTGATAGAACCACAGCAGGAAGCAACTACTTCACCAAAGAGATCCCACAAGAAAAGTGGAGTTAATGCAATAAGAAGTGGAACTTGTCCAGAGGATACAAATTTCAATGCTTGGAATGGATCCCACTACTTGAGAAACCACCAGGTAGGTACCAAAGACTTTGCAGTGTGAATGCAAAATGAGAGTTCCAAGCTGATGTGTCCAGATGCTGGCCAGGGACATGGTCCTGACTCGATGCTAATGAAGATTACCAGTCAGGAAACCCATGCTATGTGTCAAGTCACACGCGTTCACAGAGATGTAATGGAAACAGATATTGAGCAAGAAGGCTACGTGATTGCCAAGCTAAATTGGATTAATTTGCAAAACTGCAGAGCCTGTCCTTCAAAGAAATTACAGCAAACCTGTTCAGCATCCAACTTCCATGATGTACAGAGTGTTGCTGCAGTGTGTTACACGAAAAACACATTACTGGTTGGGACTCTGGACTGTAACGGAATATGATTTAAGGTTTCTATTTACTTCCTTGTGATGAAGTGGTGGCCTGAGCCCTGAAAATTACTATCATCCATCTCTCAGCAATCCCACAGCTCCGCTGTGCAGCCGAATGCAGGCAATGGATTCGGCAGCAAGCACACTGCTGGAATGCAGAGCAGAGAGAAGCTGTTTGTCACTAATGGGCACTGCTACCAACCCATCAATGCCGCGAGGATAAAAGAAGCAGGGTCCTATTTTGGAGCATTGTGGGGATCTCCTTCAACAAATACATTGCCTGATATATGGCGGCATAATAAAAAGTCTTGTTCTTGCATCTAACCCCACATGGACAACTATTAACTCTGAGAAACAGATATTAACAGCTCCTATTTATAAAGCAAGAATAATGTAGTAAAAGGCAATAAGGTGTTTTGCAAAAGCATGCCTGATCTCTACAGGTCTGTCTTGCAATCAGCATGTGAAGGTCCCAACCTGAAACCTTGCAATCAGCATGTGAAGGTCCCAACCTGAAACAACATCTATCTACATTTCCCAGGGATGCTGCCTGACCGTCTTAGTTGCTCCAGCCCCTTGTGTCCTTTTTTGTAAACTAACGTCTGCAGTTCCTTGTTTCAACAAGTTGTCAGCTTTGACATCCCCATTCTTGGCTGTAGCTCCTGGCAAAGAAACGGTGTAGCCTGCAGGGAAACAAAGGAACATAGAAAATAAGTGCAGGAGTAGGCCATTCGGCCCTTTGAGCCTGCACCACCATTCAATATGATCATGGCTGATCATCCAACTCAGTATCCTGTACCTGCCTTCTCCCCATATCCCCTGATCCCTTTAGCCACAAGGGCCACATCTAACTCCCTCTTAAATATAGCCAATGAACTGGCCTCAACTACCTTCTGTGGCAGAGAATTCCAGAGATTCACCACTCTCTGTGTGAAAAATGTTTTTCTCATCTCGGTCCTAAAAGATTTCCCCCTTATCCTTAAACTGTGACCCCTAGTTCTGGACTTCCCCAACATCGGGAACAATCTTCCTGCATCCAGCCTGTCCAACCCCTTAAGAATTTTGTAAGTTTCTATAAGATCCCCCCTCAATCTTCTAGCGAGCACAAGCCGAGTCTATCCAGTCTTTCTTCATGTGAAAGTCCTGACCAAACATACTAGAGGAGCAAGATAGACCACTCCTCCGAATTCCAATGGAGTGACGTGTAGTACGTAACGGAACGTCACGGCCGCCATTTTTTAATGCAAAACGCGACATCTTTGGCAAAGATTATAGCGGAGACGGACTCCACAGTTATACAATCTGCGCTTACATCAGGTCGCAGGGAAGAGCAAAGAAACTAGAGGCTCCTCTAGTATCTTTGGGGGAAGAGGACGTTTTCTCCACTCCTGAGTTGATCCAGGACTGATTCTCGATCCCCCCGATACCAGATGAAGGCGGCCGGCACCAGGCTCTCTGTCTGTCTGGCGGGAGAGCCTCAAGCGTCGGCGCTCCCGAGGCAGCGGGCAATGCTCCTCTCGTATCTTTGGTGTAATCCGTTCCAAAGATTGATCCGCTCTATCATCTTTGGTGTAATCCGTGTTGTAGGGAACAGTGCTTTATATAGCATCTATCACTTCACATATTTAGTTCATATTATTGTAAATATTATTATTATTATTGTAAATTGCAGTCCGGTAAAATGTCGTCAAACCTCACCCATGTCATACTACGCTTTTTTCGCAGAGTGGCGCATCTTGCTCTGCTCTATAATCTTTGGTCCTGACATCCCAGGAATCAGTCTGGTGAACCTTCTCTGCACTCCCTCTATGGCAAGAATGTCTTTCCTCGGATTTGGAGACCAAAACTGTACGCAATACTCCAGGTGTGGTCTCACCAAGACCCTGTACAATTGCAGTAGAACCTCCCTGCTCCTATACTCAAATCCTTTTGCTATGAAGGCCAACATACCACTCGCTTTCTTCACTGCCTGCTGCACCTGCATGCCTACTTTCAATGACTGGTGTACCATGACACCCAGGTCTCGCTGCATTTTCCTAATCGGCCACCATTCAGATAATAGTCTACTTTCCTGTTTTTGCCACCAAAGTGGATAACCTCACATTTATCCACATTATACTGCATCTGCCATGCATTTGCCCACTCACCGAGCCTATCCAAGTCACCTTGCAGCCTCCTAGCATCCTCCTCACAGCTAACACTGCCCCCCAGCTTTGTGTCATCCGCAAACTTGGAGATGTTGCATTCAATTCCCTCGTCCAAATCATTAATATATATTGTAAATGGCTGGGGTCCCAGCACTGAGCCTTGCGGTACCCCACTAGTCACTGCCTGCCATTCTGAAAAGGACCCGTTTACTCCTACTCTTTGCTTCCTGTCTGCCAGCCAGTTCTCTATCCACATCAATACTGAACCCCCAATACCGTGTGCTTTAAGTTTGTATACTAATCTCTTATGTGGGACCTTGTCAAAAGCCTTCTGAAAGTCCAGATATAACACATCCACTGGTTCTCCCTTATCCACTCTACTAGTTACATCCTCGAAAAATTCTATAAGATTCGTCAGACATGATTTATCTTTCATAAATCCATGCTGACTTTGTCCAATGATTTCACCACTTTCCAAATGTGCTGCTATCCCATCTTTAATAACTGACTCTAGCAGTTTCCCCACTACCGATGTTAGACTAACTGGTCTGTAATTCCCCGTTTTCTCTCTCCCTCCCTTTTTAAAAAGTGGGGTTACATTAGCTACCCTCCAATCCTCAGGAACTACTCCAGAATCTAAAGAGTTTTGAAAAATTATCACTAATGCATCCACTATTTCCAGGGCTACTTCCTTAAGTACTCTGGCATGCAGCCTATCTGGCCCTGGGGATTTATCGGCCTTTAATCCCTTCAATTTACCTAACACCACTTCCTGGCTAACCTGGATTTCACTCAGTTCTTCCATCTCATTTGACCCCCAGTCCCCTGCTATTTCCGGCAGATTATTTATGTCTTCCTTAGTGAAGACAGAACCAAAGTAGTTATTCAATTGGTCTGCCATGTCCTTGTTCCCCATGATCAATTCACCTGTTTCTGACTGCAAGGGACCAATCTTTTTCTCTTCACATATCTATAACAACTTTTGCAGTCAGTTTTTATGTTCCCTGCCAGTTTTCTTTCATAATCTATTTTCCCTTTCCTGATTAAGCCCTTTGTCCTCCTCTGCTGGACTCTGAATTTCTCCCAGTCCTCTGGTAGGACTTGGTTAAAGAAGAGGTGACTAGAGCAACAGGATAAAGTGTTATAAGGGCCAGAGAAAGGTCATTTGTAATACTGAATGACAGAGGGGCCAAGTACATTACTTCTCATACCAACCCGTTTGCACTGTTATAATATATACTATAACCAAGGAGTTCCACCAGGTAGAAGAAATTATTTCATCCACACTTATATGCAAACATATTGAAAGAAACAAATTAAATTGCATATCAATCATGTAAGAAATCTTTGAACAAGTTTTGGAGCTCCAGCTAGTGGAAATAAATAAACGGGATGTTTACAAGGTTGTTAAATGGTTGACTGTTTCGCTATCCATAGATGTTGTCTGATTATTCAGACAACAAATATTCAGATTTCCAGCATCTGCAAGAAGTTTGTTCTTTTTTTTTAACCTTTGGTTTTAATTTGCAGTTCAGTGAAGTGTTGGGATCTAAGTTGCACTGACAGTGACAAGACAGAATGGGGAAGTGCAAATGCTGCTCCCCGATTGACAAACTAAAGGGCCTGTCACACTCGGGCGTCATTTGCGCGTCACGCAGGTGGCGCGCGAAGATTTGGTGAATCCCAAAATCCTGGGGCGCCGCGCACGACCGCGCGTCACTGCCTACGCCACCACGCCTCACCACGCGCCATGCGCGTGTAATGCACGCCATGCGGGCGTCGTGTGTCATGACGCGTAAATGATGTCATGTAAATGACGCGCAAATGACACCCAAGTGGGACAGGCCCTTAAGACTACCCTCCAATATCCCTACATATCCTGGGTTCTTCTCACTAACCCCTGTCTTGTAGATTCAAATCACGACACAAAGTGCTGGAGCACTCCAGCAATTTACGTCTAAAACAGCATCTACAGTTCCTTGTTTCCACTGTCGAATCAAATATTTGATAAATATTTTCTTAAAAAGTGCAGCCAAACAAATATTAATTAATCGTACAAGAGTCCTTATAAAGAATGGTAGCTGCCTGACAGAAATGACCGAGAGGTTATCTGCCATGTATTCAGTGTGGGATGAGTTAGTTAAAAGTGATGAAAATTGTTCTGCCAGGGAAAAATCAGAAATAATGACAATTGGTGAATACACATTTCTGTGGTGTCTTATCACAAAGCGGCATTCACATTGATTAATTACTTTGGCAGCGATTTGATCATAGAGATTGAATACATAACCCAGTGTTTCACTATTGAAATGTTAATGAAGAAAAGAAAGGCGTGCATTACATGCAAGCTTCGTGACCTCAGGACATCTGGAAGTGAATTACAGTCAATTAAATACTTAGAAGTATAATCACCTTTGTAATATGGGAAATGGTGATTACACTCTTCAAGTGGCACAGTAAGCCCCTAACATGATACTGATGGCTATTCTGTATTAGTGATGGTATTTGAGGGATTAATACTGATAAGATATGAGGGATAATCCTTTTATTATTCTTCTAAATGAGAAAACAAAATTTGTATCTCATCCAAATGACAATATCCTAAAAGGGGTGGCAGCCCGTCTGGATTCTAACGGAATGACAGTCTAGACTTGGTGTTCAAACCTCTGGAGTGGGGCTGCAGCTCACGGTCTTCTGAGTTGAGGTGATTGCTCAAACTGATAACGCAAAGCTTTGCATTACAAGTAGACAAGGAGACCAAGATATTTTTGGTGATTTTAAGTATGTGTTGTAGCTTGCAGTTCTTGAGCCATTATTTGGGAGAAGAGAGTAAAGTCTGAGCGAGGCAATACGTCAAGCCCTCCAACTTCCGCTTCCACAACACCACTGTCTCTGTTCAATTGCTGCTGAAATTTTCATCTTTGCAATTTTTTACCTATGTTATACAAGTCCTATGTTCTGTGTACTAACTTCTCACAGTCCATTCTCTGTAAACAAGGTCCTTCAAAACTCAGCTGTTTGATTCTCAACTGTCCAGTTCATTCATCAACCCATCTAGCTTTTCATACTTGGTTTCAGATTTTTTCCTGGTCTAGTCCTTTTATCTCTAAACTACTCCAGGCTTCCGATCTTCCACGATGTTTGTGCTCCTCTTGATCCTGCCTCTTGCTCAGCCTGATTTGAATGACTTGATCAATGTCTCTTGCACCTTGAGCTGTCAAAGTCCTAAGTTCTATGTGAAAGTAACATTAGCAAATTTGCAGATGACACAAAGCTGAGTGGCAGTGTGAACTGTGAGGAGGATGCTATGAGAATGCAGGGTGACATGGACAGGTTGGGTGAGTGGGCAGTTGCATGGCAGATGCAGTTTAATGTGGATAAATGTGAGGTTATCCACTTTGGTAGCAAAAACAGGAAGACAGATTATTATCTAAATGGTGTCAAGTTGGGAAAAGAGGAAGTACAATGGGATCTGGGGTCCTCGTTCATCAGTCAATGAAAGTAAGCATGCAGGTACAGCAGGCAGTGAAGAAAGCGAAAGGCATGTTGGCCTTCTTAACAAGAGGATTGCGTATAGGAGCAAAGAGGCCCTTCTGCAGTTGTATAGGGCCCTAGTGAGACCACACCTGGAGTATTGTGTGCAGTTTTGGTCCCCTAATTTGAGGAAGGACATTCTTGCTATTGAGGGAGTGCAGCGTAGGTTTACAAGGTTAATTTCCGGGATGGCTCGACTGTCATATGCTGAGAGAATGGAGCGGCTGGGCTTGTGTACTCTGGAGTTTAGAAGGATGAGAGGGGATCTTATTGAAACATATAAGATTATTAAGGGTTTGGACACGCGAGAGGCAGGAAACATGTTCCCGATATTGGGGGAGTCCAGAACCAGGGGTCACAGTTTAAGAATAAGGGGCAAGATATTTAGAACGGAGATGAGGAAACACTTTTTCACACAGAGAGTTGTGAGTCTGTAGAATTCTCTGGCTCAGAGGGCGGTGGAGGCCGATTCACTGGATACTTTCAAGAGAGAGCCAGTTAGGGCTCTTAAAGATAGCGGAGTCAGGGGATATGGGGAGAATGCAGGAACGAGGTACGGATTGGGCATGATCAGCCATGATCACATTGAATGGCGGTGCTGGCTCGAAGGGTCGAATGGCCTACTCCTGCACCTATTGTCTATTGTCTATTCTGCGATTCCCTCCTTGAACCTCTCAATCTCTTTCAACTTCACTTTCCTTGTTTAAAATGCTTCCAAATATCTATCTCTGTCGCTTGTCTCCATCTTAGGTCGCCTGGCCCAATATCATCTTATGTCTGAAGCATGGCAACAATTTTGATTTGATAATGGACCGTGAAACATACTGTGATCTGTTTGCTGCATTAAAGGTTCTACACAAACATGGCCTCAGGCAGACCACATTCTGGAAGAATTCTTTCTGACTATGGTCAGCAAAATGAAGGAGGCATACATCAGGTTTAGGCAATCGGGCTTAAGCAAACCCCTCGACGAATATAATGCAGGCATAACTTAAGAGGGGAATCAGAAGGGCAAAAAGGTCACAAGATAGATCTGGCAGGCAAGGTAAAGGAAAATCCCCAAGAGATTCTACAGGTACATTAAGAGCAAGAGGGTGGCTATGGAGAGTCTCTTTATAGGTAAGCATGTGTGGAGCCACAGGAGATGGGAGAAATTATTAATGAATATTTCTCATCAATATTTATAGGGGAGAAGATATGGATGCTGAGAAACTGAGGCTTAGGAATTGTGATGTCTTGGACCATATATGAATTACCAAAGAGGAGTTATTGGCCATCATAAAGCACTTTGAGTTGGATAAATCTCCAGGGCCTGACCAAGTGCATCCTCAGATCTTGTGGGAAGCTAGGGAAGAAATTGCAGAGGCCCTTGCAGAGATATTTGTTTCATCTTTAGCTGCAGGTGAAGTTGTGGAAGACTGGATGGTGGCTAACATTGTACCATTATTTAAGAAGGGCAGCTAGGACACGCTCAGGAACTACAGACCAGTGAGCCTGATATCAATGTGTAGGACATACAGATGCTGGTTTAAACTGAAGATAGACACAAAAAGCTGGAGTAACTCAGCGTGACAGGCAGCATCTCTGGAGAGTAGGAATGGGTGACGTTTTGTGTCGAGACCCTTCTTCAGCTGCGAGATGCTGCCTGTCCTGCTGAGATATACCATCTTTTTGTGTCTATCTTCAGCCTGATATCAATGGTGGGTAAGTTACCTGAGAGTATTCTGAGGGACAGGATCACACAGCATTTGGATAGACAAGGACTGATTAGGGATAGTTAACACACATTGTGCATGGGATATAGCTTGATGGTAGGAAGCAGAGGGTGATTGTGGAAGGTTACTTTTCAGACAAGAAGCCTGGAACTTGTGGTGTGTTACAGGAATCAGTACTGGACCTTGCCTTGTTCATCATTTATATAAACAATTTGGATGAGAATGTATAAGGCTCAGTTTGTAAGTTTGCAGATGACATTAAAATAGGTGGTAGAAAGTAAAGAAGGCTATCAAGAATTAAAGCTGGATCTTGACCAGCTGAGTAAATGGGGCAAAAAAGTGCTAGGTTTGACTAGGAAGGATGTAATTAAAGCCGGAAAGCATCCAAAGATGATTTACGAGAATATTGCCAGGACTACAGGGACTTCATTGCTTGGAGCATAGGAGACTGATGGGTGATCTTATCGAGGTGCGTAAAATCATGAGGGACATAAATAAGGTGAATGCACAATGGAAGGGGAATCAAAAACTAGAGGGCATAGTTTTAAGTTGACAGGGGCAAGTTTTAAACGGAATCTGCGTCATTTTCTGACCTGCTTCTTTCAGTACTAACAGCTGTACCCAGCTTCATTTTAGAAAACACAATCACAATGTTAGGTTGAGGAGAGTACTTCGTTGGTGCTTTCGAATGCTGAATTGCAATGGTAAATTGCATCTCAAACAAATTATTATTAAACTCTCAGCAACCTCTCTGAGACACAGAGAGAGCAGCATGCCCTAGGATTTAGATTCTGCTGTGGTACAAGGTTATAGCCACGGACGACATTATCCTTATAATTGAGGGCACAGTGAGTGTCAGCTACATCTGCTCTCAGGACTAAACACAGTGATAAAGGATGCTTGAAAGAATGACAATGCTACTTCACAGAGCAGGGTTTGGAATGGCCGACTCCCACATGCTGGTTGGCTGTAGCCACACTTGTGTGGCCCAGTGATGCCAGTGTACCAGCGGGATAGCTGGCACATTTTGTTGCTGCTTTCCATGCCAAAGACTGGTTTAAATGTGTTACGGAAGAAAAATGTTGCAGGCAGACGAAGACTGATCTTCTCAGCTATGTGTCAAATAATGCACTCTTGTCTGGATCACAGCCCAGTCGACACAGCATTCAGAAATGTTCACCAGTAATCCATAACAGTCCCTTCAGTTGCACAAAACCTGTGCTTCACCACGAGTTTAGCTCCATGGCCCATAATGGAGCCATTTATTTGTGGTGCTTACGGCACATTAAGTAAACTTACTGATTACAGTGAAATTAGATTAAACATGCAAATGCTGAATTGCAGACCTTTATCTCAAATTCCTCCATTAATTCTCCTCTCCCTCCCCACCCAGGCCTTAACTTTAGGACAGCATTCAACAATCTGATCTCAATGTAATTTTGGCAGATAGAGATATTGTCTGGGTCCACAGATATAAGAAGCCACAATGAATGGAATGGGCAATTATGGGTGAATGTCTACCTAGAATCGTTAATAAAGTCATGGAGCCTCAGAGTCATACAGCAAAGAAACAGGCCCTCCAGCCCTACTCATCCATAGCAATCAAGATGCTCCACCTAAGCTAGTCCCGCCTGTTCGCATTTGGCCCTTATCCCTCCAAATCTTTCCTATGCACGTACCTGTCTAATGTGGCCACAGTGAAATGCACTGCCACAAGGAGTAGTTCCGGTGAGAGAATGCAGTTCATGTATTCCGGGGGCAGTGTAACTCCATTTACGGGGAAAGTGTGGAGAGAGTGTCCAGCTTTAAGTTTCTGGGCACTCACATTTCAGAGGACCTCACATGGTCCACCAACACCGCTGCGCTGGTCAAGAAGGCACAGCAACGACTGTTCTTCCTGAGGACATTAAAAAAGACTGGTCTGCCCCAACAGCTGCTGACAACATTCTACTGCTGCACCACAGAGAGCATATTAACGTATGGCATCTCTGTGTGGTATCTCAGCTGCACGGAGGCGGAGAGGAGAGCTCTTCAGCGCGTCGTCCACAGAGCGCAGAGGATCATTGGGACAGAGCTACCAGCCTTGGAGGGCATCTACCACACACGGTGCCTCAGGAAGGCCGTCAGCATCCATAAGGACTCATCACACCCTTGTAACGGACTGTTTGAACTACTTCCCTCCGGCAGACGTTACAAGGCCTTCTACGCCCGAACCTCCAGACTTAGAAACAGCTTTATTCCAAGAGCTATAGCGGCTCTGAACCGGCCCTGCTGAGTGCCCCCCCACCCACCCCCCCTGGACAGTCTCCCCTGGATGGTCACGTCACTCAACTTGCTTATTTATTTATTTTACTTTTCTTGTACATCGGTGGAGCTGCATACTAAATCTCGTTGCACTGACGTGCAATGACAATAAAAGATATTATTATTATTATGGGATGCTACTGGATGAACTACTGTGTGAAGGAGAAAGAAACATTTACAAAGGTCTGCTTGAATACCGTGTCAATGTGATTACACTAGCACAGATTGCAGGGTTCCTGCTGAAGCCTAAATCAGTTTACAACAAAATGTTCAAGGAGCAACTCTTTTAATTTGGCGCACTGTTATTCATGGGATCATCAATAAATTCTGGAATTAACAGTTATGGAAAATGAGCCCTTAATAAAAAAGAAAGCTTCTGGGCAGGGCCAGATTTACATATAAGCTTGACCAACTTAAGCTTAGGGCCTCGAGATCTAGGGGGGCCTCCGGCCATGGCAGGACACCTGCCGTTCAACTCTGGGCGGGGCCCCCCTCTCTATCTCTATCTCTCTCTCTCTCTCTCTCTGTCTATCACTCTCTATATCCGTTTCCGGGCTGCCGGGTCTCCGCTGTCCGCTTGCTCCTCATCCGCCGGCACGGCAGGCCGCCTTGCACATGCGCACTGCTACGGCCAGCACATCCTCCCCTCTGCACATGCGCACAACCACGGCCAGCACATCATCGGCTGCCCTGCGCATGCGCACTGCCACGGCAACTGGTCGGCGCCAGGCACTTTCTCCCTCGCTTTGAATTGTGGGAGATCTGGCCGCCATTGCTGTCCGGTCGCTGCCTCGCCGCGACCGCTGAAAACCAACGCAGAATCACTCCCTGACCCTGGATCTGGAGTAACTCCCTGGAGTAATTCTTGCTTCTGGTTTCCTGGTCCTCCATAAATATTCTAAATGGAATTTAAACTGGAAGATTAGAGATTAGAGATTAGAGATTCCTTTATTTGTCATTCAGACCTTTCGGTCTGAACGAAATTTCGTTGCCTGCAGTCATACATATAATAATAAATGACAAAACACACAATAAACACAAATTAACATCCACCACAGTGAGTTCACCAGGTACCTCCTCACTGTGATGGAGGCAAAAGTCTTAAAGTCTCTGTCTCTTCCCGCTTTCTTCTCCCTCTGCGCTGAGGCGATCCAGGCTTCTGATGCTGTGGCCCCGCCGGGCGACGGTAAGCCAGTCCAGCGGCCGAATCCGTGCTCCGCAACGGGCCGGCTCAAACTCCGCGGCCCGGGGTGGTCGAAGCTGCCGAAGCTGCCGCCCTCCAGTCCAGTGGACGCAGCTGTAGTTGCGGGAGCCCCAGAAAAACAGGTCACCAACCTGTGACCTGCGCGCTCCCGACGATGTCGTCCACCGGGCCCGCGGCCAAGCCTCCGGATTCAGGTCGCCACCAGTGTCCTCGGTCGCCACTGCCGGAACGCCACCGCAGCTCCGAAGCCGGCCAGCCTCGCGCTCCCGAAGATGTCGTCCACTGGGCCAGCTGTGGCCGAGCCTCTGGATTCAGGTCGCCACCAGCGTCCTCGGTCAGTGCTGGAGGTCAAGTGCTGGAGGGCTGAACAATAACAGCCTATTGCATTTTATCTGTTTATTTATTGTGTATATATATGGTCTATGGTATATAAACACACTGAACTTTTATCTCCTGTTCTGTATTATGTTTACATATTCTGTTGTGCTGCAGCAAGCAAGAATTTCATTGCCCTTTCTGGGACACATGACAATACAACTCTCTTGACTATTGACTTGGACTTAAGCAAAAAAAGGTTCTTGGGGAAAAAAGAGGTACCTTAAATTTAGTTGCGTCTGGTTGGGTAACTATGGTAGGGTGAAGACTATTCCATGCTTTAATTGTGCGGGGGAACTCCATGGAGCAGCCAGCAACTCTGAATAGAAGAAATTGGGTGACGTTTCAGGTAGAGACCCTTCTTTAGACTCCCTCTGTTGTTAGTGTTTTAAGTTTAATTTAAAGATACAGCCTGGCAACAGGCCCTTCGGCCCACCGAGTCCACGCCGACCACCGATCACCCGTACACTAATTCTATCCCACACATTAGCGGAGTAAGTCAAGAGTCAATAGTGTTTTATTCTCTCACATCCCAGTTAGAACAATGAAATCCTTACTTGCAGCAGCACAACAGAATATGTAAACATAGTACTCTGTAAACAATGTTATAAACGAGAAAACAAAACGGTGTATATTTATATATGAATATATAACTATATAAATATATGTGTGTGTGTGTGTATAATATATATACCCACACACACATATACACAATTTCCCACCTGGGATTAATAAAGTTATATCGTATAGTATCGTGTGTGTAGGAAGGAACTGCAGATGCTGGTTTAAACTGAAGATAGACACAAAAAGCTGGAGTAACTCAACTGGTCAGACAGAATCTCTGGACAAAAGGAAAATATTACGTTTTGGGTTAGGTCTGCACACCTTTGGAATGTGTAAGGAAACAAGAGCACCCGGAGAAAACCCATGCGATCAAAGGGAAAAGGAGCAAACTCCATACAGACAGCACCCATATTCAGGATCAATTCCAGGTCTCTGGCACTTTTAGGCAGCAACTTTATGGCCAATGTACTGGCCACAGTGTCACTTGGAGATTTAAAACTGAAAATGGACATTTTCATTTTTTTATTAACCAAAGTTATCAACCTATAATTTTTTGTATGTTGGAAAACAAAATATAGTGGCACAGCTGGTAGACTTGCTGCCTCACACGCCAGAGATCTGTGTTCGATCCTGCCCTCGGGCACTGTCGGTGTTGAATTTGCACATTCTCCCTGCAAGTGTGTGGGTTTCCTCCCACATCCCAAAGACGCATTGGCTTTGGAGGTTAACTTGTCTCTGTAAAATTGCCCCTAATGTGCAGGGAGTGGGTGAGGAAAGTGGGATAACAGAACTTGTGTGAATGGGTAGACAGAAATGCTGGAGAAACTCAGCGGGTGAGGCAGCATCTATGGAGCGAAGGAAATAGGCGACGTTTCGGATCGAGACCCTTCTTCAGATTGATGTGAGGGTGGGGGGGACGGGAAGAAGAAAGGAAGAGGCGGAGACAGTGGGCTGAGGGAGAGCTGGGAAGGGGAGGAGAAAGCAGGGATTACCTGAAATTGAAGAAGTCAATGTTCATACCGCTGGGGTGTAAACTGCCCAAGCGAAATATGAGGTGCTGCTCCTCCAATTTACGGTGAGCCTCACTCTGGCCATGGAAGAGGCCCAGGACAGAAAGGTCGGATTCGGAATGGGAGGTGGAGTTGAAGTGCTGAGCCACCGGGAGATCAGGTTGGTTATTGGGGGGTGATAAAGCGACAAGTGTAGCATTTCCTGCAGTTGCAAGGGAAAGTGCCAGGAGAGGGGGTGGTTTGGGTGGGAAGGGACGAATTGACCAGGGAGTTACGGAGGGAGCGGTCTCTGTGAAAAGCCAACAGGGGAGGAGATGGGAAGATGTGGCCATGGTGGGATCCCATTGGTAGACAAAAAAGCTGGATAAAATCAGCGGGTAAGGCAGCGTCTATGGAGCGAAGGAATAGACGACGTTTCGGGTCGAGACCCTTCTTCAGATTGATGTCGGGGGGGGGGGGAACAGTAGGCTGTGGGAGAGCTGGGAATGGGAGGGGAAGGAGGGAGAAAGCAAGGACTACCTGAAATTAGAGAAGCCAATGTTCATACCGCTGGGGTGTAAACTACCCAAGCAAATATGAGGTGCTGCTCCTCCAATATGCGGTGGGCCTCACTCTGGCCATGCAGGAGGCCCAGGACAGAAAGGTCGGATTCGGAATGGGAAGGGAAGTTGAAGTGTTGAGCCACCGGGAGATCATGTTGGTTATTGCGAACTGAGTGGAGGTGTTGTGCGAAGCGATCGCCAAGCCTGCGCTTGGTCTCACCCAGGTTGATCATACGCTGAATAATCCAAACACATTTTTGTTTGGAAGTGGAAAGAAATAATAGAAATTGCAGTAATTGCAATGTGTAAAAAGAGTTGAGATACTGTACAGTACACGTCTCTCTGCGTCACGGAAAGGCACGCTAGGCATCTCGGAAAGACGGCTCATGTTATGTGGGGCCGGCTCTCAGGAAAGGACCCGGGCTTTGGGTCCCATGAGCAATTCCGATGGAGTGGGGGTAAGCTCAGTTGGAATCACTCCATGCACACACCTCTCCTCGATACCCACCGTGACAGGAGGACCGGCCACCCTCGCAGTTACAACACCACCCTCCCCCTGAGGAGCAGCGCCCTGGCTGAAGGTGACCAGATTCCTAGCTCTGAGTAAATCGCGGTAAAAGCCAGGCAACTCCCGCATAGCGTGTCGACTGATGCCCGCTACCGGGAGCCATGTGCCCTCCTGAAGGCAGTGCCCCTGATGGAAAAAGTACGACACCAGTGCATGCCATCTAGGAGGGAGCTCAAGGCCATTAGGAGTGGGTATTAGTTCTAGTCTGTGTCTGGTGGATGAATTGAAAATAATCAGCAGACTGATTTCCAACATGTATCGCAATGTATGGCAATGTCCAAAGGGGAGAAGCTGAGTTAATGAGAAAGCACAAAAAACCTATCCCAATAGACTGTGCTACGTGTTAGTGTTAATAACTGGAGGGCAAAAGCTGACATCAGGATAGTCGAAACAAGGCACAATAACAAGGGAACAAATGCACAGTGTAAGGTTCCTCATCGATCTACTGTATTAGATGCTCTGGGTAACATGTGTGTCTATATGTATGCACCAGGGAGGATTGTAGGATTACTTTAAATCTAGTTGCTACTTTTAGCATTAACTTGTGGCTCTTGATCATCATGCCCTACTCAAATTCGCTCCCCAAGTCACCAACACCACATATCATGCACGGAGGCTCTGCTGCACGTCATGCCCTTTTTATCCTTCCGACTGGGAGCGTACATTGACTTGTGATGTTGACTTTCGTCCTCAAGCTGTTAGCTCCAACAAACCTTTGATCATCATCGTCTCTTCAAACCTTTGCCTTCTCACAATGAGCAGCCACTGGCTGTCAATGTGTAGAAAATGGAATGGAGATTGGTCGCGAGAAATATATATATAACAAGGTGACGAAGGTGAAGTGAGAGATGCCAGAAAAAGAGAGGGGGGGATGAGGAAGGAGGGCAGAGAGGGATAGGGAGGGGAAGACACCGTGTGGAGGAAGGGAAAGGGGAGGAGGGTGAAGAGAAAGATTAGGACTACAAGATGAGTACAAAAGGATCATGGGAAGGGAATGGAAGCAAACAAAAAGTGGGAAGACAGCAGAGAGGAGGAAGGGAGAAGATAAAGATGCAAGTTAATAGTTATCACTCCCCTCACAAAACAATTACCCTTTATAACCGCTGACCAATCAATTAAAGATCTGCCTTCTTTTGGCTAAATTACAAGGCAATATTTAACAGCTTTTAACAGCTAATTGTTCGCCACTGTTTGGGCCAAAATGTGAGTGGTGTGTGACATGTTTGAAGGAAACTGATCCTCATAATAACCCAGTCAGTCTGTGTTCATTTGACCAATTTTATGCAGGGAACTGGGCAGCACAGTGGCGCAGCGGTAGAGTTGCTGCATTACAGTTCCACAGACCCGGGTTCGATCCTGACTAAGGGTGCTGTCTGCACAGAGTTTGTATGTTCTCCCTGTGGCCGTGTGGGTTTTCTCCAAGATCTTCGGTTTCCTCCCACACTCCAAAGACGTAAATTGCTTGGTATAAATGTAAATTGTCCCTAGTGTGTGTGTAGGATAGTGTTAATGTGCGGGGATTGCTGGTCGGTGCGGACTCCGGGCCGAATGGCCAGTTTACGCGCTGTATCTCTAAACTAAACTAAATAATACAAAGGTAATAGAATCATAGCACAATGCAGGAGGCCATTTGGTCCATCTAGCCTATGCCAGCTCTCTTAAAAGGATATCCAATTAGTTTCACTCAACGGCTGCTCCCTCACCATTCCTGGATCACCTGCTCCAAAATTCTATCCAGTTGTCTCGTTAACTGCCAAACATCATGTAAAAATTATGGAGCTTTTAAGAGTGAGGAGGAGGAGTTTGCTAGATTCCCAGATACCCAATGAACTGCTACTACAGAGCAGTGTGGCTTCAGAATCAGACTGCAAGGCCAGTTAATGAAACAATGGACAAGCTGCTTGTCCCATTCCACCATTCGTACAAGCTACGCTCTAAATGATCAACTAGGTGGCCTTCCAAACGAGCATATTCATCAACACTGTTGTGACAAAAGCCTTCAAACAATGAAACTCGGTGTCTTTTCACCACCAATCAACAGTGTTTAGTTTGGAGATAACGTGTGGAAACAGGCCCTTTGGCTCACTGAGTCCGCACCGACCATCGATCTCCATACACAAGTCCTATCGCACACACTATTTACAATTTACAATTTTTACCGAAGTCAATTAACCTACAAACCTGTACGTCTTTGGAGTGGGACGAAACTGGAGCACCCGGGGAAAAACACACGTGGTCACGGGGAGAACGTACAAACTCCGTACAGACTGCATCCATCGTCAGGATCAAGCCCCGGTCTCTGGTGCTGTAAGGCAGCAACTCTAACGCTGTGCCACCGTGCCACACAGTGCCGGAGTCAAGGGGCAATAACTCGCATCATGTGCCAAAGACCAGCAGACCCATCTCCTTGCTATGAGCATATTACACATTCCCTCCCATCAGAACATAACGTGATTCAGGCACAAAATCATTTCATCCCTTTCTTCGGCAGTTCAGCTCTTCTACACAGCTGCCAAATGAAATTTGTATCCATTATATCTAAATTGAACAAAATCACTGAGGGTCCAGTGTGAACAGTTGCTGCTTTTGATATTATTTCAACCCACATAAATCATAAGGTTTAAAATCAATATTTAATTTTGTCTCCAGGCATAATCCGATGAAGGACTGCCGTGTTGGACAATGCAGTGTAATCATTATCAGTACTTTAACCAGTTCATGTTTCAATTTACTCAGGAGTGCAGCGAGAGGGTGGCACCAAATAAAATATGTTTTCGAAGAGATGGTGCCCAGAATATTTCCAGCAAAGCATTTCCCATCCTTTCTCATTTTCCCCTTTCTGTTTTTTTGTCCTCCTGTCTCCTCCTGAAAGCACAGTTCCTTTCTGGCTGTTCATCATTTTTATTTGATCCCAGGGCAATAGGGAGGCTGACATGGTCCTGATTATTAGCAATGCCTTGTTAACTTGAGATTGCCGTGGTGTTGGCCTCTCCATTGGATCTTTGATCTAGTTCCCTGCGATGGAATTAGGTGCGCACTTCACCCAGTGATCACGTCAAAAATTAAAGAGGAAACATGAAAAATATATAGAGACGTGCAGAACTCTGTCAGTGCAGTACTGAAGTGACAGCCTATATTTTTGTGTATGAACCTCTGAAGTGAGACTCAGATCTACAGACTTCTGATTCCAAGACTATAAGGCTCTCACAATATTTCTTCTCTTGATTTTCTCTGGAGCAGGCAAAATTAACTTTGTGCATCCGTCAGAGGTTTCCAGCTGTGGTACACATACGTATACATGTGTAGGAAGGAACTGCTGATGCAGATTTAAGATGAAGATAGATACAAAATGCTGGAGTAACTCAGCGGGACAGGCAGCATCTCTGGAGACAAGGAATGGGTGACATTTCGGGTCGAGACCCTTCTTCAGACTGAAGGTATCCAGTGGTACACATACATGTTTGGTGCCGGTGGGTGGGAGAGGAGTGGATGGGGGGGGGGGGGGGAGGGTTAGAGGCAAAGTTGTGGATGAGAAAGACTGTGCAAAGCTGGTACTGAGGGCAAATGGGGGTGCCTGCTAAAGTCTGGCATGTTTAGTCACTGTGTTGCAAAGCTGAAAATCAATGCTCAAATTGACCTGTTTCTTACAGAGTTCACAGTCGTGCTGCCTGCAGCATGCTGCGTGAAGCACAAGGTCATTGTAAAGCTTCCAATCCTGACGGACCGCAACTATCTGTGTTTAATACATTTATGACAGTGTAAGGAGTGAAGAAGGGTCTCGACACGAAACATCACCCATTCCTTCTCTCCAGAGATGCTGCCTGTCCCGCTGAGTTACTCCAACTTTTTGTGTCTACGACGGTGAAAGCTCTGGAGCACCATCAAACAGAATATGATGCTGAGCCATACAAAGACTCGGAGTGGTAGAGTCATACAGCAGAGGGAAAACTCCACCCAGATTCCACCACTCACGTACACACATGGGACAATTGGCTAATTAACCTAATCTACAAACATTTAGGAATGCGAGAGGAAATCAGAGCACCTTGAGAAAACCCACATGTTCACTAGGGGAATGTGCAAAATCCACACAGACAACGTCGGGTCCCTGGTGCTGCAAGGCAGCAGATTGATTAGCTACGCCACTGTGCCACCCATTATTAGATATAAAGAGGTAGGAAGATAGAAGGATAGAGAAATCGAGAGATAGAGATAGAGATAGAGATAGAGATAGAGATAGAGATAGAGATAGAGAGGGTTTTATTGTTGTATGTACCAAAATGAAAGGCAGGGGTGAAATGAGAAAGTAGTGAGGGTGGTGTGGGTCCTTGATGATGCTGGCTGCCTTTTTGAGACAGCACCTCCCATAGATCCCTTCGATGGTGGGGAGGTGTGATGGACAGTGTTCAACTGATAAGCGGGAGGTTTTAAGGAGCATCTGAAAGTGGGAGATGGAAATGTTAAAGGAAGTAATTCAAAGCTCAAGCTGAAGAAGGGTTTCGGCCCCAAACGTTGCTATTTCCTTCGCTCCATAGATGCTGCCTCACCCGCTGAGTTTCTCCAGCACTTTTGTCTACCAGAAATTGTGGAGTAAGGTATCTGATTGTCCTCAGGCTGAAGGATGTTACAGAAACGTCGAAGAGCATTCATAGAGGCAGCTGGTCAAGCAATGAATCCACTGATCGCTGGGGTTGAAAATAGGTGGCTGCAGAAATAGCGCATTGGAAGTGTAGATCTTCCTAAATTCCCTCGATTCTGGAGCAATGCAGAAAATATTAAATATAATACCACCTCTCCAAAAAGTTGCCTGGCTTTTACCGCAATTTACTCAGAGCTATGTCTTCTATGGCCAAGCCAATTTGAGTCCAATCCACCAAGTCACTCTGGATCCCATGTACATCTCCCACACAAAGCCATGATGACCATCGCTAATAAGTCTATTATTTTCCAAATGAAAGAAAGTCCTATCACTGAGAATCTTCTCCAATGGTTTCCCTGATACTGGGGTAAGGCTCTCTAACCTAGTCAGATTATCCCTATTGGCCATCTTTAACAAAGGAACAGTATTAGATATTCTCTAGTCCTCTGGCACCTCGCCTGTATCTGATGCAAGAATCCCTGTCAAGGCCCCAGCAATCTCCTCTCTTGCCCCTCCCAATAAGCTAGGACAGATCCCATCAAGTCCTGGGGATGTACCCACCTTAAATTTCTTCTAACGACTAAACACCTCTTCATTCTTAATGTCAACATGCCCTAAAATATCAGTAGAGCTCTCTCAAATCTCACTGTCCTCTATTTTTTCTCCTTGGTGAACATTAATGCAAAGTATTCATTTACAGTACTCAAGTACTCAGGAACAGCTTCTTCCCCTCTGCTATCAGGCTTCTGAATGGTCCTTCCATCCGCTAGGGTACTGTCCCAATTACCACTTCTCTATTGCGTACATTGGACTTTTGCCTATGGAACTGATACGCTACATTGCAGAACACTATATTTTGCACACTGCATCATTCCGCTTGCTCTATTGTACGGATGTTTGACGATTATATTTACGTATAGTATATCTGATCTGTTTGGATAGCGCACCGCTATGCCACCCCTTTTGGTGACTTACAGCGCCAGAGACCAGGGTTCGATCCTGCCTACTGGTGCTGTCTGTACGGAGTTTGTACGTTGTCTCTGTGACCGCATGGTTTTTTTCCGGGTGCTCCAGTTTCCTCTCATGCTCCAAAGACATACAGGTTTGTCGGTTAATTGGCTTCAGTATAATTGTAAATTCTAGTGTGCAGAATAGTGCTCAGCGCAGACTCAGTGGGCCGTATGACCTATTTCCACACTATCTCTAAAGTCGAAAGCATGCAAAACAAAGATTTTCACTGTACCTCAGTACAGGTGACAATAATAAACCTAAACCTGTAGTACCTGACCCACTTTCTCTGGCTTCAGGCATAAATTCCCTCCTTTGTCCTTGACCGGTCTTTGAGAATGGGACGGTGATGGGGTGGAAGGCAGGAGTTACACAGGTGTGTTAAGGGATGGCCAAGGGGCGGAAATGGTATGTTACGAAAGTATAGCTGGATTCAAAGGAAGTATAACTGACCACAGTAGAAATTCCACAGTTTACAGACAGAGGCAGATCAATCATACCATCTGTTCAATGGTGCTGTTTCTTGCACCTTACAAGGTTCCTACCATCTTTCCTCGAGTAACCTCATCAATATATTTTCAGATTCCTTTCTATCTTATAATGCCTTTAAGCCGATCCTTAAAGGTATTTAGCTCATCTTATCAACTACTACATATAAGAACAAATTCTGTGATTCTGATTTACTAGGGTTTCATTGAATTCCCTATTATACTTAATGACACTTCTTATAGACAATAGGCAATAGGTGCAGGAGTAGGCCATATGGCCCTTCGAGCCAGCACCGCCATTCACTGTGATCATGGCTGATCATCCACAATCAGTACCCCGTTCCTGCCTTCTCCCCATATCCCTTGACTCCTCTATCGTTAAGAGCTCTATCTAAGTCTCTCTTGAAAGTGTTCAGAGAATGGCCTCCAATGCCTTCTGAGGCAGAGAATTCCACAGATTCACAACTCTCTGGGTGAAAAAGTTTTTCCTCATCTCCGTTCTCAATGGCCTACCCCTTATTCTTAAACTGTGGCCCCTGGTTCTGGACTCCCCCATCATTGGGAACATGTTTCCTGCCATCTAGCGTGTCCAATCCCTTAATAATCCTATGTTTCAATAGGATTTCTTCTCATCCTCCTAAATTCCAGCGTTTTCAAGCCCAATCGCTCCATTCACTCAACATACGACAGTCCCGCCATCCCAGGAATTAACCTTGTGAACCTACGCTGCCCTCCCTCAATAGCAAGAATGTCCTTCCTCAAATTTGGAGACCAAAACTGCACACAATACTCCAGGTGTGGTCTCACCAGTGCCCTGTACAACTGCAGAAGGACCTCTTTGCTCCTATACTCAACTCCTCTTGTTATGAAGGCCAACATGGCATTAGCTTTCTTCACTGCCAGCTGTACCTGCATGCTTGCTCTCTGTGACTGATGAACAAGTACCCCCAGATCTCGTTGTACTTCCCCTTTTCCCAAATTGACACCATTCAGATAATAATCTGCCTTCCTGCTTTTGTCACTAAAGTGGATAACCTCACATTTATCCACATTAAATTGCATCTGCCATGCATCTGCCCACTCACCCAACCTGTCCAAGTCACCCTGCATCCTCATAGCATCCTCCTCACAGTTCACACTGCCATCCAGCTTTGTGTCATCTGCAAATTTGCTAATGTTACGTGTACTTAATGGTCTTGTACTTGTGTCTCTTGCTCTGGTCTTCCCAGCCAATGTACAGACTATTGCACCTCATAACCTTCAATATTTCCATCAGAACATCCTTCAGTATTTTCTTATTAAAAGAATAAATTCACTGAAGGTGCTGCTCAAAATAAAGGGGCAATGTTCGTGATTTGAAATTGATGAATTTGAGGTCGAAATCTGCAACCCTATAAATTATTAATACTGCAGGCTTCAAGGCTGTTAAATTTATTTGACAACTGACTTAACATAACAAATCCTTTCACATTAATTAGGGCATTTAGATTCCTTTTCCATTTTATTGCTTGAAAAGGGGCCTGCACAAACACTTAAATACGGTGCAATCATGTTAAGTTTTCCCCTGCCTGCATGATGCAGAGTTGGCAGATTGTAGACAGAGGCAGGGATTCAAAGATGTACCATTCCTGATAACAACAATGGCATCGGCTGTAGCAGAACTAGGTAAGTCACCAATTAACAGAATTGTTAAATTTCTACGCCTAATGATGTTAGGTTTTGTACAGAAAAAACACAGGGATGTTTGGAATAGATTGTCCTCGCTTGGCAAGGGCCACATAGTACTGCAGAATTCATCTATGATTAAACTAAAGCACAGGCACCCGGCACACAGGATGAAATAAATTGAACCACCCTGTCCACCTTGCTCAATTAAAGGAGAAAAGAAGGGAAAGATTTGCATTTACAAAACATCTTTCATGACATCATTATGTCCCGAAGCATTTTATAGCCACTTAGGTTCATTTGAAGTGTAGTTTTTGTTGAAATATAGGAAATGCAAAAGCCAATTTGCACACAGCAAGGTGCCACAAATAGAAAGATATAATGACCAGACAATACCAAACTGACAACCCTCCTGAGCCATACGCCACCATCGTCCCTCTAACTGCTTCTTTAGTTGTGACTTCCAACTGAATGCAAGCTAGTGCTGAATTATGAACAGTAAGTGAAAATGAAAAGGTGGGCCTTACAACTTCCACTTCTGGCTTTCAAAGAGGAAGGACTTCCACCTAGCAGCTTGACCTAGATTGAAACCTGTACTTGCAGAAGCACAGTGAGCTCTCACGCTTTCACTGCACCTCCTGCAAAACAGTGGATTAAACCATCCTGAGATAGTTCAACTGGTCCCCTTATCCATCTGAACCCTTCAGCCAAAAATAAAAGAAACATCAGCACAGCCTGGCATTTCACAGGGAAATCTCCCAGGTATTAATTATTAATTGAACATAAAGATCAGGAATAGAATCACAGAATACTGCAACATGGAAACAGGCTATTCGGCCAAACGTGTCCACATTGACCAGTGGGCAGCTTTCCATATTAACCCCATTGTCCTCAGTGCATGACCCACTACTCCTAAGCAATTCAAGTGTTCATCTGGGCACTTGATAAATGCTGTCAGCGATCCAGCTCCCCACCACTCTCTCAGACAGTGAAATCCACATACTTCCTCACAACCCCTCGAAATCTCTTCCTCCTTTCCCTAAACCAATGTCCTCGAGTTTTATCTAGCTCTGATGTAGGGAAAAGTTTCCAGCAGTCTGCCTTTGTTCGACCCCGCATAATTTTATATGCCCCAACCAAGTTCTCCTCTTAATTTTGTCCACTCCACTGAGAACAGCCTTAGCTTCTCCAGTCTCTCCTCAGAACTCAAACACTCCAACCCAGATGACAGCCTGCTCCGCCGTTCGCCAGGATCACGGAATCAACTTTCCTGCACGGCCCTTATTTCCCTCCATCCCTTTTGTGCCTATGAAATGGAATACTTTATTGTCACATGTGACTGGGCACAGTGAAATTATTTGCTTGCATACCCAATGCCTAATGATCATTCTCAGATTTGAATACCGTCTGTAACTGAGGGGATATAGAACGATGAAATGAATGGGCCAGGATATGGCAGATAGAACATCCCATTGAAAAATGTGAGGTCATCTACTTTGGTAAGAAATAAAATAGAAGAACAGAATGTTGTTTAAATGGTGAAATATTAACGGGTATTGGTATTCTTTGGGACCTGGGGTCCTTGCACACAAATCATGTAAGATGAAATCACAAAGGCTTATATTGCTATCTATGAGTACTGTTTTAACAGACCTGTTATGCTGCTGCAAGTAATATTCCATTTTTTGGTACGTATGACAATGAAATACTCTCGATTCTCTTGGCTATTGAATCACAGGCCCCATCTCCCTCACTCAGAAAGAATTTACTTGTGATGAAGTGTGGTGGATGTTTCCCAGAAGTATTCCAGAAATTGGGGGACGGGGGAGTAGACATCCGACGAGCGCAGGCCCAGTCACTTTAGAGTTTAGATAAATGAGATTCATTCATCCATTCTCATTAAGACACATGAAATTCTGCAGAGCTCAGAAGGTAAATGCAGAGGTGGTACTTCCGGACAGAAATAAAAGTACATTTCTTCAAATTTGGAGTTCTCTACCGAAGAGGGTCATGGAGGATCACTGGACAATGGGCATTCTCATTTTTATTTCAGATTCATAGCATTTTCTCAACATTTTCAGATGATCATTTTGCACCCACATTTCCTCTTGATTTTTCCTATGTTGCCCTATCACCTTTCGCCATTTAATCTGCCGCACCTGTGATCCCATCACAGAGCTTCAATTTTTGTTCTCTCTCCTCTCCCATCTTCCGTGACTATTCCCCATTCGGTCTTCAACAAGAAACACTGATTCTCTCCTCACAGACGCTGCCTGACCTGTCGAGCAGTTCAAGCAACTTCTGTTTTGATTCAGTGACAGAAGAACAAAGATTGGGGCCAAGATCAAACACTGTTCGGCTCACCATCAGCATCGAAAGATAGATTTGCAGTCACTGAAAATGTTTGAGAGTTTTCAGAGTTGACCTATGGCTTGGAGTAATTACAAAATGGTATTACTGATCTTAAGATCTAAACATAGAAACATAGAAAATAGGTGCAGGAGTAGGCCATTCGGCCCTTCGAGCCTGCACCATTCAATATGATCATGGCTGATCATCCAACTCAGTATCCCGTACCTGCCTTCTCTCCATACCCCCTGATCCCTTTAGCCACAAGGGCCACATCTAACTCCCTCTTAAATATATCCAATGAACTGGCCTCAACTACCTTCTGTGGCAGAGAATTCCAGAGATTCACCACTCTCTGTATGAAAAATGTTTTTCTCATCTCGGTCCCAAAAGACTTCCCCCTTATCCTTAAACTGTGACCCCTTGTTCTGGACTTCCCCAACATCGGGAACAATCTTCCTGCATCTAGCCTGTCCAACCCCTGAAGAATTTTGTAAGTTTCTATAAGATCCCCCCTCAATCTTCTAAATTCTAGCGAGGACAGTTAAATGTGTTGCTTCATAACCCAGGGCAAGTGTGCACATCAAACGTACAGCCGCTTACTCTGAAATGGCAGTGGCAGGGTTAAAAGAAAAACAAAAATCAATTGGCTATAAAAAGGTTGCCTGGCAACAGCCATCCAAATGTTTTATGGGCAAACCATTCCACTAAATCACATTCCAGTCTAAAGGAATGCCACATTAGTTGTCCTTCAGTAATGGTTTAGTCATCAGCAACAGCTTCCACTTTGTCCAAAACCATTCAGCATGCTACAGGAATAAAATGCTTTTATATTCAGGGGAGGGTCAATGTTTAAAAATAAGGGCAGCACATTTAAGACAGAGATGAAGTACAAATTTTCTGTCTTAAGAGGGCTGTGAGTCTTTGGGACTCGACTCCTCAAAGGACAGTCGAAGCAGAATCTGGATATTTTTAACAGCATAGGGAAATAAAGTCTTGATAAGGAAGAGGTGAAAGGTTACTGGGATAGACTGGAATACCGAGTGGAAGTCACGATCAAATTAGCTATGATCTTACTGAATGGCAGTATAGACTCAAGGGGCTGAGTGACCTATTGTTCTTACTTTCACATTAGAGGTCTTTATTCCTTTCATCTTACACACAAATGCACTTGATTGTTTATATATAATATATATAATGAAACATACAGTCTGAAATACAACCAGAAATGAGGAGATTTGAGAATTGCACAGATGGTAATCAAAGCAGAATTAAAAGCAAGGTTGCTGTGTGTGTGATCCAATACAAGAACTGGGAAAAAAAGGTGAAATGAAATTCATTACAAAATAGGCTAAACCAAAGTGGGGAGGGAAAGGTGTCCAAAGGGTAAAGATCAGAGGTTACATATTGCACTATTAATTAATGTTTAGCCCAATGTAGAAAGGAATCATTTGAAAAGAGGTAGCATCTCATTTCAGCTTCATCTTGATTACAGGTTTAACTTGATGTTGACTGCAGAATTCACAGATTTTACAGTTGTATTCCTCCAGCCTGTCCAAACCATCAACCTTCATCACAACGTTCAAACCAAATCTTAGCCAGACTTCGGAAACAATGATTCACACTCATCTTGAGTTCAGTATACTTCATGACCAGAAGATGCAGACCTCATTCCTTGTCTAATCATTGGCCTGTTTCTCTCATTGAAGCAATGTTTTTTAATGGCCAGATTGCGATAATCTTTAATTATTGCAGCACTTCATATCTTTGCAACTATTTTAGTACATCACAAACCAAATCTATTCATGAACCATTACCCACCTCCGTGTCTCCATATAATGCTAGTCGGTTTATCTAACTTTAGTTTAGTTTAGTTTAGTTTAGTTTAGTTTAGCGATACAGAGCGGAACCAGGCCCTTCGGCCCAACAAGTCTGCACCGGCCAGTAATCCCTGCATATTAACACAAGCCTACACACACCAGGGACAATTTACACTTATACCAAGTATACAAACCCAAGCCAATCAACATACAAACCTGTACGTCTTTGGAGTGTGGGAGGAAACCGAAGATCTCGGAGAAAACTCACTCGGTCACGAGGAGAACGTACAAACTCTGTACAGACAGCACCAGTAGTCGGGATCGAACCCAAGTCTCTGGTGCTGCAAGCGCTACAAGGAGGCAACTCTACCACTGCCGCTCAACGGTTTCGGTATGATTCAGGCCTCCCTTCTATGTTTTTCACAGACCACATGACAGCAACACTGTTTTATAATTTCTTTAATGTAGTTAATTGGACACGCGGGTACAAATATCATATAAAGTATGACACTAAGTCATATAAGGAGCTATTACGAGAGTACAAAGTTTTAGGAGATAGAAGAAAGTTCAAAAATAAAGATAGACGCATTAATGTAGAGCTTTTTTTTACATGCTCTCTGAATGACCCAAGCAATTATTTTTTTCACAGTGGGATTAGCTACAAGGCTTAAGGAAAGAGTACTAAAATAGTGAAAAAATACTAAAATAAAATAGTCTGAGGAAGGGTCTCGACCTGAAACGTTACCCATTCCTTTTCTCCAGAAATGCTGCCTGTCCCGCTGAGTTGCTCCAGCAGTTTGTGTCTACCTTCGATATAAACCAGCATCTGCAGTTCTTTCCTACACAAAATAGTACCCAGATGGTTGAAAGTCCATCAAGGTGTAAAGGGCCAGATTAACAAGATGATGACATGTTTGTCAGGTGATGGTTTAGGTGAGGTTACAGAAATGAGGAGGGATGAGACCAAGAAGAGCTTTGGAAAATAAAAATATTAATATTGTTGGACCAGGAGCTAGTTTAAACCAGCAAGTAGAGTTTGATGGGTGAATGGCGCTCAGGGTGAGCAGAGCTTAAATGAGCTCAAGGTGATGGAGGGTGGAGTGTACACTGACTACATTGGGAACCCCAAGTATAAAGACATCTCATTTAATTTCAGCTAATTTCAACATAACACTACGCACATCAAAATACCTAAGTTGCTTGTTGCTGTCACTTGTTACCACAGAATGTTATGCTGGGAAAGGTAGCTAAATGTTTTGAGTCTTTCCGCCCCACAAGCAGAACATAAAGGGTTTTCTTTATACATGAATTACCAGAATGTAAACATAATGAGGGTGTAACAAGATTTCCTTGCAGAAATCTGAAGTCAATAACAGCAGCTGTCAATTAAAGATCACAACTCCACTGCGCTCCCTGGCCTCTGCATCGTAACGATCCTGTTATCAGTCAAGGTTGTTTGTTTTATAATGCTGCCACCATTTACAGTGCCCTCCACAATGTTTGGGACAAAGACCCATCATTTATATATTTGCTTCTGTATTCCACAATTTGAGATTTGTAATAAAAAAATCACATGTGGTTAAAGTGCACATTGTCAGATTTTATTAAAGGCCATTGTTATACATTTTGGTTTCACCATGTAGAAATTACAGCTGTGTTTATACGTAGTCCCCCCATTTCAGGGCATCATAATGCTTGGGACACATGGCTTCACAGGTGTTTGTAATTGGTCAGGTGTGTTTAATTGCCGCCTAAATGCAGGTATAAGAGAGCTCTCAGCACCTAGTCTTTCTTCCATTCTTTCCATCACTTTTGGAAACTTTTATTGCTGTTTATCAACATGAGGACCAAAGTTGTGCCAATGAAAGTCAAAGAAGCCATTATGAGACTGAGAAACAAGAATAAAAATGTTGGAGACATCAGCCAAACCTTAGGCTTACCCAAATCAACTGTTTGGAACATCATTAAGAAGAAAGAGAGCACTGGTGAGCTTGCTAATCGCAAAGGGACTGGCAGGCCAAGGAAGACCTCCACAGCTGATGACAGAAGAATTCTCTCTATAATAAAGAAAAATCCCCAAACACCTGTCCAACAGATCACAAACACTCTTCAGGTGTGGATTTGTCAATGACCACTGTCCTCAGAAGACTTCATGAACAGAAATACAGAGGCTACACTGCAAGATGCAAACCACTGGTTAGCCGCAAAAATAGGATAGCCGGGTTACAGTTTGCCAAGAAGTACTTAAAAGAGCAACCACAGTTCCGTAAAAAGGTCCTATGGACAGATGAGATGAAGATTAACTTATATCAGAGTGATGGCAAGCGCAAAGTATGGAGGAGAGAAGGAACTGCCCAAGATCCAAAGCATACCACCTCATCTGCGAAACACGGTGGTGGGGGTGTTATGGCCCGGGCATGTATGGCTGCTGAAGGTACTGCCTCACTTATCTTCATAGATGATACAACTGCTGATGGTAGTAGCATATGGTAGATGGTAGTAGATAGTAGCATGGTAGAGATTCACTGTGATGGATGTTTTTCTGTGGATTGAATTGTTTGTGTGTCGTGTAGGAACTGTTTTGTTTTGTTTGACTGCAGAAACCAAATTTCGTTTGAACTTCATTTGAGGTTCAAATGACAATAAATGGTATTGTATTGTATTGTATAATGAATTCTGGTGTATAGACACATCCTATCTGCTCAAGTTCAAACAAATGCCTCAAAAACTCATTGGCTAGCGTTTAATTCTACAGCAAGACAATGATCCCAAACATACTGCTAAAACAACAAAGAAGTTTTTCAAAGCTAAAAAATTGTCAATTCTTGAGTGGCCTATTCAATTACCCGATCTGAACCCAATTGATCATGCCTTTTATATGCTGAAGAGAAAACTGAAGGGTACTTGCCCCCAAAACAAGCATAAGTTAAAGATGGCTGCAATACAGGCCTGGCAGAGCATCACCAGAGAAGACACCCAGCAACTGGTGATGTCCATGAATCACAGACTTCAAGCAGTCATTTCATGCAAAGGAATGCAACAAAATACTAAACATGACTACTTTAATTTACATGACATTGTTGTGTCCCAAATATTATGGTGCCCTGAAATGGGGGGACTATGTATAAACACTGCTGTAATTTCAACAGGGTGAAACCAAAATGTATAAAAATGGCCTTTGTTGAAATCTGACAATGTGCACTTGAGATCGCAGAGGGAGGAGCTACACACGACCGGTAGGAGTTAAAAAGGAGCGCGGGGCTTGTTCCTTACAGAGGTCCAAGAGCCGTTGGAGAGATCGCAGAGGGAGGAGCTACACACGACCGGTAGGAGTTAAAAAGGAGCGCGGGGCTTGTTCCTTACAGAGGTCCAAGAGCCGTTGGAGAGATCGCAGAGGGAGGAGCTACACACGACCGGTAGGAGTTAAAAAGGAGCGCGGGGCTTGTTCCTTACAGAGGTCCAAGAGCCGTTGGAGAGATCGCAGAGGGAGGAGCTACACACGACCGGTAGGAGTTAAAAAGGAGCGCGGGGCTTGTTCCTTACAGAGGTCCAAGAGCCGTTGGAGAGATCGCAGAGGGAGGAGCTACAGACGACCGGTAGGAGTTAAAAAGGAGCGCGGGGCTTGTTCCTTACAGAGGTCCAAGAGCCGTTGAAGAGATCGCAGAGGGAGGAGCTACACACGAGCGGTAGGAGTTAAAAAGGAGCGCGGGGCTTGTTCCTTACAGAGGTCCAAGAGCCGTTGGAGAGATCGCAGAGGGAGGAGCTACACACGAGCGGTAGGAGTTAAAAAGGAGCGCGGGGCTTGTTCCTTACAGAGGTCCAAGAGCCGTTGGAGAGATCGCAGAGGGAGGAGCTACACACGACCGGTAGGAGTTAAAAAGGAACCGAAATCTGTAACGTTCCAAGTTCCACTTCAAAAACAAGTGGGTTTGAGGAAGCCGCTGATTGGTGGACGCAGACAAGAGGGAGCAGCTGATTGGGAGTCAGATCCCTGCTGATTGTACTGTATTGTAGCAGTTTGTTTTGTATTGTATCAGTTTGTTTTGTATTGTAGCAGTTTGTTTTGTATTGTATCAGTTTGTTTTGTATTCTATCCAGGGTAAGGAGTATGAAGGCCAGGGCAGTTTACTGTTCTGGATGTCAGATGTGGGAAGTCATGGAGTCTGATAGCCCTCCAGACGTCCACATCTGCGTCAGGTGTATCGAGATGGGGCTCCTAATGGACCGTATTAGGAACCTGGAGCAGCAGCTCGATGACCTCCGTCTGGTCAGGGAGAGCGAGGAAATCATCGAGAGGAGTTACAGGGATGTGGTCACTCCAACACCACAGGAGGCAGGCAAGTGGATCACGGTTGGGAGAGGCAAGGGGCACAGGCAGGGACTAGAGAGTACCCCGGTGGCTGTACACCTTGACAATAAGTACTCCTGTTTGAGCACTGTTGGGGTGGACAGCCTACCTGGGGGTAGCGACAGCGGCCGGGCCTCCGGTATAGAGACCGGTCCTGTTGCTCAGAAGGGTAAGGAAAAGAAGAGGAGGGCAATATTAATAGGGGACTCTATAGTTAGGGGGTCAGACAGGCGATTCTGTGGACGCAGTCGGGAGACCCGGATGGTAGTTTGCCTCCCTGGTGCCAGGGTCTGTGATGTGTCTCAACGTGTCCAAGACATCCTGAAAGGGCAGGGAGAGGAGCCCGAAGTCGTGATACATATAGGTACCAATGACATAGGTAAAAAAAGAGAAGAGGTCCTGAAAGGAGAATTTAGGGAGTTAGGAGGGGAGTTAAAGAGAAGGACAGCGAAGGTAACAATCTCGGGATTACTGCCTGTGCCACGCGACAGTGAGAGTAGGAATGGAGCGAGGTGGAGGATAAATGCGTGGCTGAAGGACTGGTGCAGAAGGCAGGGATTCAAATTTCTGGATCATTGGGACCTCTTTTGTGGAAGGTACGACCTGTACAAAAAGGATGGGTTGCACTTGAACCTGAGGGGGACCGATATCCTGGCGGGGAGATCTGCAAAGGCTACTGGGGAGACTTTAAACTAGAATGGTTGGGGGGAGGGACTCAAATAGAGAATGCTATTAGACAGTGTGTGAGGCAGGAGGCAGAGAAGGAAAGCACTCAGACCCAACATGTAGGGGGGAAAGAAGAAAACAATAATAAACAGAGAATAAGAGGTGGTGGGGTTCTTAAATGGGTGAGCAGAGAAACAGAGGGGTGCAAAATGCGGGCGGAAGCAATAGGTAGCAAGGTGAAAAGTAAAAGTGGCAGGCAGACAAATCCAGGGCAAAAATCAAAAAGAGCCACTTTCCAACATAATTGTATAAGGGGTAAGAGCGTTGTAAAAACAAGCCTGAAGGCTTTGTGTCTCAATGCAAGGAGCATTCGTAATAAGGTCGATGAGTTGAACGTGCAGATAGCAATTAATGATTATGATATAGTTGGGATCACGGAGACATGGCTCCAGGGTGACCAAGGCTGGGAGCTGAACATCCAGGGATATTCAATATTCAGGAGGGATAGAGAGAAAGGAAAAGGAGGTGGGGTAGCGTTGCTGGTTAGAGAGGAGATTAACGCAGTGGAAAGGAAGGACATTAGCTTGGAGGATGTGGAATCGGTATGGGTAGAGCTACGAAATACTAAGGGGCAGAAAACGCTGGTGGGTGTTGTGTACAGGCCACCTAGCAGTAGTAGTGAAGTTGGGGATGGCATCAAACAGGAAATTAGAAATGCATGCAACAAAGGCAAAACAGTTATAATGGGTGACTTCAATCTACATATAGATTGGGTGAATCAAATTGGCAGTGGTGCTGAGGAAGAGGATTTCTTGGAATGTATGAGGGATAGTTATCTAAACCAACATGTAGAAGAACCAACGAGAGAGCAGGCTATTCTAGACTGGGTATTGAGTAATGAGGAAGGGTTAGTTAGCAGACTTGTTGTGCGTGCCCCCTTGGGCAAGAGTGACCATAATATGGTTGAGTTCTTCATTAGGATGGAGAGTGACATTGTTAATTCAGAAACAACGGTTCTGAACTTAAAGAAAGGTAACTTTGAGGATATGAGATGTGAATTGGCCAAGATTGACTGGCAATTAGTTCTAAAAGGGTTGACGGTGGATATGCAATGGAAGGCATTTAAAGACTGCATGGATGAACTACAAAAAATGTTCATCCCAGTTTGGGAAAAGAATAAATCAGGGAAGGTAGTGCATCCGTGGATAACAAGGGAAATCAGGGATAGTATCAAAGCAAAAGATGTTGTGTACAAATTAGCCAGAAAAAGCAGCATACCAGAGGACTGGGAGAAATTCAGAGACCGGCAGAGGAGGACAAAGGGCTTAATTAGGAAAGGGAAAATAGATTATGAAAGGAAACTGGCAGGGAACATAAAAACTGACTGCAAAAGTTTTTATAGATATGTGAAGAGAAAGAGATTAGTTAAAACAAATGTAGGTCCCTTGCAGTCAGAAACAGGTGAATTGATCATGGGGAACAAGGATATGGCGGACCAATTGAATAACTACTTTGGTTCCGTCTTCACTAAGGAAGACATAAATAATCTGCCGGAAATAGCAGGGGGCCGCGGGTCAAAGGAGATGGAGGAACTGAGTGAAATCCAGGTTAGTCGGGAAGTGGTGTTGGGTAAATTGAATGGATTAAAGGCCGATAAATCACCAGGGCCAGATAGGCTGCATCCCAGAGTACTTAAGGAAGTAGCTCCAGAAATAGTGGATGCATTAGTGATAATTTTTCAAAATTCTTTAGATTCTGGAGTAGTTCCTGAGGATTGGAGGGTAGCAAACGTAACCCCACTTTTTAAGAAGGGAGGGAGAGAGAAAACGGGGAATTACAGACCAGTTAGTCTAACATCGGTAGTGGGGAAACTGCTAGAGTCAGTTATTAAAGATGGGATAGCAGCACATTTGGAAAGTGGTGAAACATTGGACAAAGTCAGCATGGATTTACGAAAGGTAAATCGTGTCTGACGAATCTTATAGAATTTTTCGAGGATGTAACTACTAGAGTGGATAGGGGAGAACCAGTGGATGTGTTGTATCTGGACTTTCAGAAGGCTTTCGACAAGGTACCACATAAGAGATTAGGATACAAACTTAAATCACACGGTATTGGGGGTTCAGTATTGATGTGGATAGAGAACTGGCTGGCAAACAGGAAGCAAAGAGTAGGAGTAAACGGGTCCTTTTCACAATGGCAGGCAGTGACTAGTGGGGTACCGCAAGGCTCAGTGCTGGGACCCCAGCTATTTACAATTTATATTAATGATCTGGACGAGGGAATTGAAAGCAACATCTCCAAGTTTGCGGATGACACTAAGCTGGGGGGCAGTGTTAGCTGTGAGGAGGATGCTAGGAGACTGCAAGGTGACTTGGATAGGCTGGGTGAGTGGGCAAATGTTTGGCAGATGCAGTATAATGTGGATAAATGTGAGGTTATCCACTTTGGTGGCAAAAACGGGAAGGCAGACTATTATCTAAATGGTGGCCGATTAGGAAATGGGGAGGTACAGCGAGACCTGGGTGTCATGGTACACCAGTCATTGAAAGTAGGCATGCAGGTGCAGCAGGCAGTGAAGAAAGCGAATGGTATGTTGGCCTTCATAGCAAGAGGATTTGAGTATAGGAGCAGGGAGGTTCTACTGCAGTTGTACAGGGTCTTGGTGAGACCACACCTGGAGTATTGCGTACAGTTTTGGTCTCCAAATCTGAGGAAGGACATTATAGCCATAGAGGGAGTGCAGAGAAGGTTCACCAGACTGATTCCTGGGATGTCAGGACTTTCATATGAAGAAAGACTGGATAGACTTGGCTTATACTCGCTAGAATTTAGGAGATTGAGAGGGGATCTTATAGAAACGTACAAAATTCTTATGGGGTTGGACAGGCTAGATGCAGGAAGATTGTTCCCGATGTTGGGGAAGTCCAGGACAAGGGGTGACAGCTTAAGGATAAGGGGGAAATCCTTTAAGACCGAGATGAGGAAAAACTTTTTCACACAGAGAGTGGTGAATCTCTGGAACTCTCTGCCACAGAGGGTAGTTGACGCCAGTTCATTGGCTATATTTAAGAGGGAGTTAGATGTGGCCCTTGTGGCTAAAAGGATCAGGGGGTATGGAGAGAAGGCAGGTACGGGATACTGAGTTGGATGAACAGCCATGATCATATTGAATGGCGGTGCAGGCTCGAAGGGCCGAATGGCCTACTCCTGCACCTATTTTCTATGTATCTATGTATCTATGAACCACATGTGATTTTTTTCTATTACAAATCTCAAATTTTGGAGTAGAGGCAAATAAGTAAATGATGGGTCTTTGTCCCAAATATTAAGGAGGGCACTGTACATAGTGATGTAATGAGAGGAGAAAGTGTTCACAGAGGAGCAGGAGGAAGCACTGTGGAATGGAATAATCTTTCTCGGCATCCATTTTGGCCGCAGTTTGAAGGATGGGACCGCCTGTCGTTAGTGTGTGTTGTCTCCATCTGCCGTTGAAAGGAAACAATTAAGGCCAAAATCCTGCTCCGCTGTGCATGGCAGTCAAAACCCATTCAGCCAGCAGTGGTGTCCGCACTGTCCCTCTGCCCTCACTGGTGAGGGGAACAGATGCCAGCGATAGCGGGGGAGATCACCCAGGTAGCCCCGACCATGTGTCATCCCTCAACCAATAACACCAGGGCAAAACAGATAATCTCGCTATTAGCAATTACTATTCATATATCATCATGTTGTTATGTCGTATTTCCTATATTACAACAATGTATTATTTGAAGCATTCATGGGATGCAGCGTCGCTGGCATTCAGGGCCTATCTTTAACTGCCCTCGTGAAGGTGCTTGTGAGCTCCAATCCAGAGCTGCTACAGTCTCTACAGGGAAGGCTCTCCCACAGTGCAGTTACCAATTGCAGATGGACAAACAGCAATATATTTCCAAGTGTGAACAGGTTATGATTTAAAGGGGAATTTGGAGACGGTGAAATTCAGAAATACTCCATTAAATGCAAAATGGTTTACGATGTTACAAGACTGTGAAAGTGTTTCCTTGCAAATAATATTCCTCTCTATTCCCCGGATTTCATTCATTCGCTTCCTTTATAGCCCGGCTAACATCCCTAACATAAATGTATACAAAGTGCTAGAGTAACTCGTGGTCAGGCATCTTCTCTGGAGAAAAAGGATGGGTGACGTTTTGGGTCGGGACCCTTCTTTCAGACTGAAGAAGGGTTCCGACCAGAAACGTCAGCCATCATTTTTCTCCAGAGACGCTGCCTGACCCGTTGAGTTACTACTGCACTTTGTATCTATCTTTGGTATATACCAGCATCTGCAGTTCCTTTCTACACATAATTGTAGACAAAGTGAGCCACCTTTCCCAAGCATAAAGCCATCTTCTGGTGCTCAATGATGGTAACTCCCTCCTGCTTTAAACTTTTATTTCACAATTACCTGCATATCTCAAATGAAGTTCCCAGGTTTGATAGGAATGCAATGAGAGATACTCATTTACTAACCGTGGGCAGGGCACTAGCTAATTATCAAAGTGTGTGCCATCATATCCAGCACACTATCACACCACCACGCAGCAGTTACTCGGCAAGTAGCAGGAGTACTGCTGGAAAATAAAAGTTCTGGAGGAACTCATTGGGTCAGGCAGCATCTGTGGAAAGAAATGAATAGATGACATTTTGGGTCGGGAACCTTCTTCAGTCTGAAGAAACGTTGATTGTCCATTTCCCTCCACAGATACTGCCCGACCCACTGAGTTCCTCCAGCACTTTGTTTTTTGCTCAGATTCCAACATCTGCAATCTCGTGCGTCGCCCGGAATATCTCTGGGCCTTTGTGTGTGTCGCTTTCCTTCAACTTGTGGTGACTTGGACAAACTGGGGGCCTATCAGCTTGTATAAAACAGAACCACTTTACAAGCCTTTTAATTTTTCCCTTGGTGTGGTATCGAGGGAGATGAAAGAGATTACATGGATTAATCAATGTTACTAAATGCCACACTTGTTTAATCCTACTATTAGGCTGACCTTAGAACCACTTAAATTTCCAATTGACTCACCCCGACTGCCATCCCAGCACATCACACCTCTTGAACCGACCGCCTCCTACCCCACCTAATCCATTGTGCAGCCGGTGAAACATCTGACAGCCAAACTCTCTGAGCAATGCCCTGGATCCTCCCCCCCTCAATCAATTTCCCCTGAATCCTCCCTCCTCAATCAAGTTACAAGACATCAACCTCAGACCAGCCATCACTTGCAACACTGTGCCCCATTTGGGCTTGACCATTGTGGTTCTCTCAAACTGATCACTCAGACACAGTCTTCATCCTACACACTGCATTTGCTCCCTGATGTGTTATAATGACCAGGACCATTGGCCATAGCGAGCCCATAACCGCTGCTGTGCATCACCCCACACTTTTCCATTTAGACCGCACATCAATTTCAAGACTCTTGCCTCTCATCCACAAGAGTCTGATTTAAATGTCACCCAATTTCACCTCTTATTGACGACTGATTTCAGAGATGAATTTGGGCTCTCTCAAATAACATGGTTACATCCAGCAAACTAGGTTTACTCACTTGTGGTCTCTGTGTCACTTTCAGGAAGTGTATCGTGTCACACTTTATATTTTGTACAGTGTTATGTTTAATAAACACAACTGCTGCAGACTGAATGGATACAAGCCAAACTCTTTATACAAGGAGAAATCCAATCCAGATAGGTGTGATCTTTATGTGCGATCAATGCTGTTTCTAAAACAATATTCTAATTTATCTCAACATAGCTGTGTATGTTGGAAACATTTATCCTAGGTACCATAACACAATAGAACTTACTCCTTATGTAAGATGGACACAAAAAGCTGGAGTAATTCAGCGGGTCAGAGCATCTCGGGAGAGAAGGAATTGGCGACATATCGGGTCAAGACCCTTCTTCAAACTGAGAATGAGGGGAGATTCCTCTGGCCCACTGAGTTACTCTAGCTTTTTGTGTATATCTTTGGTTTAAACCAGCATCTGCAGTTCCATCCTACACATTACTCCTTATGTACTTGTTTATGCATTCGACCTTACTACTTTTGTGGAATAGCCACAAGGTTGAAACAAACCGCAAACATACCAATAACTTTGCTATTCATGAAATGGCCAGTTAGAATATAAGGTCTTATTGTTTTATGGTTGTTCCCTCAAAGGGGTAGGAAGCAATTCAAAAGAACGTAGTCATTTTGATGGACACAAAACGCTGGAGTAACTCAGCAGCACAGGCAGCATCTCTGGAGAGAGGAATAGGTGATGTCGCGGGTCGAGACCCTTCTTTGGTTCTCATTTCTGCTTTGCTATTTTGGTTTTGGGCAGACGATAGAATGTTGAAACAAAAGAGCTGCAGATACTGATTTATACCAGAGATAGACACAAAGTGCTGGAGTAACTCAACGGGCCAGGCAGCATCCTGGGAGAAAAAAGGATAGGTGATGTTTCGGGTCGGGTCCCCTTCTTCAGACAAAGTGGGGTGGGAGGAGGGGGAGGGGGTTAACAGCTGGTGGGGAGAAATGACGAGGGCTGAACACGAATAACTTCAACAGGGTGATTGCGAGGGAAGGTATGAACTCAAGAGGGATACAACGTGCAGAGCTGAGGAACTGGTTAACCAACTAGGTGGGTGGAAGGAGGCAAGGGGGGGGGGGCGGAGGGGGTAAGGAGGGAAGTGTAGATAGAAGTTACTTATGATTAGAGAATTCCATGTTCATCCCACTGGGATTGGTCAAGGTCATCTTGCCATGCAAAGCAGCACATTCACAGAACTGAATCACAGTTCACTGAATCACACAAATGAAGGATTGCATAGTCATTATTACATACTATTTGCGATGCACAGCTTTGTTGTTCTGTTTCCAAACTCACAACAGTGATTATAATTGAAAAATAATTCCTCAGTCACAAACTATTAGATAGTCCCACAAGGAGTATGAATGGCACCATGTAAATTTAAAATCCTGTTTTTTTCTCCCTGCAAACTTTACATATCCAACCCATTCTAAATGCTTTATAATTACCCTGTGACAATAATGGCACCAATTCCAGCAATGTAAGCCAAGCACATACACTAAAACAAAATTACCTTCCACAGTAATCAAAATATTTTGTTAAAATTCTAACAAAATGCAGAGGCTAAGTAAAATATACAGATCACGCATAGTACTGAAAGTGTATAAGATTTGTTTATTTGTTCCTCCGCTGGTTTGCTGCTATTAGAGAGGGAATAAGCAGCAAAAGATGCAATCTACTCAAATTAACTGTGTATTATCAATAGAGTGAGAAATACTGGCCTAATTATGCTGTGAAATGGGGTAGAAACAAAATGTACTGTGATCTGATTTTCACTTCCTCATCATAATTTTATCAATAAAGGAATAATTAATTTTAATCAGATCTGCCAAGTTTGACAGAGCGTAGGCTTCATGGAATCACAGCAGGTTCAGTGGGCCATTCTGCCCTTAATAACTGTGACAGCTGAAAAAGAATTTCACACAAATCCCAGTTTTTGGTCTGTAGCATGGAATGGAAATAATTTTGTTCATATTCCAGAAGCCTCCTTCTGCTGTTATTGTTCCAATAAATCACTGGTTGAATACAATCGATGAAAATAAAACATAGAATATAGAACAGTACAACACAGGAACAGGCCCTGTAGCACACAATGCTTGTGCCAAACATGATGCCAAATTAAACTAATCTCCTTTGCCTGCGCTTGATCCATATCCCTCCATTCCCTGCATGTCCATGTGTCTATCTAAAAGCCTCTTAAAAGCCTATTATCATATCTGCCGTCAGCCTTCCGCCTGACAGCGGCTTCTAGGCACTCACCACCCTCTGTATGCAAAAGCTGCCTCGCGCACTTCCTTTAAAACTTGCCCTTCTCACCTCATCACAGTGAGCAGATGGAAACGTGAGGAGAAAGGGGATGGGAAATGTGGACAAAGGGATAGCAAAACTGGGTGGACAGGTGATAGACACAAAATGCTGGAGTAACTCAGCAGGTCAGGCAGCATCTCTGGAGAAAAGGAATAGGTAATGTTTCAGGTCAAGACCCTTCTTCAGACCCAAATGGTTGGATGGGAAGAGAACACCAGGAGTGGGATTCATCTGAGACTGGAAAATGTAATGTTCATTCCATTGGATTGTAAGATCCCCAAGCGGAATATGAGATGTTGCTCTTCCAATTTTCATTGGCCTCTTTGTAGCTTTAGCAGTGGGCAAGGCCAGCAGGTCAGTGTTAGAGTGGGAAGGAGAGTTACAAAGACGAGAATTAAAAATAAAGGAGGAATTATTGGTGCCCTTCCAGGTTTGCTATTTCAGTCTGCTCCCCCACAAGATTCCTCCAAGAAATATGTCCTCTCTCAACTTCACAATTTCATGGATTTCAAGAACAGTTGTGAGCTGCCTATTCCTGGAAAACCTGCAACAGGGTTCGTACACTTGGAACAGCTATAATTGCAAGGATTTTTCCAGGACTTTCAAGGTCCAAAAATCAAATTTTCAAGCACCAAAATCCAGCAAACACTGATGGTTTATCGGAGACTTGTATATAAATTGCTTGGGGTTGGATGATTTGATTCTGAACCAAATAAAAGTAAGTAAGAAGGTTGTGGTAAAGAAGGAACTGCAGATGCTGGAAAATCGAAGGTACACAAAAATGCTGGAGAAACTCAGCGGGTGCAGCAGCATCTATGGAGCGAAGGAAATAGGCAACGTTTCGGGCCGAAACCCTTCTTCAGACTGATAGGGTGTGGGGAGAAGAAAGGTAAAAAGGCGGAGGAGGAGCCCGAGGGCTGGGGGAGGGGAGGAGACAACCAGAGGGCTGATGAAGGGGAGGGGACAGCAAGGGCTAGCAGAATTGGGAGAATTCAATGTTCAAGCCCCCAGGATGTAGACTGCCCAAGCGGAATATGAGGTGCATTTCCTCCAATTTCCGGTGTTGCTCGCTGTGGCCATGGAGGAGACCCAGGACCGAGAGGTCAGATACGGAATGGGAGGGGGAGTTGAAGTGCTGAGCCACCGGGAGGTCAGGTTGGTTATTGCGGACCGACCGGAGGTGTTCGGCGAAACGATCGGCAAGCCTCCGCTTGGTCTCACCGATGTAGATCAGCTGGCATCTCGAGCAGCGGATGCAATAGATGAGGTTGGAGGAGATGCAGGTGAACCTCTGTCGCACCTGGAACGACTACTTAGGTCCTTGAATGGAGTCGAGGGGGGAGGTGAAGGGACAAGTGTTGCATCTCTTGCGGTTGCAAGGGAAAGTGGTACGGGAGGGAAGGGAAGAATTGACAAGGAAGTTACGGAGGGAGCGGTCTTTGCGGAAGGCAGACATGGGGGGAGATGGGAAGATGTGGCGAGTGGTGGGGTCACGTTGGAGGTGGCGAAACTGACGGAGGATCACTTGTTGTATGTGACGGCTGGTGGGGTGAAAGGTGAGGACTAGGGGGACTCTGCCCTTGTTGTGAGTGGGGGGATGGGGAGAGAGAGCAGTGTTGCGGGGTATGGCAGAGACCCTGGTGCGAGCCTCATCTATGGCGGTTGGTTGGTTGGTTGTTCACCATCTCAGATTTGATTGAAAATCATGTTTTGCACATCTCTGGTACAAAGAACACAGCAGAAAAATAAACTTTCAACTCAAAGTTCATTTGAAATTATGAACCATTGATATAGCTCGAATTGTTGCCAAACGCCCATTGGAATTTGGAGTTGAGACCTTGTTTTCTGTTGTGTTACTTGTGTGCTCTGATGTACAGACACTGATTTTCAGGGAAATCTGAGAAAGTGATCAGTCAATCCATTAGTCCAGGTTGTACAGAATGACACTAAACTACATAATAATTACACACAAGATGGTTAACATCTATATTCGTACTTCAATAGAGCACTGATGGTCCATTTTCTCATCTCTTGGTTGTTCAATCTGAAACCATGATAATGGAAAACTTTGCTTTTCAACCAGTCCCTGCAAACCTGTACTGTCCCTGCCTGCTTCAAAGTCTCCACTATTGTCCCTGTACCCAAACAGTCATCAGGCATGAGACAGGAAAAAATTGAAAAAAGTGGAAGAGAGATGGGGGTCCAGGGGGCATTGAAGGTAGGGTTCCAAGGGGCAGCCCCCTGTATGCAGAAAATGTTTGATAATTGTACCTTGAAATGACACCATTTCCTTGCTTGTTTACCCTTAATTTATACTGTAATTTTTTTAAATTATACCTTACAACAACGGCCTCCAAATTTTTCAGCATGAGGGCCACATTATATATTTGGCACATTTTTGCGGGCCGTGGGAAAAAATAAAGAAATGTCAGTTTTATAAATTTAATGAACTCAAAAAAGAACTTAAGTAAAACAAATGGAAGAAATTCAAAACAAAACATGCAGCCATCAATCAAGGTTAACCAACAAAATCGTAACGTTTTATGCAACCACATTAATGGGAAGGATGGAACTGCTTTTTTGATTTCAAAATGTCATTGAAACCCTCAACTTGATAGCCTACGGCAAACTGACGTGTAAGTTCCTGCGCTACCCAGTGTTGCAGTGCTAATTTTTTAGGTGTCGGATCTGTAAAACAGGGGAGTCATTTCAGGTTTTGCTTGGGGGGGGGGGGGGGGGGGGGGAAACTAGTCTCCCAAGAGGGTCAAACAAGATTATAGCCTATCACTACATCCCAGTGTATAACTAGTACAATAAAACATATAATACTTAATTTAATAGTGACAAAATATTGCACGGTTGCACTCACACCCACACACGCGCATACACTCCCACACACTCCCACACATACCCACACTCCCACACACACCCCCACATACTCCCACACTCACCCACACTCCAACACACATACCCACACTCACCCACACACTCACCCACACATTCACACTCCCGTACACACTCACACACACCCATGCACTCACCCACTCACACCCATGCACTCACCCACTCACCTACACTCACCCACACACTAACCCACACACTCACCCACCCACCCACACTCACCCACACTCACCCACATCCACACACTCACACACTCCCACCCCCACCCACGCACTCACCCACACACCCACACTTACCCACACACTCCCGCACTCACACACACACACACCCACACACTCCCACACATACCCGCACTCACACACACCCATGCACTCACCCACTCACCCACACTCACCCACATCCACTCACACTCCCATACACACCCACACACTCACCCACACACACCCACACACTCCCGCACACTCACACACACATACCCGCACTCACACACACCCACATACCCACACTTACACACACTCACACATACCCACACTCACACACACACACACACACACACACACACACATACCTGTTGGCATGGCTTAATTTTTTAATACTGAGAGTGATTGGTGTCGTCAGTGAGAACACCAGTGAGAGGAAAATCAGGAATACTCTATGGAACAATAACAGAAAATGCAGGAAGCACTCAGCGGATCAAGTAGCATCAGCGTGCAGGGAAACAGTCAATGTTTCAGGTCAAGGACTCTTCACCAGAAATGGAATAATAAGAAAACAACCATGTTTTAATTTGCAGGGAAGGTGGAGAGAACAGAGAAACTCTCGCTGAAAGAGAACAGACCAAAGTTCCAAAGGAAATACCTCCACGAATGGAGTCAGAGAAGAAAAACAAATTAAAACTGAAGAGTGCAGCCACATGCGCATAAATTAAAATAAAGGATGGTTACTTGAAATTGATAAATTCACGTTGCAAGTGCTGCAACATAACCCAACAGGTTATGTTGCAGCACTTGCTGCTATTCCTTGACCTTATGATCGGAGGCTGAAGGCACAGGGGTCAGAGGAGGAACGGAACGGAGATTTAAAGGAAGTCAATGGTAATCTCAGGGTCACTTTGCAGACTGAACTGAGATGATAGTCATGGAGTCATACAGCTTGGGAAACAGGCTCTTCAGCACAACTTGGCCGTGCCAACCAAGGTGCCCCATCTAAGCTAGCCCCATTTGCCTGCGTTTGTCTTCACATTGCTATAAACCTGTAAATCAGTCACCCTATCTGCATTTAGTTTCTCTCATTAAGAGGTGACTGCATCATTGATGGTACAGTGGTTCAGCTAGTAGTGGTTCAGCCACTGCTTCACAGCTCCAGCAACCCGGGTTCGATCCTGATCTCCGAGGCTGTCTGTGAAGAGTTTGCAGATTCTCCCTCTGACCATGAGTGTTGCTCTTGGTTTCCTCCTACATCCCAAAGACACACAGGTAGGTAGGTTAAATGACAGCTGTATATCGCCCCTAGTGTGTAGCTGAGTTGTAGAATCTGGGAGATGGGGGAGGGGGAGATGATGTGCACATGGGATGAATAAAATAGATTAGAGTATGGTTTATATAAATGCTTGGTGGTCGGTGGGCCGAAGGGCCTGTTTCTGTGAGCAGCAAATGCATCAAGACAGATGAGACGGATTCCATTACAAGAACTCCATAGAGGTAAACGGGCAGCAGTTGTACCCCTGCAATTACAGGGGAACTAGGTTAGAACAACAGCTTCCCTTCCTGAGGAGTCATAATCACCCAGCACCCAGAAGCTTTGCAGCAATCTAACAGTTATTGGTCACTTCACTGATCCCAGACTGCTCGAGTTCAAAGAGAACCTCGGACGTTATCTCGCTCAACAATCACTCAAACAACAGAAAGGAAAAATATTGATCACTTTCACATGTCATTTCTTTAACTGAATTGAATGTGGTAAGCTTCAAAGTTATCTTGATCAATATTTGCTTCACACAATTGCACTTCATTATTGCAGAAAGAGTGATGAAATGGATAAAATATAAAAATAAAGCGTTCAAAGTGCCTGAGCTGTTTTAAGCTTTGCTTTCAGTCGTCTCATTTTATCACATTCTCTTTCAGATATTATAAAATTTGTAAGGAATTAAATCAACAATAAATAAATACAATCTATTAGTTGTTCTTTGTTTCACATTGATGTTTTCACTGACTGCAATTTGGAACAAGGAGGGAGAAGCTCCAGAAATTGCTGCAGTGTACATTCATCTACGTTGTTTTCCATGGAACAATTACAGCCCCACAAAATGGCATACGCCTGAAGGTTAACAAAAGCAGTGAAATGTTAGTGCTGTTGGCTTTAACAAGAGCCCAGAGTGCCTGAGCTGCTTTAGGCTTTGCTTTTGGCCAATCTCAGTTTATAACGTTCTCTTTCGGAATGTCAGTCTTGGCTTCCCCAGAATGATCTGATTCATTAGTGTGCACCTTTCACAAGGGAACAAATTATCCAAAGCAGAAAGAGGCAAAATATCAGCTATTAACCTGACTCCGCACATTTCTTTGGGAGTTGGTGTGATATATTCCTTCCACCCAGGGAATCATTTAGCAAGAAACATATTCATTATTCAGTCATCCTTTTCCCAACAGAAAATTGAATGCAACCTTTGCAGAGGGCAATGGCAAAGGTAAAAAAGGCCACAAGTTAATTAAGGGTAAGGAAGGCCATTCAGCCCATCTTGACATAAGTTTTCAGAAAACATTTCTGTGTCCGTTGAAGCAATTCTGTAGCGTTTACTTTCACCGTTCTTCCTGGAGAAATTGAGACACAAAAGACAGCAGATGCTGTATTCAGGGGTCAAAAACAAACTGCTTGAGGATTTCAGTGAGTCAGGCACTATCTGTGAAAGCAGAGGGATAGTCAAAGTTTCGGGTCGAGACCTAACCAGTCCTAATCTAGGGTATCGACCTTCACAGATGCTGCCTGACCCGCTGAGTTCCCCCAGCATGTGATTGTTTTAAGTGTAGATTATCCAGTGTTCATAGGTAAAGTGTAAACCAGCCTATCCTAGCAAGAGCTTGTGTTATAGAGTCACAGCGTCACACAGCACAGAAACAAATCCTTCATCCACACGATCCTTGTTTGTGGAAGCCTGTTGGAAATCAACAGCCATGCTTACCAAATTAATTCAAAAAGACACCAAAATGAAGCATTTCACATCACGTTGCATTAAGAAAATAAATGCTATTTTATTTTTGCAGTGGAATGCACACATTTAATTTAACTAATATGATCCTAATGACTTTTAATTCTGTAAAAGTCTCATGAGACAGTCAGAGACGAATATCTGTTTAAATGTACTGATGGTGGGGTAAGAAAGGTCTCAGTGTTTTTCTTTAACACATACTTAGAGAAGGAGAGAAGGAATGGGTGACGTATCGGGTCGAGACCCTTCTTCAGTCCTTTCTTCTGGTCTTTCTTCTTGTTGGCCGCTGGGCCCATCCTGTTCCTTGTTCTCAGTGGTGGATTGTGCAGGTAGGTATCTCACAACATGTAAGAAGCATCTGCACAAATACTTAACTCGCCAATGCATACTAGGCTACAGATGAAGTGCTGGAACGTGGGATTAGGTCCTTGACGGCCATGGCCACGAAAATCCTGTTTTTGTGCTGCGTGACACTAGGATTCTAACCACAACCATCTTTCTTTGGGCGACATGCAACTGAAGTCAGTAGAGAATGTTCCCTTTAACCAGGGCTCCAAGCTGACTCACTCAATCAAATGCTTCCTAGACGACAAAGGCTGACATTCTCTCTCAACTCAGAAATGTAGCTCTTTTGTCCACATTTGGGCCAAGATTGTAATGAGGTCTGGAGCCAAATGAATTTGCAAATCCCATGTTGAGAACCAGTTCATAAGGTCACAAGTGATAGGGGCAGAATTAGGCATTCATCCCATCATGTCCCCATTCAATCATGGCTGATCTATCTTTCCCTCTTAACCCCATTCTCCTGCCTTCTCCTCATAACTCCTGAGCAATTATTGGCAAGTGAGTACTGTTAGACAACACAATCAACAATGCCCCCATTAATGACAGCGGCTCCCCACGCCCTTCCTTCCATTCTTACTGGCACGCAAGACCTGAGGTTAGAAAGATGTGGGAGAATTGGTTAGATTGGATTGGTGGTGCTTGTGTCTGTACAGGTAATACCTGGACATGTACATGGGTGGAAGCCCAGACAGCAGCCATGCAGCCCAGTCATCTAGCAACCAGGCCAGAGACTTGATGCAAGTCAATGATTTGGTCTCTCACCATCAAGGAATACAACATGAAAAGAAATTGAGCATTGCAGTGGTGCGTTCCACATTGTGCATCCTGACAAATATCAGAATTATGGAAGCTCTCTATGTTTTTAATTAAACAGGAAGGCTCTAGGGTAACTATCAACAACAAAAAAACTGTTAATTTCATAATGTTAAACCAAGAGAAAACTCCGTACTCAATCTGTTTGCTAATTAATTCAATTAAAGCAAAGGCCTTACACATTTATGTTCAATCGGGCAAACCACCGGGTGGCGCAAGCAATGGCTGCCTCGCCAACATTCTGTCTGTCTTTTCTTCTGTTTTGTTATTTTAAGTACGTGTTAAAGAGTATGATTTAGTGGTCCTTGGTTTGTTTTATGTAGGGGGTGGGGGGCTGTAGGAAACTTTTTTCAATCTCTTACCTTGACGGAGATGCAATTTATTTCCGTATCATATCTCCGTCCCCACTGTGGCCTAACATTGTGGAGTGGCGCAGCCTTTCCTGGAGACCGACCCGGCGCTTTAACCGCGGGCGCGGTGCGGACTTACCATCGTGGTGCTTGTGATCCCTTTGCGGAGGATCGACTGTGGAGAGCTCCAACCGCAGGCCTGTGGACTTTAACAGAGCCCTCGGTCCCTGGTTAGAGACCGATTCGGGAACTCCAAGCCGCAGAGAGTTTCAAATGTCCCGACGCGGGAGTTTCGATAACCCCGACACGAGGGCTTCGGATCGCCGGCTGCGGGAGCTTTGATTGACCCGACTGTGGATGGTCTGACAGCCCCGATCGTGGGAGAATAAAGAAGGAGAAGATTGGACTTTATTACCTTCCATCACAGTGAGGAATGTGGGGAGCCACTGTGGTGGATGTTTATGTTAACTTTTATTTTATGTGGCTGTGTGTCTTGTTGCTTTTCACTTAGTATGGCTGTATGGTAACTCAAATTTCACTGTACCTTAATTGGTACATGTGACAATAAACTGACCTTGAAACCTGGAATCTGGCGCTATAATAGATCGAATGCACTGTACTCAAATTCTTAATGACAGCAGTTCCCCTCGCCTTCTTCCCATTCTCACAGAACAAAATGTTCTTGCAGTCTTGTAAAATGAAATGAGTTTCCATTTCCACCACAGTTGTGGCCTGAAATGATCAAATTAACTGGAATCATATTAATGGAAAGGTTAGTGCGGTTATACAGTCTGAGCTTCAATCTGAGCCAATTTGATGAAATGACACCACTTTCAATTTAGCCAATATACTTTTTCAGGTTGTTAATAATGACTATTTTATTCCCTCTCTGTCCCCTAGTCACCTCCTCCAAACATCCCCACAAAGCGAGAGCAAGATTTGTCCCTTCTCAAACTTATAGGTCATGCTCCTTATCCTCTAATGCGATGTCAAAGGTCAACAGTAATTCCTTTGGCAATGCAGAAAAGCCAATGAGTTCCCACTTTGTTCCAATCCTCTCCCCCCCCCCCCCCCCCCACCCCCCACCAAATCCTATCAAGTCAGCATGACTGGAGATTCAAGCACAAATGAAATGTATAGTCAAACTGCATAGAAACAAGCTCTTCAGCCCACTAAGCCTGCAGCAACCACAAAGCGCCCATTCTGGCAGGCAGGTTTGCCACTGCTACACGGGTGGTTTTAAACTGAATAAGGGGGGTGGGGTGTCGAATGGGATAGTTGAGGATGGAGTTAAAGGGAAAGGGTTTCTTAAATGTGTGAGCGTAGAGACAGAGGGGTGTAAAATGAGGGTAGAAGCAATTACCTATTGCAAGGTGAAAAGTAAAAGTGGCAGGCAGACAAATCCAGGGCAAAAATCAAAAAGGGCCACTTTTCAACATAATTGTATAAGGGGTAAGAGCGTTGTAAAAACAAGCCTGAAGGCTTTGTGTCTCAATGCAAGGAGCATTCGTAATAAGGTGGATGAGTTGAATGTGCAAATAGCTATTAATGACTATGATATAGTTGGGATCACGGAGACATGGCTCCAGGGTAACCAAGGCTGGGAGCTGAACATCCAGGGATATTCAATATTCAGGAGGGATAGACAGAAAGGGAAAGGAGGTGGGGTAGCGTTGCTGGTTAGAGAGCAGATTAACGCAATAGAAAGGAAGGACATTAGCTAGGAGGATGTGGAATCGATATGGGTAGAGCTGCGAAACACTAAGGGGCAGAAAACACTAGTGGGAGTTGTGTACAGGCCACCTAACAGTAGTAGTGGAGTTGGGGATGGCATCAAACAGGAAATTAGAATTGCGTGCAACAAAGGTAAAACAGTTATAATGGGTGACTTCAATCTACATATAGATTGGGTGAATCAAATTGGCAAGGGTGCTGAGGAAGAGGATTTCTTGGAATGTATGCGGGATAGTTTTCTAAACCAACATGTAGAGGAACCAACGAGAGAGCAGGCTATTCTAGATTGGGTATTGAGTAATGAGGAAGGGTTAGTTAGCAGTCTTGTTGTGCGTGGCCCCTTGGGCAAGAGTGACCATAATATGGTTGAGTTCTTCATTAGGATGGAGAGTGACATTGTTAATTCAGAAACAAGGGTCCTGAACTTAAAGAAAGGTAACTTTGAGGGTATGAGAAGTGAATTGGCCAAGATTGACTGGCAATTGATTCTTAATGGGTTGACGGTAGATATGCAATGGAAGACATTTAAAGACTGCATGGATGAACTACAACAATTGTTCATCCCAGTTTGGCAAAAAAATAAATCAGGGAAGGTAGTGCATCCATGGATAACAAGGGAAATCAGGGATAGTATCAAAACAAAAGATGAAGCATACAAATTAGCCAGAAAAAGCAGCCTACCAGAGGACTGCGAGAAATTCAGAGTCCAGCAGAGGAGGACAAAGGGCTTAATTAGGAAAGGGAAAATAGATTATGAAAGAAAACTGGCAGGGAACATAAAAACTGACTGCAAAAGCTTTTATAGATATGTGAAGAGAAAAAGATTAGTTAAAACAAATATAGGTCCCTTGCAGTCAGAAACAGGTGAATTGATCATGGGGAACAAGGACATGGCATGCCAATTGAATAACTACTTTGGTTCTGTCTTCACTAAGGAAGACATAAATAATCTGCCGGAAATAGCAGGGGACCGGGGGTCAAATGAGATGGAGGAACTGAGTGAAATCCAGGTTAGCCGGGAAGTGGTGTTAGGTAAATTGAATGGATTAAAGGCCGATAAATCCCCAGGGCCAGATAGGCTGCATCCCAGAGTACTTAAGGAAGTAGCCCCAGAAATAGTGGATGCATTAGTGATAATTTTTCAAAACTCTTTAGATTCTGGAGTAGTTCCTGAGGATTGGAGGGTAGCTAACGTAACCCCACTTTTTAAAAAGGGAGGGAGAGAGAAAACGGAGAATTACAGACCAGTTAGTCTAACATTGGTAGTGATGAAACTGCTAGAATCAGTTATTAAAGATGGGATAGCAGCACATTTGGAAAGTGGTGAAATCAATAGACAAAGTCAGCATGGATTTATGAAAGGTAAATCATGTCTGACGAATCTTATAGAATTTTTCGAGGATGTAACTAGTAGAGTGGATAAGGGAGAACCAGTGGATGTGTTATATCTGGACTTTCAGAAGGCTTTCGACAAGGTCCCACATAAGGATTAGTATACAAACTTAAAGCAGACGGTATTGGGGGTTCAGTATTGATGTGGATAGAGAACTGGCTGGCAGACAGGAAGCAAAGAGTAGGAGTAAACGGGTCCTTTTCACAATGGCAGGCAGTGACTAGTGGGGTACCGCAAGGCTCAGTGCTGGGACCCCAGCTATTTACGATATATATTAATGATTTGGACGAGGGAATTGAATGCAACATCTCCAAGTTTGCGGATGACACGAAGCTGGGGGGCAGTGTTAGCTGTGAGGAGGATGCTCGGAGACTGCAAGGTGACTTGGATAAGCTAGGTGAGTGGACAAATGCATGGCAGATGCAGTATAATGTGGATAAATGTGAGGTTATCCACTTTGGTGGCAAAAACAGGAAAGTAGACTATTATCTGAATGGTGGCCGATTAGGAAAAGGGGAGATGCAACGAGACCTGGGTGTCATGGTACACCAGCCATTAAAAGTAGGCATGCAGGTGCAGCAGGCAGTGAAGAAGGCGAATGGGATGTTAGCATTCATAGCAAAAGGATTTGAGTATAGGAGCAGGGAGGTTCTACTGCAGTTGTACAGGGTCTTGGTGAGACCACACCTGGAGTATTGCATACAGTTTTGGTCTCCTAATCTGAGGAAAGACATTCTTGCCATAGAGCGAGTACAGAGAAGGTTCACCAGACTGATTCCTGGGATGTCAGGACTTTCATATGAAGAAAGACTGGATAGACTCGGTTTGTACTCGCTAGAATTTAGAAGATTGAGGGGGGATCTTATAGAAACGTACAAAATTCTTAAGGGGTTGGACAGGCTAGATGCAGGAAGATTGTTCCCGATGTTGGGGAAGTCCAGAACAAGGGGTCACAGTTTAAGGATAAGGGGGAAATCTTTTAGGATCGAGATGAGGAAAACAAGCTTTGCTTGTGTGCCATCCAGTAAAGTCAAATCATACATAGACTCAAAATGCTGGAGTAACTCAGCCGGACAGGCAGCATCGCTGGAGAGAAGGAATGTCAAATCATATTATACATAAGTACAATCAACCATTCACAAGTATTACAGGTAGTGCCAAGTGAAAAATATCAGTGTGTAGAATTTAGTGTTGCAGCAATATAGCATTAAAATAATATAACTTACAAATAATATATATATATTACACAGTTACATAGAATTAGATATATGAAACATCAATAGGTACTGCTGAGGTGCCAGAAGACTGGAGGGTGGCTAATGTTGTGCCTTTATTTAAGAAGGGTTGTAAGGAAAAGCCTAGGAACAATAGACCAGTGAGCCTAACATTTGTGGTAAGCAAGTCATTAGAGAGGATTCTGAGTGATAAGATATATAACGATTTTGTCCAGCAAGGCTTTTGATAAGGTTCTGCATGGTAGGCACCTGTGGCAGGTTAGATTGCATAGGATCCAGTGAGAGCTACCCCACTGGGTAGAGAATTGGCTTCATGGAAGGAAGCAGAGGGTGATGGTAAAAGATTGTTTTTTTCAAACAGGAGGCCTGTGACTAGTGATGTGCCTTAGGGAAAGGTGCAGGATCCATTGCTGTTTGTGGTTTACATCAATGATTTGGATGGGAATGTACAAGGCATGATTAGTAAGTTTGTAGACGACACTAAAGTGGGTGGTATTATAGATAGTGAAGATGCTTATCAAAAATTACAGCAGGATCTTGATCAGCTGGGCAAATGGGTTGAGGAATGGTTAATGGTTTTTAATGCACATAAATGCGAGGTGTTGCATTTCCAGAAGTCAAACCAGGGCGGATTATACACAGCGAATGGTAGGGCATTAAGGAATGTTGTAGGAAAGAGGGATCAAGGAGAACAGGTACATAGTTCCCTGAAAGTGGCATCATCACAGGTGGATAGGGTGGTCAAGAAGGCTTTGGATAGTGGGGGGTGGGATAGGGGAGTGGGAGAGGAGGGGGATAGAGGGAGAGGAGGGGGGTAGGGAGGGATGAGGGGTTATGGAGGGAGGGAGTGAGTGGGGAAGGAGAGGAGGAGAGGGGAAAGAAGAGGGAGGGTGAAGAGGAGGGGGAGGGAGTGTTGGGGGTTGAGGGGGAATGGAGGAGGAGAGGGGTAGGAAGAGGGATGGCGAGGCGCAGTTGGGGAGGGTTGCCGTGACTCGCGTCACAACGGCAATATCTGCCGTCACAACGGGAACTCGTCAGGCCACACAAGCACAGTTTGGTGAAATATTGCGTCTGGGACGGGCCCAACGGGTCCGCACTTGATCTAGTATATTACTAAAACTCTCATCTTGTTTGTACCTATATATATTTATACCTATATTTGTTTCCGAAACTGCGCAAAAACTTTATTGACATTTAAAACTGAAAATAACTTAAAACAGCTCCCCCACTAGCCGCCCGCGCGTGCACAGTGGGCCCCGTATCCGCACGTGCGCAGATTTTCAAATTGCCATTTTTTTTCCGCCTGCACTTGCCTGGCCTTACAACAGGGACCCAACGGTTCCACGGGTAAGTTTCCTTAAATTTTACAAACGCCACCACGGGTTTACTTTAACTTAATTTCTGCCCACCGGGCCCTGGGCTGGGGTTGGAGCCAGTCCGGGGTCCGGGGGCGGGGAGAGGCTGCATTGGGGACCCGGGGTCTGGGCTCTGAGGCTGGGGGCGGCGGCACTGCTGCTCCGGGCCCCCGGGGAGGGAGAGGACTGGGGCCCGGGGCAAGGACTAGGCTGCAGCCTTGGCCTCTCCCTCCCCCTCTAAAGGCCGCTTGACCCATCCCCCCGACAGCCTCTGCCTCAAGTACAACTTCATCGACAACGTGGTGAAGAAAATGGGACCGGCGGTGGTTTACATCGAGATCTGGGGAGATGAGGAGGGAGAATGGGGGGATTGAGGGAGAGGAGGGGGTAGGGAGGGAGAGAGAAGGGAAAGTGGGGGAGTTGAGGAGGGAGAGTGGGGGAGGAGGGAGAATAGAGGGAGAGGAGGGGGGAGTGGGGGAGGTAGGGAGTGGGGGAGAGAGGGAGGGCAGTGGGGGAGGAGGGGGAAAGAGAGAGGAGGGGGTTAGGGAGAGGAGAGGGATTATGGAGGGAGGGAGTGGCTGAGGGTAGGGGAAAGGAGAGGGAATGAGAGGTGAGGGAGGGGGTGGGGGAAGGGAGGAGGAGAGGGGAAAGAAGAAGGAGGGTGAAGAGGAGGGGGTGGGAGTGCTGGGGGATGAGGGGGAACGGAGGAGGATAGGGTTAGGAAGAGGGATGGCGAGGTAATGAGGAGGGGAGGGGGAAGAGAGAGGAGGGGAGGGAGGGGGTGAGGGGAGGAAGCAGAGGGGGGTTGGTGGAGGGCGGGAAGAGGGAGAATAATGGAGGAGGGGAATATGGGACAAGAGGGAGAGTGAGAAGCGTTCACATTGATCTTATTTTTTACGTTATTGCCATTTTAAACTTTAAAAACGTCAGTCACGCCTGCGCAGTTGGGGGCCGTGGGTGAGTGGTGATATATTGCGCGGGGGAACGGGGTCCAATGGGTCCCACTTGTTACTATACTAAAACTCTCATCTTGTTTGTTTGTTTGTTTGTTCCCGAAACTCTGCAAAAAAGGTACCCGATAGCGCGACAATTTTAGGTCCACCTTACCATCGTCCTGCAATGTGCATTACCCAAGTTTTGTTCAGATTTATGTTATATTTTACAAATTATTGACATTTTAAACAAATTAACTTCATACAGCACCCACACTTGCCGGCCGCGCCTGCGCAGTTGGGGGAGACCCGTCAGCCGCGTCACAATTGAAAATGGCGTCGGTGAAGCAGCAGTGACGCAAAATGATGCTGTCTCACTGCCCATGCGCAGTGGGCCCGGTATCCGCGCGTGCACAGTTGCCGATTTTCAGATCGCCATTTTTTTTTTTGCGTGTACCTGCCTGGCCTCACAACGGGGACCCAACGGCTCCATGGGTAAATTTCATTCTATTTTACAAACGGCTCCACGGGTCCTCTATTCACTTTATTAACTTTAACTTAATTTCTGCCGTCAACGGCACAACTTTGAACGCGACAGTTGCGCCTTCGCAGTGCGAGCCTGTCAGCAACGCATGCGCAGATTGGTAGAATATTGCTTGGGGGAACGGGACCCAACGGGTCTGCGCTTGGTCTAGTATATTACTAAAACTCTCATTTTGTTTGTTTGTATTTATATTTGTTTGTGTGTTTGTTCCCGAAACTCCGCAAAAATGGTACACGATAGCGCTACAATTTTAGGCCCACCTTACTCACCATTGTCCTGCGTGCATTAGCCAAGTTTCGTTCAGATTGATGTTATATTTTTCAAGTTATTTACATTTTAAACAAATTAACTTAAAACAGCGCCCCCACTTGCCAGCCTCGCTTGCGCAGTTGGGGGAGGCCTGTCAGTGGCATCACAACCCAACGGGTCCGTGCTTGGTCTAGCATCCTTCTAAATCTATCCAATCCATGTACCTGTCCAAATGTCTTTTAGACTTTGTGATAGTATTTGCCTCAACTACCTCCTCGAACTACCCGACAGCTCATTCCATATACCCCCAATCTTTGTGTAAAAGAGTGGCCCCTCGGGTTCCTTCTTTCCCTCAATCTTTCCCTCTCACCTTCAACCTATGTCTCTGGTTCTTGATTACACCATTCTGGGTAAAAGACCTTGTGTATTTACTCTATCTATACCTCTATAAGAGCACTTCTCATCTTCCTGTGCTCCAAGGTATAAAGTTGTAGCCTGCTCAACCTCTCCATGTAGCTTGGGCCTCTCCATGTAGCTCCATGTAGTGCTGGCAATGTCCTCGCTGCACCATTTCCAGCTTAACATCTGTCTTATATCAGGATGAGCAAAACTGAACACAATACTTGAAATATGGCCTCACCAATGTCTCGTACAACTGTAACATAACCTCTCAACTTCTTTACTCAAAGCCAAATATATAACATTTTTAATATGGGGCCCAAATTTGCTCACAGTACTCCAAATGTGGCCTGATAGAGCCTCAGCATTACATCCCTGTTTTTGTATTCCAATCGTCTTGATATAAATGCTAGCATTGTGTTTGCCTTCCTTACTACTGACAAACCAGAGATGAATGTAAATAAATTACAATCAGGTTAATAGCAGTTCATAGATGAAGTTAGAATATGGTCTTGTTTCAGGTTGGGATCCTTCTTCCAGCGAACCATGTTGGCCATGCACTCATTGCGCTGTTACCAATGGGAAGAAGGTACAAGAGCTGAAGAACCATTGAAAGGACATAAAGTGCTGGAATAATTCAGCTGTTCAGGCAGCATCTCTGGAGAACATGGATGGGTGACAAGGGGAGAGCTAGGACAAAACGTGGCAGATTTATCAACATAGGGGAGGGGTGGGGTTCTGATAGGCAGATTGTTGGAACAAAGGCCAGAGAGAAGAACATAAGGTGTGAGACTGGTTTGAAGAGTTGTGGATTGTGAAGCTAATGAGAGGAATGTAGAAGGAGGGGGGGGGGAGAGAAATAGGTGGGAGTCCAGGTGGGGCCAGAGGAGGGAAGTGGGGGAGGGGGTTGTATGAAAGAGGACGGGGGTTGTGGGGGAGAGAGGGTTGTTGGAGATGACCTACAATTGGAGAATTCAATGTTCACACTGTTGGGTTGTAAGCTACCAAAGCGGAATATGAGGTGTTGTTCCTACAGTTTGCATGTGGCCTCACTCTGGTAATGGAGGAGGCTAAGGACAGAAAGGTCAGTGTAGGAATGGGGAGGGGAATTAAATCTACGTTCCCCAGAGGTGCTGCCTGACCTGCTGAGTTTCTGCAGCACTTTGTGTCCTTTTGTATAGATGAAATCATGCCTCCAGTGGGGAATACTGGCCATCACCTTTTCCTCCATAACGACAGTGACATTACTCCAAAATATATTAATAAGAGCACTTTTGCATTTGCTGGGGTTGTAGAAGGTACTGGTGGATCATAGAACAATTTATCAAAGGTGACAATTGTTTAGATGCCAATTCGTTCCATCCCTACTGAAGTTGACAAAATTAACACAAAGTGAGAAAGTTTATGGGGGTTTTCTAATGTGCAGGCATTGAATGCCCTATCCAATCAAATAACAAAAAGGCAATTTTAACATTCAGTAATGTGATGATTGCAGTGTTTAATATGCTACAAAGCACTTTGTCATATTTCCATTAAACACCTAATTAAATTTCTACATCTCAATATCTGAATTGCAATTAGGCACAGTTGCAATGTTCTGGAGGCTTTACTTATGACTTGAACACAAGATCCACTGTAATCCTCTGCAATGCTGTTTAAGGGCAGCAATTTGCAATTCGACAGGATTTCTGTGAGTTTTACATTGTCAATCACCGAGACAGAAACAAACTGCTGATGTCTCCAAGGACTTTTTGCAAATCCTCCTCATTCCTATTACCACCCCTCCCCCGCCCTCTCTTCCCATGCTAGTAATCACCTCGCTGCTTCTTAGGGATGCAAGTGAATGTATGCTGTTACTTCATGGATCACTGCTTATTGATGCCAAAATCTTACATTCTTGTACAAATTCTTAAGACATGTTTTCATCATGAGGATTTAGTCTTGGCTACAATTTTCAGCGCGCTTCTGAAGGATGTCAGTGTTGTGCAGTGAAGCATGCGAGGCCTACCCAGATTGGCAGACAGAAACGTATACCGTGGGGAAATCGAACAGACACATTTAATTCTTCTGACTTGCTTTAAAGACTTCCCAACATCTCCTATCACAATGGCAATGTAAATGATATGACGGGCACTCTACTGAAGTTAAGATGGAACCCAAGGAAATGGTCTCGGGACAGGAGCAAAAAATTATAATCTTGTGCATTTACTCGCACAAGCCAATAGAGACCAGGTAAATAGACAATCCCTTTTACCTCACACCTGCTAAGAAGTTAAACTATGTTTTATTTTAATGGTCTTCCAGATCAGATGTCACTTGGAATACAAGTCTAGAATTTAGATTTGTCAGCAGTTGTTTGTATGCAGAGTATGCAGCCTTGTTGATCATCCCTGGGTTGATCATCTCATGTCTTGAGAATTTGTACAAGAATGTTGATCATCCCTGGGTAGAATAAAATTAGACCAGACACTCCTGCGTACTCATCATTTTTAAGGTTTCCTTCATAGAGATTTCCAATGTCAAATACACACCTATTGTTGTCACTGCTGGCACAATGTCTATCCCATGTCTATCCATACTGACATGGGCTGGAGATTTAAAGAAAAACATAAAACTGTTGTGAAGTCATCACTGTTCAACTAAGCACATAACATACTAGGTTGGGCACTTGTCATCTTATGAAGACACCTTTTCAGAAATATGAATTATGTCACAAAAATCATTTCATCATATTTGATCAGTGAGGGACAGGCAGCACCTCAGGTGCCAGGAATTCACATTTGCGGCTTCTCTCGAGTGCAGGCAGACATTGGCTGAATAGCACGGGACCTTCTCTTCAACAACAACGTTCTCCACTACCTCACTTTTCAGATGATTGTAGGACCTCTGAAGAATCTCGTCATGGTCAATGCCACATTACCGGAAGTACACAAACAATGATGGAACAGAGTATGGGAAGAAGACAGAGAACTTTGTAACATGATGTTAGAACAACAACTTTTCCCACAATATCATCCAGAGTAAGGAGCTAGTTATCGACTATTGAATCATAGTGATACATTGTGGAAACAGGCCCTTCGACCCAACCTGCCCACAGCGGCCTGCAAGTCCCAGCTACACTAGTCCCACCTGCCCACGTTTGGTCCATTTCCCTCCAAACCTGTCCTATCCATGTACCTGTCTAACTGTTTCTTAAACGTTGGGATGGTCCCAGCCTCAACTACCTCCTCCAGCAGCTTGTTCCATACACCCACCACCCTTTGTGTGAAAAAGTTCCCCCTCAGATTCCTATTAAATATTTTCCCCATCACCTTATACCTATGTCCACTGGTCCTCAATTAACCTACTCTGGGCAAGCAGACTTGATGAAGCATAGTGGAGGACATGCCCCAATCAGCATCAATGGTGCCACAGTGGGCAGCAGTGATCTCAGGGCAACCAGACAGCTGGATATCTTCCACCCTGCCCTGCTGCACTGCCAATCCAACGTGGCACCAAACTGGAACAATATTAACAAAGCAACAAGGGCTAATTTCTGAAGAGTTGATACATAGTTTGCACGTAATATATAGTCCTTTCAGGCATTTAAAAAATCTGTGGAAATGATCCAGCTCTGGCACTCAGGAGGTTAAAATAGTATTAGTTCAAATGAAATGGATGCCAAAAAAGCAGTGAGCCAAGGATTGGGAAAATTTCAGAATTCAGCATTGGAGGGCCATAGCATAGGTAAGAAAACACTACTGCTCAAGAAAATCCAAGTCTGATCTCCTTAAGGGTGTCAAGGATGCTGAGAGTGAATTCCAGAATAAGCTAGAAGCTCACTTCAATCAAATGGTTGCCTGGTAAATGTGGCAGGGCCTGAATACCGACATGGGCTATGAGCTGAAATTGGGGGTGATCGCTGGCAGATGAACTCAATGCAGGTAATGTCCTACCAAGTCGCATCCCCATACCTCTACTGGCTAGGTCCCATACGTCTGAGTAGAGGAAGTTGGATCTACTTTCACTAGAGTAAATTCTAGTCAGGCGACAGGCCTGGATGGAGATCCTGGATGGGATCTGAAATCATGTGCCAATGAACTTGTCACCGTCCTCACAAACAGCTTCAAATTCTCTTCAACAATCTACTGTTCCCATCTGCTTTAGAGGAAACTTCCATCGTTCCAGACCCCAACAAAAGTAAAGTGACCTGTCTCCATGACTACAGACCATTTCTAAACTCTCGGGCCTTGGCTCTTGACTCCCATCTGCAACTGGCTGCTGGACTTCCTGACTGGTAAACCTCAGTCGGTTAGAATTAGTCATAACATTTCTTCCACCCTGATCCGCAATACTGGTGCTCCTCAAGGTTGTCTTCCTTACAATGCTCACAATGCTTCCAATGCTTATCTAAAAGCCTCTTAAATGCCATGGTAATTTCTGCTTCTACCACCACCATTGGCAGTGTGTTCCAGGCCTCTACCAATCTGTGTACAAAAGTTGGCGCACATATTTCCTTTAAACGTTTGGATTCCAAATGTCTACCCTATCTATATCTCTCAGAATGTTATATACTACTCTCCGGCCTTCCTTCAACCTCCTACGCACCAGCAAAAACAATCCAAATTTGTCCACCTTCTCCATATGCCCCTAATTAGCCCATTCTCTTCCAACTTCCATACTTAATACTTAGCAACTTCAGATAACCACTTCTCCAGTTAGCATCAACCTATAGCGTTACCACGATACCTTCTTCTCCACACCTTTGGATGCTAACGGGTTAGCCGAGTCTGGAACCAGCATGAAACTAATCCCTTCAATGTCTCCCCCCAACACCAGAGCCAGGCATCATGGTGCAAGAGTAAGGCTAAAGGCATTTGAGACTGAAATAAAAATACATTTATTCTCCCAGAGAGTGACAAACCTGTGGAATTCGCTGTCAGAGAAAGCAGTTGAGCCAAATCCTTAAATATATTCACAGAATAATTATATATTCTCAGGGCAAGAGGGACGAAGGCATACGAGGAGAAGGATGGTATAGAACACTGAGGGCCAAAGGGCCAAATGGCCTGCTTCTATTCCTACTCCGTATACTTCTATACCCTGTTAGCAAATAAGTCACAGACAGATGGAAGAGATTTTTTTTTTGCCATAGAATTCTTTACCTTGGAATGATCTGCATGAAAGTGTAGTCAACCGGATTCAATTAACACTTTTATAAAGATGTTCTTTAACAGATGAAGGTGGAAATATGTTGCTGAGCTCCAGGGAAAGGACAGAAGAGTGGTACTTGTTAGAGAACTCTTTCAAAGGGCTGGCACAGGCACGATGTGCTGAGTGACCTCCTTCTGTGCCGTGTGAACCTGTTACTCAATGCCCGCAGTGCAGATTTTAATTTTGCTTGCCTGTAGTCAGATAGCGGTCAGTTCTGAGATGATATATTTTTAATGCACTAACCACGCTCAAGCTGTGGTTAGTGCATTGCTGATGTGACCCGTTGATTGTCAAACACATTTCATTGTACCGTTGACCCTGTGTTAACCTACATATGAGAAATAAAACTGAACTGAGCATGTGCATGTTTACTGACTGCAGAGTAACCCCGCTGCATAATTCCACCCCACCAAATGTTGGCCAAGATGCACTGGCTAATTACCTGCCTCTTTGAGCATCCGCCGGCCGATGGAACTGCAGGCAGACAACGTGAAAGTGAACTAATGAGAGCTGAGAATCACACATCGGTCCTGTGAAAACCTTTATGGAACCACCGACGATAACTCACTTGGCAATTGTGGGAACCAGGTCAAAGTTAATGTGCCTGGGTGCTGCTATTGCAGAGCATCAGGTATTTACTGACGGAGCTTAAGACAGGCTTAATCGCTCAACAGTTTGAGGATGTGGGGCTGAGGTTGGCATTCGGTCCAAGTTTAATTAACAAGCAGTTTGAAGGTTTGGGAATTATTATTGTACAAAGCAATTTAACCGTAGTCAACAGTGAAATGGCGGTGTTGCCTAATTGAAGAGACGTGATCAGTGATAGATGGCTACTTCAGTGCATGCCAGATGTGAGAGGATTAATGTCGCACCATATTGTATTCAGTTTGCTGTTATACTCGGAACAAATCTGCAGTCTTGTTTCTCTTTGAAATACAATAAGGAAGAACTAAACCGACAAACACCACTGACCCCCACTTCCCTGCACACAGGGCCGGCCTTAGGAGGTGCGGGGCCCAATTGGGAACAATTTTCATAGAAATAGAAATAAATAATTATAAATGAGTCGCGTGTCGTGAGTAATATGACAGTCAGTCGGCTTAAAAAAATCTTAAACCGTGCATGCGCAGACTGTTCTCCTCTCCGTAAAAATAAAAATACAAATAAATGAAGTGACAATTCAATTTGCTCAAGGCTTCCAAATCTCTTTCTTTCTGAATTACTGAATGGGTGTGGGGTGGAGGGTGACGGCAGGTGGAAAGATGGTGGGAAAAACGGGAGCACACCGGGACAACATGAATCAGTTGTCATCTTATTGAATGACTATACTAGTTCAAGGGACCAATTGGGGGGGGAGTTCCTTTCACAGCGTGTGGGGAGTCTGTGCCAGGGGTAAAGTTGCGGGGAGGGCGGGAGCGTTGAGAAGGAGGGGGTCGGGGTTCATGCCAGTAACCCACTCACTCATCGCTGGCGTGGAGCCACCGCAGTGTGGCCGGGGAGGGAAGCAGCTCGCATGGCTACGAGCCGCCGCCATCACCGGACAGCGGAACCGACGGCCATCTCAGCGCCTTCTGCTGGCCCGCTCACCTCTGGCAGTGCTCTCCGTCTCAACAGTGAGGGGACCAGCTCAAGAGCAAAGATCATAGAGCGGAGTGGGTCAGCAGGTGATGGATAACATCACAGCGGGCAGTGGAGCTTACTCCTGTGTCAGCGCGCACAAGGGATCAATTGAGGTTACTCGCACTGACATATGGAGTAAGCTCCACCGCCCGCTGTCCTGTTATCCATCGCCCGCTGACCCGTTTTTGAGCTAGATGCTGGCATGATCCCCGACCGCCTCCTTCTCAATGCTCATGCCCTCCCCGCAACTTTACCCCTGGCCAGACTACCCCACACGCTGTGAAAGGAACTCCCCTCCCTCCCCCCCAGCAGCACTGTCCTTTTACAGCCGCTTCCCACTTTACAGCCGCTTCCCATCAGCTTCTAGCAATGAGGGGTAGACTTGTCTATCCCTTAGTATAGCAACATCGTTCTTGATGTTGCTGTACTGAGCATTAACGAAGTCTCTCTTTCTTGGCTAACAACCTAACCTTCGGCCTCCAAGATGCAGGTACATTTTCTAGCAATGTTACAACATTTTGAGATTTTAAAAATCAAGTCTGCAATTTATCCCATCAGATAAAGCATAAAATGAAGTTTAATTTGACACATAATTCACTTTCATATCTTCAGTATTAAAAATGTTATGGCCATTTTCATACTCGGAAATTAGCATCTTGTTCCCTATTGCTTTTCCATTGACTTAACACAAAAGCTGTGATCGAGGACAGTCAAAAGCGCACAACTTTCTTAAAAAACTAAGAGAACTGAATTAATTTGTTGATAGAAGCTCACATTTGCATTATGTCCCTTAACATCAGCCTGTTTGCAAAATCAAGCGGGCAAAGTGTGACCAGGTATTTCCAGCATAGAAGCAGCATCATTGGTCCATAGCTGGATTTATACTCCACGCAGACAATCAATAACATCAACAAGATTCACAGTAAACTGTGTAATTCTGGACAAATGAGCTTAGGGTAACATTTGACAATTATGCTAACTCACATTGTTTATCTCCTACTTCCCAACAAATCCTTTTAAAGATGCTGACCAAATGTTTTGGAGGAGGCAGTATTCCAGGAAGCTGTACTTTGCTTGAAGATTGTCTGTTTATTATTTGTTTTCCTGTCAGGCCATGCTCATGGGCTAAACTCTAGGAAGGCCACAGATTAGGACAGGGCTTTTCAAACATGAACTGTTCGCAAGTCGGAAATGAACTGAACAGTGTGTGTGAGGGGTTCACAGGAGTAGCTGTGACGGAAGAGTGAGCGGGCGCGGGAAGAGCGAGCGTCGGCCGGCCTCAGTAACTCAGGGAGAGAGCGAGTCTCCTCAGTGCTCTCCACTCTGCTCGGCTTGACCCAGCCCACGATGGTTGCCACTTCATGGGTGGTGATGAGGAGAGCAGGCACGCGGAGATGCCCCATTGGCATTGGCAAAAATTGGTGTTGGTTAATTATCAAGATACAGTGAAAAACTTTGTTTTGTGAGCCGCCTAGGCAAGTCGTATCATACAAGAGCACAATCAAAAAGGCATAAATACAACAGGCGGTGCTCAAAGAGAAGCTAAACAGAGTGCAGCTGCACGACACGTTTTCTGCACTGAGATAGTGCAGGTAAAAAACAGTCCAAGGGCCACGATGAGGTAGATTGGAAGATCAGGAATCCATCCTTCACAGAAAATGCCTGCAGCCCCGCAACAGCCTGCAACCCCATCCATCCCACCGGAATCCCAAATGCTCCTTCATATGTTCAGAGTGTTTATCGGTAACTAGGGGGGAGCTGTCTGTTTTGTTTAGCGACCTCCTCCCATCCAACATCCTAGTCAGATTTGCTGCTTTCCAGTTCTATTCTCTTCTGCAAAAATCAGCTCCATTTTAAAATTCTCACCTTGTTTTCAAATTCTTACATGGTTTCACACCTCCCCATTTCTTGAACTTCCTCACCTTACCTCTGACCGAGATGCCTTTGGTCCAATTTGAACCCCTTCAATATCAGCAGTCATTCCTTCAGCTGCTAGGATCTTAGGCTCTAGAATCCCATTCCTATCTCTCCCAGCCTCCCCATTCTCCTCTAAGCTGTTCTTCAGAACGTTGCTCTTGACCCATGCTATGGTCATCTGTCCCAATATCTCATTAAAGTGTCAGATTTTGTTTCAATGCCCTCCTGTGAACTGCCTTAATAAGTTTAACTGCCTAAAGGTCACTACGAGATAAAATTGTTGTTTAATATCACCTAATCTACTGTTCTTATTATCATGTCAAAATTGGTCATATTTTCCCCAATGGAAATAAGTTTAGTAACTTGAGCCTTCTGTTATCAGGTCACTAGTATGATACATCTCCAGACCCTTTCACAGTCTTTCTAAAAGTTGGACAGATATTGTTTTATGCCCCTTTTTTGGCATTTATACCTCGTGACATGTTGCAAGTTCTGGCAGATATATTTCAATGTAGCCGGTTTTGACTTTGTGAGCAGTCTTAAAGAGACATATACAATACACACTATTCAGGCTGAAAAGTATGAACAAAGGGATGTTACAATGATGGAAGTGGGTGGAAAAGTATTCTCAGGGAAGAGGTGGTAACAAGCAGTTTCTACAGGAGTTATGTTATTTGCACTTGTCGGTCAAGGGGACACTCCAGGACTACAGGCATGTGCTCCTAGGCAAACGGTAAGGGAAATGGCTAGGGGGATTTCTGCACTTCCATGAAATGCCTACACAGTTGTGAAGCCCACTCTGCCTGCGCTGGGGTTGAATTGGTCTTTCCATTTGAAGTGTGGACTATCTGTGAACTTCCTAATATAGAGATCAGCCTAGAAAGTCCCTAAGGCCAGGAAGCAAAGAGTGATTATGACCCTGACAACCATGGGCAAACCTTGCAAGATACAAGAGGTTGTGCCTATGTTGATAGAAAGTCCCAGATCTCCATGAATGCCGGCATTTTATTCAGCTGTTTGGGGGAATTAATGTTAGTAAAGTCTAGTTGTCCCTTTATATTTTGGTCGCCTTACCTAAAATAAAGGATATAGGAGCAGTCCAAAGGAGATTCATCAGGTTGATCTGGACTAACTGGATTCCTCTTGTGTACAGCCTGCATAATCTGGTGCTGCCCAGGGGAAAGGAGCAGAAACAGGTGGAAGGGGATAGCGGTGCAAAGTCACACATAAGGTGCTCCAGCACAAGTACAGTTTCCCTCATCATCTTTTCCACATTTGACTCAGCTAATCAACTCATCATCCTGTTACACCTTCTCTCCACACACCAGACATTTGTAGGTTCCAATGCCACATTGAAAACTAAGCAGATAGACTTGTATTTCAGCAGCATCTTTCACACTATGTTGGGGATATCACAAAGCGCCATGCAGCCATTGAAGTGATCTGAAGGGCAGTCCCGTTGTAATGACATTCTGATGAGGAAGTGAGAAATAATACGTCTGTTAGAACACAGAACAGCATAGCCCAGGAGCAGGATTTTCATCCCAACGATATCTGCACTGAACATTTAAACCACTCCCTTCTGCCTGCATATGCTTCCGACCCCTCCATTCCTTACATATCCATGTGCCTTAATAAAAGCTTCTTAAACTATGCCACTATCATATCTACTTCCACCTCCATTCCAAGCAGCGCGTTCCAGGCTGCACGCCACTCTCATTCAGTCAGGGGAAAGGGAAACAAGAGATATAGACAGTGATGTAGAGAGATATGGAACAAATGAATGAAAGATATGCAAAAAATGTAACGATGATAAAGGAAACAGGCCATTGTTAGCTGTGGCCTAGGTGAAAACGAGTATAGACAATGAGATGGAACAAGGTGACTTTGAAGCTGGTACTACTTGGGTGTGGGAGGGTGGAGAGAAGGGGGATGGCAAAGGTTACTTGAAGTTAGAGAAGTCAATATTCACACCACTGTGTTGTAAGCTGCCCAAGCGAAATATGAGATGCTGTTCCTCCAATTTGCATTTGGCCTCACTCTGACAATGGAGGAGGCCTAGGACAGAAAGGTCAGTGTGGGAATGGGAAGGGGAATTAAAGTGTTTGGCAACCGGGAGATCAGGTAGGTCCAGGCCGACTGAGCGAAGGTAATCAGTGAATCGATCGCCAGTATTTGACATTTGCATCCTGGGATTAAGGTTTTGACCATAACTGCACACATCTCTTATCTTTTCCTCATAAAATCTGTATGTATAAGATCCAGGAAGTCATGATGCAGCTTTATAATATTTTGGCTAGGTCACATTTGGAGTATTGTGTGCAGTTCTGGTTGAAGGCTCTGGTGAGGATGCAGAAGAGGTTATTAGCTATCAGGAGAGTTTGGACAAGCTTGGATTGTTTTCTCTGGAGCATCAAAGGTTGAAGAAGACTTTATATAGGTATATAAAAAATGAAAGGCATAGATTGGGTAGACAGTCAAAAGCTTTTTCTTCAGAGTGGAAATGCCCAAGACTTGAGGGCATAGCTTAAGGTCAGAGGTGAAAGTTTAAAGGGGATGTGAGGGGAAAGTTTTTTTTAACAGGGTGGGTGGGGCCTAGAAAGCACTGCCAGGGATGTGGTGGAAGCAGATACAATAGGCACATGGATATGCAGGGAATGGAGGAATATGGATCACATGCAGGCAGAGGAGATTAGTTTAACTCGGCATCATGTTCTGCACATACATTGTGGGCTGAAAGGCCTGTTCCTGTAATATGATATGTTCTATATGTGGGCTCTGTACACCATGTCCAGATGGTACAAGGCAGAGGAAGTGATGGGGTCCAGGATAGGCAAAACAATAGGTGCACAACACTGCTCCCCAAAAATAAAGATTCCTGGTGAGACCTTGGAAAACCAGCAACCAAATACCGCAAGCCTACATCGTTGCTTTCATCTTGAAACAGGTTCTACCATAAAGTTATGAAAATGACTTGCAAGGTACAGGGACCTCTGCCCATTCTAAACATTCAATGTAGGGCAACACTCACTGACAGGGGATGCAGACCATTGGAAGCTCACTATCTATAATAACACAAACTTAAAATCAGTAGGATTCATGTACAATTTGAACAAGCGCATTTGTAGAGATGGCGCATCTGTAGAGTTGCTGCCTTACAGTGCCAGAGCCTTGGGTCACAGGTTCGATCCTGTCTGCGGGTGCATTCTGTATGGAGTTTGTGCGTTCTCCCTGTGACCTGAATGGATTTTCTCCGAGATCTTCGGTTTCCTCCCACACTCCAAAGCCGTACAGGTTTGCAGGTTAATTGGGTTTGTATAAATGTAAATTGTCCCTAGTGTGTGCAGATAGTGTTAATGTGCGGGGATCGCTGGTCGGTGTAGACTCGGTGGGCCGAAGGGCCTGTTTCCACACTGTATCTCTAAACTAAACTAAACTAAACAAATTTGAGGAAAAATCCATTTAGGATATTCAACAAAGAATCCAGGAGACATGCAAAACAAGCAACTGCACGGTTTATGGATAAACTGTATTTAAGGGAGTGATTACAAAGACTAAATAGACAGTGGCGCAGTTAACAAATGCACACGTGCTGCAATTATTTTCGAGGGTGGGGAGCACAGAATTGAATTAAAAAATGAACCGAGTAATGGAAAAGGATTTCCCTTTAGAGAGATGTTATTTTTGTTCACATTATTAATTTCACATTTCAAGGCCCATTAAAAAAAAATGCAAAGGAGAACAAAATACTGAGGAGGTGAAAGGGAAATATCAGGACTTATCTACTTATCACAGCAGACAATCACATTAGAATCCCATTGGTGCTTTTCTAAACCTGGACTCCAATATCCATATTGAATGGCAGCCAAGCAGAGTGCAACATTTACATTTCATTCTGCCAACAACCTGAATCATATTTTCCTGTTGTTTAATAAAGTTACTTTGTGTTAAAGTGCCGTTTCACAGCAGGCCATCAATCTGCAAAGCGGGCCACTGGGATGGAGGCTGATTTCAAAACCAAAAGGAGGCCACATCAAGCAAATACAGAACACAATGTCAGTGCACCCGAGACTTAGCAGCGGTGAAATAAATTCCTACCCTCAAGTACTTTCATTACAGTTCCACCAGCAACAAGAACCATGTGAATTACAATGAGCAAGCAATGGGGCGAATCATTCTGCTGCGATCCTGCACAGTCTGCAGGGGATCCATTTATCGTCCAGCTTGAGAACTGGTTATCATGTACTGTGGCAACCTCACCTCCCTCTTTCTTTTTCCCAATTTCAAGAAATAGAAAATTCTACTACCGTTCACCAACTTCCAATAAACAACGGGTGCTGGTAGCAAACAATTACTCTTTTTTTTAGTCTCCAATATGAATCGCTGGTACATGGATTAAGATTAAAAGGGCAATGTCAGGCTAAGACATTTAACAAGGAGGATCAGATTTCACCACTCCTTATTTTGGTTCCATTAACACCCCTTCCTTCGGTGCCCAAGGCTCACACGACTAATTGGAAATCCGATGCGTCTAATTGAAATGTCAGATGTGGATTGCTCGCATTTTCATTGATAAAATAAAAATATGCTTTTAAGAAGCTCTCACTGAAATGCGTAACATGCACATACATTTTTAAAGTGCTTTGTGTTTATTGGGAAGATGGTCATAGGAAAACAGCAACATGTTTTGATCATTAGAGCGGGTTTCTTTCCTTGGCCACTGCTGATTGCTAGGTTCTGAAAAGGTGTTTAATGCAATTTAAAATAAAACTATGAAGACGCTAGCAGTGGTCGATGAAGACGTGAGCTGTGAACGTGATCATCTCAAGAATTCAGAACAACGGCATTAGGCAAGCTAAAGAAAGCAAACTCGATTAGTAACCAGCAGTGGTAACGGGAGGCTTGATGTGGCAAAACTAACAGCATCCAACCACATCATGGGTGGTGAGCAAACAAGAGTCTGTTGAGCTTTATTCAAGAGAGCATTGATAGCAATAGCTCCAATAGTGTATGAGTACCACTTGTAACTGCTGGATGAAAACCAGAGATCACACTTAAGATGTTCCAAATAAATTCACGGAGCCCAAACTTCAGTAAAAGAGAATTACTGTGGTTCCAACCTGAGAGGTGATAGTTGTATGTCATATAAATGTATATCTTAACGTACATTTATCTGCAGCAATAAACAAAGTGCTTGAGGAACTCAGTGAGGAAAAATGGACAGACAACACTTTGGGTCGGAACCTTTCCTCAGACAGCTGAAATCTTGTCCATTTCCTTCCTGACCCACTCAGTTCTTCCAGCACTTTGTTTTTTGCTTAAGATTCCAGCATTTAGTCTCTTGTGGACTCAGCCGTATATTGTGCTCAAGGATTTTCTATTAAAAGTAGTCGATGTAACTTAAAACAGGGTCACGTGACCAAGTCTATATCTTGTCAGCAATCTCTGTTAGACAACTCTACATTTATTTTATAATCTTTGCTAAAGTGAAGTTGCAACCCATATGGAATTTCGGTTACTTTTTCGCTAGATCTCTGATCCCAGATGGCAAGTGCTAACAGATTATTCACTCCAGTAATTCATTACGTAAACAAGCACAGACACACATATGCACACATATGAGTGCACACACGTACACACATATAATATTGGTATTGGTTATTATTGTTATATGTGCTATTCAAGCATAGCATACTATAGATAGACACAAAATGCTGGAGTAACTCAGCGGGACAGGCAGCATCTCTGGATAAAAGGAATGGGTGATGTTTTGAATGTTCTTCAGAAGGGTCTCGACCTGAAACATCACCTATTCCTTCTATCCAGGGATGCTGCCTGTCCCGCTGAGTTATTCCAGCATTTTGTGTCTATCTTCGGTGTAAACCGACATCTGCAGTTCCTTCCTACACATAACAGACTATACACGAGTTCAATAGATAGTACAATGAGGAAAATAAAGAGTGCAGAATATAGTGCTACAGCTACAGAAAAAATGCAAGAATCGCAACAAGGTAGATCGAGAATACATCCTTAGCATATGGGGGGACCATTCAAGAGTCTAATATCAGCAGGCAAGAAGTTGTTCCTGAATCTGGTTCTACCTGCTTTCAAACATATGTATCTTCTGCCCGATGGGAGTGAGGAATAGAGGGATTGACCTGGGTGTGAGTGGTCCTGAATTTTGATGGCTGCTCTCCAGCGACATTGTGAAGCACAGACTGAGTCGATGGGCAGGGGGGATGGGGGGGAGAAGGGGTCGGCTGGTTTACGTAATAGACTGAGCTGCACCCAGACCTCCGTGCAATTGCTTTATGGTCTTGAGGAGAGCAGCTTCCATACTAAGTATGTGCTTGCAGAATCTGGACAATAGCACGGAAACTGGCCCTTCAGCCCATCTTGTCTAAGAAGACCAAGTCGGCATGTGCCTGCATTTAGCCCAGAGCCCTCTAAACATGAGGAAAACATTAAATGTTGATACATGCAAACAAAAAGGAAACAGCAGTGGGTCCACCAGCATCTGAAGAGAAAAGAGCAGATTGACACACCAGGTGTAGATTCCTTATGCCCCATAAATTGAGAACTGACAGCTGCCGTGAGGAAACATCTTTTGCTGGGGAGCTGAGGAATATAGAACTATGGAGTTTGAGAAATGCAATCCAGCCATGAACTTACGAACAGGCTCAAGAGGCGGAACGGTCTCTTCTGTTCCAATAAAAGAGCCAATAGCAGCATCCAAGTTTGGGTCCACACCATCTGTTTAATCTGGACATGCCTATTATTGGAGACATTTCACTAATGACTCACTCCGGAGCTAATTTATCAAGCAGCAATTAGCTAGATGCAAACAAACGAAACATTAATTTGCAAACTCTGATAATTTTGCCTTGTATGCTTTGTTGGTATGAAAGTGGGAATCTGTGAGAAGCAGGACAAGGAGAGGTGAAGAAGCAGGACATGAGTGCAATTGAGAGGGTACAGAGGAGATTCACCATGACACTGCCTGGGGTGAAGTGCTGTAGTTAACAGGAGAGACTGGATAGACTGGGTTTGGCTTGGAACAGAGAAGGCAGAGATGGGGACATGATAAAGTTACACAAAATGATACAGAGCATTGATAGGTTAGAGTCAGTAAACTTTCCCCGTAGCAATGGTGTCTTAAACCTGGGACGTAGGTTTAGGTTAAGGGGGAAGGGATTTAGAGGGAATCAAGGAGGAAACTATTCATTGGGATGGTGGTTGAAATCTGAAATGCATTGCCTGAAGATGTGATGGAGGCAGAAACCCTCAAAACATTTTAGTAAGTGTCCAGACAACCTCCTGAATCCCCATGGTATAGAATGCTTAAGGAGCAAGTTACGGTAAATAGATAGATGATTACTTAATGGTGAAACCTGGCCCACAGTTTCCTAGATGGATGTGCGCTTGCAGGGACAAGGGCACGTTTTATCAGGACCACCTCAGCACCTAAAATCAAGGTTACACACACAGGTTTTCCCCAGGTCCAAACTAAAGTTGCCTTCATCAACGCCTACATTTGTGGTCGAGGTAAGATTCTTGCCTGGTACTCAGAAGATTATGGGTTCAGGTCCCACGACAGAGACTTGAAAGTAAAATCCAAGCTGAAACTTGATGGCAGAACTAATGAAGCTGCAACGATGGAGGTTCCATTCTTTAGATAAGTAATTTGTCCAAAGTGAACAGATAAAAGGCTTTACTTGAAGGAGAAGCCGATAGATTGATAATTATCCATCCACAAAATCATATTGCTGTTTGTGACAGCTTGCTTTGCAACAAGACAAGGGCAACGACTGTGAACCAAGCACCACGGCAACAAGGGCTGATAAAAATATTTGCTGTTTTTCCCCCCTAACTGCATAATGGTGAGCAAGATGAATCTCCTCCAATTTCATAAGGATTCACCACTTGCAGGCCATTAGCTGAAAACGGAAGGAGGAGAACTAGAGCAGAAAGAATCATGGTCAGTCCTGTTACTGGAGCGTGAAGCTCCTCAAACAGAAATCATATAGTCACAGAGAGAAAAAGCTGCCCCTCAGGATCTTTAGGGTATGGGGAACCTTGCCAATATTAAGGTAATCTAGGTAAGTGTGCCCTGACTCTTGCCACATGAAATACGGAGAACTCTAGCTTAGCTGAGTACTTCCACTGCGTGCTGGTCTCGTGAGGAAGAAAACAAATTGAGTGTATCAGTGACCTTTTCATGCAACAGTGGAGTACCATGGGTGCTTGACGATGGCAAGGACATAGAGTCTGTTTCCGAGCTGTATCTTCCAATGATTCCATGAATTTAAGATGCCTTCCAGCCCTATTCATACCCGAAGAGTGCATGCGTGCACTGGACAATGACTTTATCCTCTGCATCACCCAATAATTGAGCACAGTAGACAAATATTCCTGTTCCTGGGAAGTTGAGGAGCTGACCACTGTTTTGGGAACAAGAGCAAATTCCCTGAGAAGCCCGAGTTAGAACAATCTGCAAGTTGATAAACTATGCATTAATCTGCATTTACCTTTACAACATATTTTTCCAGTTATGCATAAAATAGTTTGTTACTTTAGAGGATCACAGAGCTGGATAAGTAAAGGGATTTGTTTAAAAATTCAAGCTCAAGGCACCATTGTATTTTATTCTAAATAACAAATCAGAAATGAGTGTAAATCTATCTGTATATGTGTTACAGTCTTCCACTACAGTTTCAAACGTAAAGCAATTTACCATCACATGAAAAATTGTTCGTGAGATTTTTCACTCTGCTTCCAATTGTTACATTTTTGCATAAATAATGTTCAAACAAGTCGTCCGTGGAATTAAAGGAAATTCTTTAAAAAGATTAGATCCCTATAACCTCATGAGTATTTCATACATCCAAGTACTTAAAGAGTGCAGTTTATAACTCATGCACTTCCTGCGCAGATTCCACAAGAGAATAAAATGTGGATTGCTTCAATGATTCTTGAAGACATTTACAATTTCATTGCTGGTTTTCAGATTTTATTTGATTCCTGACCAATTCTGTGAAAAGCAAAAACCGTCAGATGCTGGCAACTCTGGAATAGCAGTGTTTCTCGCACCACAGGTTCTGCCTGACCTGCTGAGAATTTACTGTATGTTGTTCTTTATCCTTTTATCTCCGACCCCTTTTTCTACTTTGAAGACCTGATGCCATCCTCAGATCCCGAAGGTGGTTCTGTCATTTTATATCAGGTGATAAACCTCAGGGTTCTGCCAGTTCCAATAAGGTTCCAACACAGACACAAAGTTGTGTTCCCTTTCAGCATTTTGAAGGGGACGTCCCTTGTTGTGCTCTTCAGTCCCCTCCAACTACCCCTCTTGCAAGCAATACCATGACTTGCAACACCAGTCCTCTAACCTTTCTTTCCATTATCCAGGGGCCCAAGTAGACTTTGCAGGTTAAACCGCAGCGCATGTGCACTTTTTTCCAATCCAGTGTATTCCATTTGATGTTTCCAAGTGCTCTTCTCCATATTGGTGAAACCAAGAACAGATTTGGTATCTGTTTTACCCAGTACCAGCATTCAGTCCAAAGGAGCAATTCTGAGCTTCCAATTGCCTGGTTCTCCATCCCACTTCGACCCATCCCTGCGGTATTTCAACAAGGTCCAAAGCATGTCGTGCCTTTCAGACTCAATATCAAATTCTCCAATTTGAGGCAACTCAGTTATTACTTTCTGCATCAGAACTAGACATTTCTGTTCTAACTCATCCATTTGTGATATTATCTGATTTTTTGACTCTACACTGATTAAACCTGATTTGCTAGATGTAACCTATTGCCATATGATACACATAACACAGACAAGAAAGCACATTCACCCTCTAACTGCCCCTTCAAACCTGGTCTGGCCATCACTGAAATTCTCTTTGCCCATTTCCACCCCTCCCATCACTTTCTCTGCACCATAACATTTTCTGTTTTACTTCGGAGTCACGTGAGTGACTACCTGAAGAATCCCGTACAGCCACACGTATGTCATTACGTCAGATGCATTGGTGCAGGCGGCCGGTTGGAACAGCAGAGCTCTTCCAGCGCGGTAAGTTTAAACTTCAGGTAAGTTTGTATTTCTTACCTGTCTTGTTTCCTTGCAGGAACCTCTTGTTCCAGAAGCTTCCTGTCGGATGATTCGCGAGGACCAACGAGGGAACCAGCTATGGCTATGGGGCAGCCCAGGTCCGACCGCGCAAGCGGGTAGCTGGTGAATGTCGGGTTTCGCGATCACAGTCACTGATAAGACGGTCAGTGACTGCCAGACGCTGTGGTTCCCGGGGAGGGGACATCCAGCAGACCGGTCGGGAGGTTTTCCCTCCGATATAAATATACACGCTGGGGTTCCCGGGGAGGAGAAATCCAGCAGACCGGTCGGGAGGTTTTCCCTCCGATATAAATATACACGCTGGGGTTCCCGGGGAGGGGACATCCAGTAGTAATGCGGCTCCCAGACGAAGGGGTCCCCAGGATAGGGGTTAAACAGACCAGAACGGTCAGCTCTGGTGCCGGGAGGGTTTCCCTCCGGTAAGGCATATAGACGCTGGGATTCCCGGGAAGGGGATATTCAGCAGCAATGAGGTGCCCAGACCGCAGTGGTCCCCAGGATATGGGGTAAACGGACCAAAATGGTCAGCCCTGGTTCGGGGAGGGTTCCCTTCCGGTAATAAGAACATTTGGAGGTTGGCCAGGAGGGAGCTCCATCTAGATACACTCCAACAGCAGGAGTTGGGTCAGCGCGGGCCTATGGGGGAGCCCGCGCCAGCAGCGCCTTGGACAGGGCTGCTTAATGGGGATGCCAAGTCTATGGTAGTGCCGGCCTATGGGAGAGGCCGTGCCAGCAGTGCCTTGTAACAGGGCTGCTTAATGGGGATGCCGAATCTATGGCAGTGCTGGCCTGGTAATATGGCTGCTTAATGTATGGCAGCAGCACCTGTAGAAGGGCTGCATAATGTCTCCCTCAATGGAGGAGGTGAGCTTACCGGGGCAGTTTTGTTCTGACCCTGAAGGGTGGGCCTATTGGAGAGGCCGTGCCAGCAGCGCCTTGTAACAGGGCTGCTTAATGTCTCCTTTATGGAGGAGGACAGCATGCCAGGTCAGTGTAAATCTGACGCTGAGTCTGAGGGTTTAGCCATGGAGCATACCCCAAGGGATGTAGGACACGTGTCAGAGGTACCATTCCTGGCAGCAAGGTTGCCATCCCAACACAATGCAGTGAACACCGTTATCAGAGGCGTTAGAGCCAGCTGCCAAATCTTCTATTCCGGTAAGACCTATTCAACAGGCAAAACCTGGAGGACGAAGCACAAGCTGTTGGACCAATTAAGGCCAACGACGAGCAAGGCTTCATAGTTTCGGTGACAACACACCTCACGTCTTCATGGGCAGTAAGCGGTTCACTGAAGCTGGTGGCAGCATGAAAGTTGGCCAGAGGGTCCACGCACTCTACCAGTTCTACTCTACAACTAAGGTACCACTTACAAGTTGTTAAGATTTACACTTGGTTGTACAATACACAAATGATTAAGACATTGTCATCTACTCAGAGGCATTTAACCATGTAAAACTGGACATTACTAGCTTTCCAATCAGGTTGGAATTGGGCCAGAATTGTGTTGAGGCAGGCTCAGTATTTTAGCCAGGATTGCCTTCGAGACAGGCTCGGAAATATGACAAGAATTGTCTTTTGAGTCAGGCTCAGAGTGTTTGGGACAGGTTAGAATTATCGGACAGGCTGAGTATTGTGGCCAGGTTTGTCTTGCAAGACAGGCTCGGGAATCGGGCCAGAGTTGCCGTTCAGGGCAGACATGGAATGATGGCAGGAGTGGCCTGTTCATTATGAAAGATGGCTGATTAACAACTGATTTCATAGGGTGTTCCCATTTACAGTGATCATCGGAGATATTTGGAGGCATTGCTGTGATGAGGCAATATAATAGTATGATGACAATAAATCATTCAAAGAGGACTACTTAGAGTTCAAAAACACTTGTTGTGTATTGACTGGATGATATTTTAATGCTGTATTTTGCTAAAATCCACTGTTTCAGTCTCAAACTATATTTGAGAAATTGGGCTCCTCTATCCAGTTAAAATGAAGTTGTTATCAAATGGACTAGTTGGTCATTGGGGTTTGCCTTTGGCTATTAGTTGGCCTGTGACTCCGCCCTGGGCAACAGATTGGAGTCAATAGAAACCTGGAACAGTCTTGTTGTTATAAGCAGCTTTCTATTCATTAGACTAATTGGCAATGTAATAGATGTGATGCAGCTAAGCAAGTGGGAGAACTGACAGCATGCTTAATGGCAAACTATTAAGGGCCATGAAGGTCATTGATAACACACCTTTGCTATTACCAGCTGAAGCTACTAAAGTCACTATGATGGACAAACAGTATTCAGCATTGCTCCAGTAGTTGATCAATAAATATGTCATTATATTGCAAAATGATGCTAATGGCCTAAGGTGGGAAATTGCGAATGTCATCTCTAGTTGGAGGTGAAGGAGATTTGCAAGAGTTATTAACTCTACAGTTATTGGTATCAACTATCTATAGACCCTACGTGCATTTTATGGGTTAAAGAGTGATTGAGCGAATATGCATATCTGCATGCTCAACTTCATGTTGACACACTATGATGGTGGCATATGATAATCACGGGGGTGCAATCAAGTAAAAGAATCCTGTAATAGGTACATAATCTCATTTGCCACTGGAGTATCATCAAGTACAGATCAATGACAACACAGAATGGGTGTTGGACCACACCGTATTTATGAAATTCTGATTCAAGGCAACACTGAATGTTGTTTTCATGCTAATTCACAGGTTGCAAAAATGTGTGGCATAACAGTGGCGAAAGATACATTCTAGCTACAAGCAGAAGGAATCGTCTTTTATGTCTTCCTCCATTTTGCTTCATGAGTCGGGTCTTCAAATAAAGTCATCAAGAGCCCGCTTTAGGTTCCAGCTGTGGGATTGGCCTATGCAGTTTGATTCCCGATTTGTCGGGAATAATAATAATGCAACCTTATATGGTTATTTTAAACGTAACTTGCTGGTTCAGCCTGTGGCTCGGGAAATCAGCCGTTGCATGATAAAATCAATTTATGTTCTACAGATTCTCAATAGACTGCCTACGGCTTGGGTTGTCACCCCTATTCTTGTATGTATTCAGAGTGCTGGGATAGTACCAAAAAGCAGTATTTTGCTTCTTCAGGACATGGGAAGCGTTTGTTTAATGCTCATGTTACATTTAAAATGGTACAGATTTCGGAGCTCTTGGAGTTCATTTTTAATGGTCTTTGACAATATTGAGTTATAGGGTCATTAAGGTGCCAAGGTGCTTTCCATCAGATTTGCTGCAGCAAACGAGATCCACTTTGTTGAGTTCACCCCCGGATATAGAGTTAGTAAAGGATATCCTTAACACAAGTTTTCCCAGGACAAGTACAATGCAGTATGGGAGGTTGACATTGTGTTAACACTATTTTCACCAGGGGGTTTCTAGCTACATTCTTAGCTTTGGCAGATCTCATTAGGTAGTTATCCTCCTGGCGCTGGTTTAGCGCAACAGGTCAGTCGCTACATAATTGCGACGGGACAGGATGATTACATCTGTAAATAATATGTATAGTATTTTATGTTTATAATTTACTTAAGCAGAGCAGAAGGGGTGTCAGGTCTCAAAATAGGTCAAGGCATATCCAGGGACCTTTAGTTATGTGAGGGCACACATATACAACAATACGTCAAGGTAACCAAGAGCCTTCGAGGCTCTTAGCTAGCTATGATTGTTAGTTACAAAAAACTTTATAAGAACATATCAGTTCAGACAATTTCCAGGTGATAAAACGGAGTTGAGTTATGCAGGAGTAGATACTGATTCCAGATCTCACTCTACCAGGGCTGCTACAACAGCAGCAGCAACAGTTAATTATGTCTCGCTGGTCCAGAGCCTAACGGCTGAAGCATGGTCAAAAGAAAGAATTTCTAAACATTTTATAATAACCCGCTGCCAGACCAGGGTATTTCTCAATCTCATTTTTACGTTCTGTTTATAGGTTCCATCCAGATGAGAGATGGGACTATTATGATTACTTCATTTAACAGCATCAGCATGTTTTAAATCTATGTCATGACTGTATGCATTATGAATGTTTTCCCTCATTTGTCAATGAAGCAGTTGTGGTTGTGTAGACTTGTTTCTCGCGGCATGAAATCACAGAGCTTTGAAATCTTCACGTAGTCACTCACGTGACTCCAAAGTAAAATAGTAAGATTAAATGAGAACTTACCAGTGTGAAGTTTGATCTTTATTTTATGAGGAGTTACGATGAGGGACTACGTGCCCTCCGCTCCCAACCCTCATAAATATCATCTGGTAGTTCTAGTCTTCTCTCGTCTTATTATTATACTTCAGTCACTATTTTATGTGATTTCACACCGCTGCTTTGAAGATTGACGCACGTGCGGCTGTACGGGATTCTTCACGTAGTCCCTCATCGTAACTCCTCATAAAATAAAGATCAAACTTCAAACTGGTAAGTTCTCGTTTAATCTTACTATTTTATCTCCCTCTCCCAAATCTTTTGAAGGCTCTCCAGCCTGAAACGTTCCTCAGTTTCTCGTTTTATGGGTTTTTTCTTTATTTAAGATTTGCAGCTATAGTGTTTTTTCAATACAATTCAGGTGGTCAACAAGTGAGTTCCTTGAGCTGTTGGCTTAGATTTGTGCCCTCAAATTCTCCAGTAGTGCAAGTTTCCTATAATTTAAGACAGAAATATATGTAGAGGCGAATAAAATAGGAGGTGTCAGCTAAGTTGACCTTAACCGTATTTATAGAGTGGGGGCAGCTACAGCATCCCAGCATCCTAATTTATTTGGTGAAGAAATGTTTCCCTGACAACTAAGCATTAAAGAAAATCCTTCAGAGTTGCATTGGATATGTACTTACTCGCCCAGCGACCATATTGCTATTGCGAGACAGAATTCCAGTATTATTCTTACACCCCTTAAGAGAGGTATTGTGGGAGCCCCAGGAGCAAATTGCACAGAACATGGAAACCAGAATTCTGGGTCAAACAGCCTCTCATGTTTATGTTTCTCATCCTTATTTTTTAATTCCTCCTTGACCTTTATCTGCCTATCTCTGAAATTTCCCAAGGACCTGCAGTCCTCCTAGATCCCAGAGCTCTTCTAATTCCAGACCCTTCAGCTACCCTGAAAAAAATACCTCCACCATTAAAACCCACGATCCCAGAACTAAAATCCTACTGTTCTGGACTTTGGACTTGGAGAATTTTAATTTGTTTAAGTCACTATACATAGTACGTTGTTAAATCAGGGGTAAGCCCAATTTGTATTTATTCCCTTGGACCACCTCCAAACTCTCATTATCTAACAAACTACTCACTTTCATTTAATTTTCTACCTTCCCGGGAATACCTCAAATATAATTTATCTCTATGTTGTGGCGAGCTCCTCGTTCGAACCACACTCGGTAAAGCAGTTGCTCTTAAATTACTTGTAGGATCACTGCATGTAAAAACAGTCAACTGGTTTTGTAGCAATCAGCAATTTTTAATATATTTTTGCAAAATGTTTTAAATATGTCAATCAAATGTTAATAAAGACATGTGGAACTGAAGGCCTCAGCGCAGGGACTAAGGGACCAACTTTGCTTGGTGCAATCTGTCACCTGTTAGGGCCATCCATTCTGGTGAACATAGAATACAACATGCGTCACTTACAATATGTTTGGATAAGATGGCTCACAGCTTGACCCCTCGTCTTCATTAACTGTGCCGAGCACCTCAGTGCGCAGCCCACATCTCAGCAATAATGCTTGCCATCTTCATGCTCAGGATCATCAATCAATGCAAAAGTTTGTGTGCAATTGGTGATTGGGCCATTACTGACCTGAGCTTGCCGTCCCATTTACTCAAGAATGAACACTGTCGCTTTGTATATTACATAGCAGTTCAATGGGCTATTGCTTTCTATTGATTTGAACACCTGTACGAATGTGTCACTGTCCAAATGCAAGATCGATAGGCTTCCTTAATAAATCTGTTCCATCTGTATTCCCTAACCCCCAGATCATATCATGCACTGGAAAGGTTATAACCAGCCAGTCAGGTTACATTGTTAAATTTTGCCACTTTCCGTAACTGCTACTGCCCATAAATCATGCAACAATTGTCTTTGTTCTATTCAACAGTTTTTTGAGCCCTCGCTCAGCCCATATTTTAACAGATAGCGTGCCAGCAGTTAACCCCAAATGGGATTAAAAACGCATTCAGCAACAAAGCAGTTCAAGTTCCTTGCAAAATACTGAAGGTTCTTTCAACCCAACAATAAAGTTAGATTTCCAAAAATTAAATTACTGCAAGTCAATAATGAAAGGATTCTTGCACTGAGGCGACTTCAGGGAATCTGTGCGGCAGCTTTTGTAGTCACATTAAAGGACCCTTTGGAAATAATCATCATTTAGTTAGTCCCCTCTTCATGCTCATCACCTAATACCTTATACACCATTGAACAGAACGTCATCCCATGCTATGTCGCCCTGTGAAATGGTTGTGAATGTCATGAAGAGCAGAAGCTTATAAAATTATGAACATAAGAACATAAGGAAAATATGAAACCAATTGGCCCATCAAGCCTGCTCCACATTTTTTACAGAACATGACTGATCTTCAGCTCAGCGCCATTTTCCTGCAACTACCTGCGTGTTCCTTGATTTCCTGAATGTTCAGATATCTATCGAGCTGTTTTGAATGAACAGAATGTCTGAGATTCCACAGACTTCGGCGTAGAGAATTCCAAAGGTTCGCCGACCTCTCATAATGGCCTATCCCTTATTCTCAAACTGTGCCCTCTGGTCTTAGATTCCTCCATCAGGGGAAAACACTTCCTTGCATCCATCTTGTCAAGCGGATTAAGAATTTTCAATGTTTTAATGAGAGCTCCATTTATTCTTCTGATATCAGGCGAATATCAGTCCCAATCTATTTAATCTCTCCTTAAACAACACATCCCTCTTCCTTGGAATGAGTCTTGTAAACCTTCCTGCACTCCTATACAAGTATATGTTCTTCTTATCGAGTCCACACACAATATTAGAAGTTGTTCAGCCAGAGCTGAACACATTTCTCGGCATCTGCATACAATGGTGTCTGTCTTGCGCATCATGTGCATGGTGGTGGAAAGATTGGTGGAAACAGGGCCGTGACGTGAACGCTCTTTCCTTGAACCCTTCAAGTATATGATAGGATAGGTTTAGGGGGATACTAGACCAGGTGGGGACCCGTTGGGCCCCGTCCCCAAGGCAATATTCCACCACTGACTCATAGCCCCCAACTGCACAAACGCGGCTGAAAAGTTCCCGTTGTGACGCCAGAGATTCCCGTTGGGACGCGAGTCACGGCAACCCCCAACTGCGCCTCGCCATCACTCTTCCTACCTCTATCCCCCTCCATTCCCACTCATCCCCCAGCACTCCCTCCCCTTCCTCTTCACCCTCCCTCTTCTTTCCCCTCTCCTCCTCCTCTTCCCCACTCCCTCCCACACCTCTCCCTCCTTTCGGTTTTTGGAATGTTCACTGCAGCGTGTGGCTGAGATCCCATTGTGATGTCATTTTTGGTTTTCGGAATCTTCACGGAAGCTTGTGTAAATGAGATCCCATTGTGATTGGATGATTGTGAGATGCCATTGTGACATAATCACTGGAAGCTGCTGGAAGAGTCTCACTCTCAAAGGCAGTTATTATTTTCAGAGTTGGTTTTTATAAAACGATTTTGCACTATTGTGTACCATTTTGGCGTAGTTCCTTGAGATCGCTCACACGCACGCAAGTAGACAGACAGAAGTCCAAACAAGACGACACTTTTAGTATAATACTAGACCAAGTGGAACCCGTTGGGCCCCGTCCCCCAATGCGGGGGGTTGGGGGGGGGGAGGTGCGGCGTCACACGGGAGGGCTGGTCCACGAGCGTGGCATCGGCGCTCACCCAGGAGACAGGCGCTCCCGGAGCCAATCACCCCCATCACTCATTCCCCCAACGTAACCCGTTTGCCCAAAGTAAAATTCCACCACTCACCCATCGCCCCCAACTGCGCAGCCGCGGCTCATTTCCTCTCATCCCCAACACTCCCTCCCCCTCCTCTCCACCCTCCCTCTTCTCTCCCCTCATCTCCTCTCCTCCTCCACTCCCTCCTTCACCTCTCTCTCCCTCTCCTTTCCCTTACCCACAGTCACTCTATACCCTCACACTCACACTCTCCTTAACCCCTTTCCCCTCCCTACCTCCCTGACCCGTTGGGTCTCGTTTCCCCAACGCAATATTCCACCACTCACCCGTTTCCCCAACGCAACCCGTTTCCACCACTCACCCGTTCCCCCAACGCCATCAATCGCTCCCAAGTAGGGGGTGGGGGGCAGTCGGCGCTTCCCGGAGCCAATGAATGGACTCGACTTTTGGGTCAGCGTTGGCGCTCCCTGAAGCCAATCAATCCTTCCCACGTTGGGGGGGGGGGGGGACACAAAATTCTCATTCTCTCCTTACTCCCCTTGAAGCTGCTGATCCCATTGTCTCTCTGTCACCTCTCCCTCCCTCTCCTTTTCCCTACCCAGTCACTCCCTCATCTCTCCCCTTTCGCACTCCCCCACTAAAGACAATGTTTATATAACATGTCTTCTCCCATCCCCCACTCGTCAACTCTCATAGCTACTGTATTGGCAGCAGAGATCCCATTGTGATGTCATTTTCGGTTGTCGGAATCTTCACGGCAGCTTGTGTAAATGAGATCCCATTGTGATTGGACGACTGTGAGATGCCATTGTGGCACCATCACTGGAAGCTGCTAGAAAAGTCTCCCACTCACAGGCAGTTATTATTTTCAAAGTTAGCTTTTTAAAAACTATACACAAACGACATTTATGTAAATCTAAAGAAAATGGTGGTTTAGCACTTCCCAATTTCCTTTTCTACTACTGGGCGACTAACATTAAAAGTTAATCTACTGGATGGATGACACATGCCAACAGGTAAACTGGTTAAAAATGGAGAGGGAAGATTGTTTGCCTTTTAACATGGGCGCGATTCTTCTTTCCCCAACACATCTGAATAAATCAATGTATGAGCAAAATCCGATAATACACCGTACCCTACGCATTTGGAAACAGTTGAAATCAAACCTCTGAGAAATTTCTCTCCTTTTACCAATCGCTAATAATCCCTCGTTTAAACCGTCCACTTTAGATAAGGCGTTTGCACAATGGAAAAACTCAGGAATTAAAACGGTGGGAGATCTTTACGAGAAGGGGATTTTCCTCTCGTTTCAAGAATTACAGGAGAAATATCACTTGAAAGCAAGTAATTTTTTTAGATATCTTCAAATCCGAGTATGTGAAAACATATACACAAGACTGACACTCTATGGGTCCAGATATACTAGATGACTGCATGAATAGACATGTTGATACAAGCAAGTTAATACCCTACATTTACAATACTCTTTTAACAGCACACGTCCCATCTTCTGAGATGCATAGGCGAGCATGGGAAGACAAATTGGGTTTATTAATTTCAAAAGATAGCTGGGAGGAAAGCCTTCTATACATACACTACTGCTCTCTCAATGTTCGGCACTCCCTAATACAATTTAAAATACTGCATAGACTCTACTATTCAAAGACCAAATTAAACAAAATCTTCCCAAATGTCTCTCCTATTTGTGATAAATGTCTCCACCAAGAAGCGACTATAACCCATTCCTTTGCCTCCTGTATAAAGTTACAAAACTTCTGGAGGGAAATATTTGATATCTTCTTCAAAATACTTAAAATTAAATTGGAACCAGATATAAAACTGATTACTTTAGGTATGTCAGATGCCTGCTCTAAATTAACGATATTCCAAACACATTTCCTCAACTACGGCCTAATAACGGCGAAAAAATTAATACTCAAATTCTGGAAACAGACAACAGTCCCGACAGTGAAGATGTGGATTACTGATATGTCCGCCACACTACATTTGGAAACTATTAGGCTTGTCTTGGCGGAAAAAGCAGATCAATTTCTTAAGACATGGTTCCCATTTACTGAATTTCTGCAACAACAGAATGGTTAAACACAAATTTAATCCCGATGCCAGGGATGGGTGAGGGGGGGGGGGGGGGAAGGTCTATCTCCATCTTCTCTTTTCTTATTTTTTTTCTTTTCTCTTGCGCTTCTTTGGTAGCTTAGGGGTCTTTTTCTCGCTTTTTTACTTTTACTTCTCTTTCTTCATTTTCCTCTTTTTTTTTTTTTTAATTTAGGTTCTAACGTTAAAAATTAAGCTGACAATAATTGTATAACTGTTATGTCGATCGCCTTATCCTTGTATAATCGCTTCTAATAAAATTAATTTAAAAAATATATATATAATTTTTTTAAACTTTAAATATCACTAACTTGTGAAATATAACATCAAATGTGAAGAAACTTGATACTAACGACCATGGGAAAAGCCGAGTAAGATTCTGCAACTTGAGTACCGTTTTGGCGTAGTTCCTTGATCTCACAGACAGCCAGGCAGACAGTCAGACAAACAAGACGAGACTTTTAATAGTATACTAGATTAAGTGGGACCCATTGGGTCCCATGTTCACATGGGAGGGCTGATCCCCCAACGCAATATTCCACCTCTCCATCAATTGAGGTTTAATACTTGCAAGGGGTATACTTACTGAAGGGCCCAAATGGACTCCTCCTGGGCTAGTACAGGCCTGATGGGCCAAAGGGGCTCTTTTAAAAACAATCTGTGAAATCTCAGTGAAAGCACTTTTTCTGGACTTTTCCTGGCCTGGCACAGGCCTTTTGGGCCAAAATGCTCCTCCTGGGCTAATACGGGCATTTTGGGCAAAAGGGACTGGTTTCTAGGCTAAAAGGGGCCTTGTGAGCCTAAATTAGTGGTTTCAGGCAGGCCAAACAACTAATTTCATTTCATTTCCATTTCAATTTCAATTTCAAGCACAGGGCAGGCCAAACAACTCATTTCATTTCCATTTCCATTTCAATTTCAAGCACAGGGCAGGCCAAACAACTCATTTCATTTCATTTCCATTTCCATTTCCATTTCAATTTCAAGCACAGGGCAGGCCAAACAACTCATTTCATTTTCTTTTCATTTCATTTCCATTTCCATTTGAGTTTCACGCACAGGACAGGCCAAACAACTCATTTCATTTCATTTCCATTTCCATTTCCATTTCAATTTCAAGCACAGGGCAGGCCAAACAACTCATTTAATTTTCTTTTCATTTCATTTCCATTTCCATTGCAGTTTCAAGCACAGGGCAGGCCAAACAACTCATTGCATTTCCATTTCCACTGCAGTTTCAAGCACAGGGCAGGCCAAACAGCTCATTGCATTCTCATTTCATTTCCATTTCCATTGCAGTTTCAAGCACAGGGCAGGCCTAATAGCTCAATGCATTTTCATTTCATTTCCATTTCCATCGCAGTTTCAAGCACAGGGCAGGCCAAACAGCTCATTGCATTTTCATTTCATTTCCATTTCCATTTCAGTTTCAAGCACAGGGCAGGCCAAACAACTCATTTAATTTTCTTTTAATTTCATTTCCATTTCCATTGCAGTTTCAAGCACAGGGCAGGCCAAACAACTCATTGCATTTTCATTTCATTTCCATTTCCACTGCAGTTTCAAGCACAGGGCAGGCCAAACAGCTCATTGCATTCTCATTTCATTTCCATTTCCATTGCAGTTTCAAGCACAGGGCAGGCCTAATAGCTCAATGCATTTTCATTTCATTTCCATTTCCATTGCAGTTTCAAGCACAGGGCAGGCCAAACAGCTCATTGCATTTTCATTTCATTTCCATTTCCATTGCAGTTTCAAACACAGGGCAGGCCAAACAGCTCATTGCATTTTCATTTCATTGCCATTTCCATTACAGTTTCAAGCACAGGGCAGGCCAAACTGCTCATTGCATTTTCATTTCATTTCCATTTCCATTGCAGTTTCAAGCACAGGGCAGGCCAAACAACTCATTGCATTTTCATTTCATTTCCATTTCCATTGCAGTTTCAAGCACAGGGCAGGCCAAACTGCTCATTGCATTTTCATTTCATTTCCATTTCCATTGCAGTTTCAAGCACAGGGCAGGCCAAACAGCTCAATGCATTTTCATTTCATTTCCATTTCCATTGCAGTTTCAAGCACTGGGCAGGCCAAACAACTTATTTCATTTTCATTAAGGACTAACAAATAATTTATTGCAAGTGCATTGCAGACTCACAGTTCAGTTGATTCACAGCTTAGAATCACAGTCTCGCTCGTGATCTTCCAGAGTGACTGACTCACATCCAGGCATCCGGGGTTTTATAATCCTGCCCCCCGGAAGGGGCGTTACGTTCATCATGGTGATTGACAGGCGAGAAGCCCAATCAGCTGATCTCAAGATTTTTTAAACACTCATAACTTTTTTATTTCTCATCGATCGGAAAAATCCTCGGGGCTGCCTCAGCGGAGGACGACTGCGAGTGAGATGGCCAAAAATCATAGCGATATCGGGTAGCGTTTTTTCTAAAATCAATATACAGCGCAGACAGGAAGTGGTCAAGATGAGACTTTCAGATAGAGACAGACAGACAGACAGACAGACAGATAGATTTGTTTCCACACTGTCTGACTCTTTGACTCGATGACAGGTACATCCTGTTCCCAGTAAAGAGACAAAACAGATAATGCTCCCAGCACATATGTCCTATTAAAGGTCCCATATTCCTGTAATCAAGCCCTCTTGTTACAAAGGCTAACATACAATTTGCCCTCTTAGTAGCTTGCTCCACCTGTATTCAGAATGGCAGGCAGTGACTAGTGGGGTACCGCAAGGCTCATTGCTGGGACCCCAGCTTTTTACAATATATATTAATGATTTGGACGAGGGAATTGAATGCAACATCTCCAAGTTTGCGGATGACACAAAGCTGGTGGGCAGTGTTAACTGTGAGGAGGATGCTAGGAGGCTGCAAGGTGACTTGGATAGGCTGGGTGAGTGGGAAAATGCATGGCAGATACAGTATAATGTGGATAAATGTGAGGTTATCCACTTTGGTGGCAAAAACAGGAAAGTACACTATTATCTGAATGGTGGCCGATTAGGAAAAGGGGAGATGCAACGAGACCTGGGTGTCATGGTACACCAGTCATTGAAAGTAGGCATGCAGGTGCAGCAGGCAGTGAAGAAAGCGAATGGCATGTTAGCATTCATAGCAAAAGGATTTGAGTATAGGAGCAGGGAGGTTCTACTGCAGTTGTACAGGGTCTTGGTGAGACCACACCTGGAGTATTGCGTACAGTTTTGGTCTCCAAATCTGAGGAAGGACATTATAGCCATAGAGGGAGTGCAAAGAAGGTTCACCAGACTGATTCCTGGGATGTCAGGACTTTCATATGAAGAAAGACTGGATAGACTTGGCTTGTACTCGCTAGAATTTAGAAGATTGAGGGGGGATCTTATAGAAACTTACAAAATTCTTAAGGGGTTGGACAGGCTAGATGCAGGAAGATTGTTCCCGATGTTGGGGAAGTCCAGGACAAGGTGTCACAGTTTAAGGATAAAGGGGAAATATTTTAGGACCGAGATGAGAAAAACATTTTTCACACAGAGAGTGGTGAATCTCTGGAATTCTCTGCCACAGAAGGTAGTTGAGACCAGTTCATTGGCTAAATGTTTCTTTGTGTGTTTTGTGTGGGGGGTGGTGTGGGGGGGTGAGGGGGAAACCGCTTCGGTCGCCTCCTCCACGGAGAGGCGACTTTTTCCAGGTCGCCTCCCCCCGTGGCCTAACATCGAGGATCGGTGTGGCCTTTCACAGAGACGCGCCCGGGGCTTCAGCGGCGGGCGCAGCATGGACTATCGGCGTGGAGCGGGCGAGCCCTCACTGGGGCTCGCCGGAGGGGAGCGCTCCGTTCGCTGGCCCGCGGGGTCTGCAGAGCTCCAGCTGGCACGGCGTCCGCAGCCTGGGATCCCGTGTGGGGGACCCGGGAGATGAAGAAGATACCATTGCCGGCCCGCAGCCTACTTCTACCGCGGGCGCGGCGGGGACTTACCATCACCCCTGGAGGGGAGCTTTGACCGCCGGCCCTGCGGTGCTTCTGGCTGCGGTGCGGCGGGAACTTTAAATCTTCGACCGCCGGCCTGCGGCGTGCACCAACCTGAAGCTGCGGTCTCCGGTGGGGAGGCACCGTTTTTCAGGACTTACCTGGACTTTCACTCATCTGGACGCCCGCAGCGACGGCTGCGGAGGGTTGAGGTCCCGACCACATGGGAAAATGGAGGAGGACTGGCCAAATTTTGTGCCTTCCACCACAGTGATGAATGCTGTGGTGGATGTTTGTGTTAAATTTTTATTGTGTATTGTGTGTTCTTTATCATTGTACCGCTGCTGGCAAATTCATAGAAAATAGGTGCAGGAGTAGACCATTCGGCCCTTCGAGCCTGCACCGCCATTCAATATGATCATGGCTGATCATCCAACTCAGTATCCCGTACCTGCCTTCTCTCCATACCCCCTGATCCCTTTAGCCACAAGGGCCACATCTAACTCCCTCTTAAATATAGCCAATGAACTGGCCTCAACTACCCTCTGTGGCAGAGAGTTCCAGAGATTCACCACTCTCTGTGTGAAAACATTTTTTTTCATCTCGGTCTTAAAGGATTTCCCCCTTATCCTTAAGCTGTGACCCCTTGTCCTGGACTTCCCCAACATCGGGAACAATCTTCCTGCATCTAGCCTGTCCAACCCCATAAGAATTTTGTACGTTTCTATAAGATCCCCTCTCAATCTCCTAAATTCTAGCGAGTATAAGCAAAGTCTATCCAGTCTTTCTTCATATGAAAGTCCTGACATCCCAGGAATCAGTCTGGTGAACCTTCTCTGCACTCCCTCTATGGCTATAATGTCCTTCCTCAGATTTGGAGACCAAAACTGTACGCAATACTCCAGGTGTCGTCTCACCAAGACCCTGTACAACTGCAGTAGAACCTCCCTGCTCCTATACTCAAATCCTTTTGCTATGAAAGCTAACATACCATTCGCTTTTTTCACTGCCTGCTGCACCTGCATGCCTACTTTCAATGACTGGTGTACCACGACACCCAGGTCTCGCTGCATCTCCCCTTTTCCTAATCGGCCACCATTTAGATAATAGTCTGCTTTCCTGTTTTTGCCACCAAAGTGGATAACCTCACATTTATCCACATTATACTGCATCTGCCAAAAATTTGCCCACTCACCCAGCCTATCCAAGTCACCTTGCAGTCTCCTAGCATCCTCCTCACAGCTAACACTGACCCCCTGCTTAGTGTCATCTGCAAACTTGGAGATGTTGCCTTCAATTCCCTCATCCAGCTCATTAATATAAATTGTAAATAGCTGGGGTCCCAGCACTGAGCCTTGCGGTACCCCACTAGTCACTGCCTGCCATTGTGAAAAGGACCCGTTTACTCCTACTCTTTGCTTCCTGTTTACCAGCCAGTTCTCTATCCACATCAATACTGAACCCCCAATACCGTGTGCTTTAAGTTTGTATACTAATCTCTTATGTGGGACCTTGTCGAAAGCCTTCTGAAAGTCCAGATACAACACATCCACTGGTTCTTCCCTATCCACTCTACTAGTTACATCCTCGAAAAATTCTATAAGATTCGTCAGACATGATTTACCTTTCGTAAATCCATGCTGACTTTGTCCAATGATTTCACCACTTTCCAAATGTGCTGCTATCCCATCTTTATGAAGTCCTTGAAGCATCATCTGACCTGTTAAGTTAAAAAAACGACGATGGGTTGATCCTATTCTTGGAAGAATAAAGAATGAAGAATGACTGGAAGAATGAAGAATGGAAATATTGCTTTCAAATCCAAACTATAACTGAGAGATCCTATTTACACAATATTCCACACTCGAATGGTCATGGCTGTTTGCAATGTGCATCTGCAGTGATTGCTGGGGGTTGGATGGAACTGTTCTAACACAAAGGATTTTCGCACGGCTTGATACAGCTGTGTAAATATATATCTTCTCAGTCAATTCGAACAAAAGGTTTAATTCTCATATCTAGGCCCAGAAGTAATAGGATTGAGCCAGCATGCAGTAATAAAGTAAAATTATATTTGACTAATCAATTGACACTCTTTGAGGATAATAAGCAATTAAATTACCACACAATTATCTATGATTGGAATTAGTATTGGAATTGGTTTAGTATTGTCGCATGTAAAAGACTTGTGAAATACTTTACTTGTGTGCCATCCAGGAAAATTGTACCATTCATAAGTACATCAAGGTCATGCAAAAGAGGAAAAAATACAGAATGTAGAATGAAATGTTACAGCTGCAGAAAAATTGCAGGTTAAAAAAAAAGTGCAACGGTCGCAGTGAAGTAGATTGGGAGATCAAGAGTTCATCCCTAGCAAATGAGAGATCTGTTCAAGATAGACACAAAATGCTGGAGTAACTCAGTGGGACAGGCAGCATCTCTGGAGAGAAGGAATGGGTGATGTTTCGGGTCGAGACCCTTCTTTAGACTGTTCAAGAGTCTGATAAGAGCGGGAAAGAAGCTGTTTTTTTTAATCTATTTTGATAGTACATGCTTTCAAGCTTTTCTATTTTCTGCTCAATGAGAGAGGAAAAAACAAAATGACTGGGGTGTGAGTGGTCTTTTGTTATGTTGATTGCTTTCTTGAGGCAGCAGGAAGTGCAGATGATGGAGTGATAATTTTTCAAAATTAGTGATAATTTTTCAAAACTCTTTAGATTCTGGAGTAGTTCCTGAGGATTGGAGGGTAGCAAACGTAACCCCACTTTTTAAGAAGGGAGGGAGAGAGAAAACGGGGAATTACAGACCAGTTAGTCTAACATCGGTAGTGGGGAAACTGCTAGAGTCACTTATTAAAGATGGGATAGCAGCACATTTGGAAAGTGGTGAAATCATTGGACAAAGTCAGCATGGATTTACGAAAGGTAAATCGTGTCTGACGAATCTAATAGAATTTTTCGAGGATGTAACGAGTAGAGTGGATAGGGGAGAACCAGTGGATGTGTTGTATCTGGACTTTCAGAAGGCTTTCGACAAGGTACCACATAAGAGATTAGGATACAAACTTAAATCACACAGTATTGGGGGTTCAGTATTGATGTGGATAGAGAACTGGCTGGCAAACAGGAAGCAAAGAGTGGGAGTAAACGGGTCCTTTTCACAATGGCAGGCAGTGACTAGTGGGGTACCGCAAGGCTCAGTGCTGGGACCCCAGCTATTTACAATTTATATTAATGATCTGGATGAGGGAATTGAAAGCAACATCTCCAAGTTTGCAGATGACACTAAGCTGGGGGGCAGTGTTAGCTGTGAGGAGGATGCTAGGAGATTGCAAGGTGACTTGGATAGGCTGGGTGAGTGGGCAAATGTTTGGCAGATGCAGTATAATGTGGATAAATGTGAGGTTATCCACTTTGGTGGCAAAAACGGGAAGGCAGACTATTATCTAAATGGTGGCCGATTAGGAAATGGGGAGATGCAGCGAGACCTGGGTGTCATGGTACACCAGTCATTGAAAGTAGGCATGCAGGTGCAGTAGGCAGTGAAGAAAGCGAATGGTATGTTGGCTTTCATAGCAAAAGGATTTGAGTATAGGAGCAGGGAGGTTCTACTGCAGTTGTACAGGGTCTTGGTGAGACCACACCTGGAATATTGCGTACAGTTTTGGTCTCCAAATCTGAGGAAGGACATTATAGCCATAGAGGGAGTGCAGAGAAGGTTCACCAGACTGATTCCTGGGATGTCAGGACTTTCATATGAAGAAAGACTGGATAGACTTGGCTTATACTCGCTAGAATTTAGGAGATTGAGAGGGGATCTTATAGAAACGTACAAAATTCTTATGGGGTTGGACAGGCTAGATGCAGGAAGATTGTTCCCGATGTTGGGGAAGTCCAGAACAAGGGGTCACAGCTTAAGGATAAGGGGGAAATCCTTTAAGACCAAGATGAGGAAAAACTTTTTCACACAGAGAGTGGTGAATCCCTGGAACTCTCTGCCACAGAGGGTAGTTGAGGCCAGTTCATTGGCTATATTTAAGAGGGAGTTAGATGTGGCCCTTGTGGCTAAGGGGATCAGGGGGTATGGAGAGGGCAGGTACGGGATACTGAGTTGGATGATCAGCCATGATCATATTGAATGGCGGTGCAGGCTTGAAGGGCCGAATGGCCTACTCCTGCACCTATTTTCTATGTATCTATGTATCTAAGGCAATTTTGCATGAATTGACTGGGTTGCATTCTCAATTTTCTTGCAGTCTTGGGCAGAGCAGTTGCTATTCCAAATTATAATGCATCCAAATAGAATGTTTTCTATGGTCTATCGATAGAAATTAAGAACTCATTGGAGACATGGAGAATTTCCCTAGTCCTCTGAGGAAGTTAGTGTGCTTTCTTGACCATAGCATCAATGTGATTGGGTAGTAAATATTATTATTTACACTAAGAAACTTTAAAGTCGACACCACCTCTAACTCGACACCATTGATACAGACAGGGGTGTGTACTCCACCCTGCTTCCTTAGTTCAGTTTAGAGATACAGCGTGGCGTCATAAGTGTAAGTGCACATAAGAGCAGTCATAAGTGTATAAAAAACACTTAATATTCAGCCTTCTGGCACACGAGTGTTGAGAATTATCATGGAGGGAGTGGTGGTACCTATTCTTACTGATAAATGGATCCACAAGCCTATATTGTTGGTTGGCAGAAGATGATTCCCAGGGTGACTTCCAAGGAAATAACAAGTGAATTGCTTTTAAATACCTTATTTCATATCATAGACATCCCCAAATGATTTAAGGCAAATCTACAGACGTTTGTATCTGAGAAATACCACCTTCCATGAACTGAATGCAAATATGCCTGATTAATTTTTAAGATCAGGAGAGATTTCAAGACATGGGGAGAAGTAGGAATGCCATAGCTCAGTGTTTTCGTAACTGGAGGTACGGCTTTCTCAAGGATGAGAAATCCTTGACCAGTGGTGTATCTTAGAGTTTGATGCTGGGCCCATTGCTGTTTGTCATCTATATCAATAATTTGGATGAGGACATATAAGGCATGATTAGCAAGTTCGCAAATGACACTAAAGTGGGTGGTATTGTAGATAGTGAAGATGGTTGTCAAAAATTGCAATAGGATCTTGATCCGCTGGACAAGTGGGCTAAGGAATGGTTGCTGGAAATTAATGCAGCAAAATGCGAGGGGTTGCATTTTGGGAAGTCTAACCAGGGCAGGATCTATACAGTGAATGGCAGGACTCTGGGGAGTATTGCAGTACAGAAGGATCTAGGAGTGCAGGTACATTTTTTGTGAGTGGCATCACAGGTAGACAGGGTGGTCAAAAAGTCTTTTGGCACATTGGCCTTATTGTGTATAGAAGTTGGGAGGTCATGTTACAGTTGTACAAGACATTGGTGAGGCAACATTTAGTGTATTGTTTCAGTTTTGAACACCATGTTGCAGGAAAGATGTTTCAAACTGGAAACGGTGTAGAGAAGATTTTTGAGAATGCTGCCAGGACTCAAGGGCCTGAGCTATAGGGAGAGGTTGAGCAGGCTAGGACCTTATTCCTTGGAACACAGGACAATGAGGGGTGATCTAATAGAGTTGTACAAAATAATGAGGAGAATAATTCAGGTAAATGCATTTTGTTTCCTCAGAGTAGGAGAATCGAAAACCTGAGGACATAGGTTTGAGATGAGGGTGAAAGAATCAAAGTGAACCTGAGGGGTAACTATTATAAACAAAATGTGGTGGGTATATATGGAATGAGCTGCCACAAGGAGGAGTTGAAGGCAGGTGCTAATGTAATGTTTAAGAGACATTTGGACATGCACATGGATAGAATAGGTTTAGAGGGCTATGGGCCAAGTGTGGGCAGGTGGGACTAATGTAGAAGGGATAAGTTGGTCGGCTTGGGCAAGGTCTGAAGGGTCTGTATATCCATGCTGTATGACTCCATGACTATAGGGAAGCTAGAGAAACATTAAAAAACAGAGTTGGACAAATAAGCTAGATATGATGGACCATTTTATTATTTTCCTATGGTGAGAAGTGCAAGGGATTCTCATATCTTCTCATATATATTCTGCAGCTGGCAGTGTGTTTGTTTGTTATTCGCATATAATTGCTCTAGTGCCCAAAATTGTAATTTAGCTAAAGGATATTTAAGTATGTTACTAATTATGAACAATTAAACTGTTTGCACTGGCAGGTTTAATAATAATTGGAACTAGAAAAAACAGAATTTAATGAAGGGATATTTCAATCTGAGCACATTTATTTTGAAGAGCATAATTCTGGTATTCAGTGAAGAGCCAATGGTCCAATCTAAGTGGAGATACAAGACTCTGCAGATGCTGGAATCCCTCACAAAACACACAGTGCTGGACGAACTCAATGGGGCAAGTCGCATGTGTGGAGGGATTGGGAAGATGACGTTTCGGTTGGAATCAGATTCTGAAGAAGGGTCCAACCCGAAACGTCGTCTGTCCATTCCCTCCACAGTTGCTCCCTGACCCGCTGAGTTCCCCAGCACTCTGTGTTTTATCTAATCTTAGTGTCCCGCCAGAGTTGGTGACACTGCACGTGGAGTATTGTCACCATTCTACAGGAAGGACATGATTAAGCTAGAGAGGAGTGCATAAAAGATTCGTAAAGATTTTGCCGGTACTGGAGGGCTTGAGTTATATGTACTCGATAGGCTGGCACTTTTTCCGCTGGAGCATGAGAGTCTGAAGGTTGACCTTACAGAGGTACATAAAATAATGAGAGGCGTAGCTATGGTAGATAGTTAGTCTTTTTTCAGGGTTGGGGAATCTAAAACTAGGCAGCATAGATTTCAGGCCAGGGGGGAAAGATTTAAAAGGGACCTGAGGAACATGTGGCAGATACAATTACAATTGTTTATAAGACAGGTATATTGATCGAAAAGGTTGAGAGGGATATGGACCAAAGACAGACAAATGGGACTAGCTCAAAGATATATCTTGGTTGACTTAGGTAAGTTGGGCCAAAGGGCCTGGTTCATTGCAGTATAAATCTATGTTTATGACTTCAGGCTGAGCAACTTCCTTTAAATCCACTCCATTCCTCTGTTTTCTTGAAATCCCTTTCTTCAGCTCTGTTAGGTTGAGGTTGCATGATATTCAGCCTTTGCCTCTTTTACTATCCTTTACCTTGCTGCCCATTCCTTGGTGGGAACCAAACAGTGAGCATTCCAGTTAGTCAACAACAGCACAGGACGCATTTCCCCCGTGTTACATCGCTGAACATCATCTTTAGTCAGAGAGTGGTGAATCTGTGGAATTCTTTGCCACAGAAGGCTGTGGATATGTTTAAGGCAGAGATAGATAGATTCCTGATTAGTATGGGTGTCAGAGGTTATGGGGAAAAGGCAGGAGAATGATGTTAGGAGGGAGAGATAGATGATTGAATGACAGAGTAGATTTGATGGGCCAAATGGCCTAATTCTACTCCTATCACTTATGATCTTATGATCATCCAAATTGGAAACCCGTGAACAATAAGGGGATCCGGCTTCTAAGACACTGTCACATTGCTAAAAACACACTAATGTAACCTGGTTTGTCATGTGAAACTGATGCAAAATCCGTTGATAAAGCATGACCTGTTGTCATTGTGAAATGACAATTGAACACAAGCACATACATTACATGTAGTTTGAGAAAGATGGCCATTTACAGCAGTGGACATTTCAGTATCGCATATCAGTGTGGAGCAGTGGGAGCAAAATAGGAAACCAAAATCTTCAAATTTCTATTTCCTGGTTTCCATAAGACATTGAGCTATTAATGCAGCAAATTTCAAACACATTAGACATACCCTTTCCTTGGATCCATTCCAGTTTTTAAAGGATGCGTTGACAACTATAGCAATTAATATCCAATTCCAAGACAAATAAAGTTATTAGCGCATCATTACTACAAGCTAAGAGCAATTATTAGCAAATCAATATAAATAGAGAACATAATATTAAAACAAACAATGGCAGGTAGGTGTTACTGTGAAATTATGCAAACTTAATGACATGCATCCCCAACAGTTAAAAAATAATGTTTAGAAACTGTCAACAACTGGTAAACTAGATGACAGCAAAACTTTTCTCAGGTGAAACCACGCGAGGAACTGAGTTACTGGAGAAAGTTGAATAGGTACTCAAGAACTTAGATTACAACATTAACATGCAGCTCTGTCATCTCTCTCTCTTCCCTACACCCACTCACTCCTCTTGCCCCTCCATTCCCATTTGCTTTGGCATTCCACCTTTCCCACTGTACCCACCAAGATCTCAAAAGGAAAGAATGCTCTTTCCAAATAAAAACATGCATTCCTTAACGCCCATCGCCTGTATCCACCCTTATTTGCCAGGCTTTGTCCTGCCTCTCCTCTCTTTCAGCTTTTTCTCCTTCAGTTCTGAAGAAGGATATCGACCCGATCCCTATCCTGATCCCTATCCCGATTACCTACCTATGTTATCCAGAGATGTTGCCTGACCTGCTGAGTTACTCTGGAACTTGGTGTCAGTTTTATGTAAACCAGCATTGCAGTTCCTTGTTTCTATATTCCTTAACACGAGAGGGAGAAGAAAGGAGGACCAGGAGTGGGGGACAGCCGAGAGGGAGAACAAAGGAGATCCCGGCGTGGGGGACCACCGATAAAATTGTTTGTGTTAAAATGGGCTACTTGTAACTTTGATGGCACCCTTTAATTTTGCATACATTGTCACATGTGGCCATAAAGTTTCATTCATTCATTCACATTCTTGAAAACTGTACTGCAGACTGCTGGTCATTGAAATGGTTGCTTAAAAGAAATGACGTGCAACAATCCTGAAACAGGTAAAACATCTGACAGCTGACATGGTAAAGTAGGTGGGGTTGAGAAGGAGGAGTTCAGAAATCTGTAATACCCTTCCCCCTTAAATGTCACAGATGGTGGGACAATTGGAACATTCAAGACCATGATTAACAATATTTTGTAGAAACAATGAACTACAGATGCTAGTTTACAAAAAAAAAGACACCAAGTGCTGAGGTAACTCAGCAGGTCAGGCAGAATCCCTGGAAAACATGGATAGATGACGTTTCAAGGCAGGACCCTTCTTCGGACTCAACTTCACCTACCCATGTTCGCATGGAATACTGCCTGACCTGACGAGTTACTCCAGCATTTTGTGTCTTTGCTTATTAATATTTTTTTGTAAGGCATTATATCATAGATTCATGCGCTCCATACACTCCAATCTGACAATTACATTCTGGGAAAATACAAAAGTACAAAGAGCAACTACCAGTGACCAAACATTCAACATGCACTATGAAGTCAAGACTATCATAGAATGCCAAAGATATTCATTTAATTCCCCTGACTGGCATTCTGTTGCAAAAAGATTAACCCTAAAATTTGATCCCCTGCTGAACAAAATATTCAAATATTAATAGTTCATTAAGTTGAGCCTTTTATATTCGTTTGGTCCTTTTAAAATTGACTTTAACAAATTTAGGAATAGGTTTTGCTCATCTAATGGTCTAATGTTTATGACCCACTTTACACTTTGAATAATTCTATTAGCCTTTTTGACATTCTCACTAACAACAGCAGAGTACAAAAAGCAATACAATCCCGTTTGGCCAATTACCACCCAATCAGTTTACCCTCAATCATTGGTAAAGTGGTGGAAGCTATTATCAACAGTTCTATCGAGCGATACAGTCTCATCAATAACCCGATTAATTTTACCAGGACCACTCAACTCCAAACCTCTTCACAGCCTTAGTCCAAACAGATACACTGCAGTCGAGATGTGAAAGTGACTCCTCTTGGCATCAGGGCACGATTCAACTGAAAGCGATATCTGGTGAAACTAAAGTGAATGGACATCATGGGGGAAACACTTGAGTGGTTAGAGTTATAATTCACACATAGCAAGCTGGAATGGTTGTTGATGATCAATCATCCAGTCCCAAGACATCATCACAGGAGCTCCTCAATGCAGTGTTATTGGCTCAACCTAGTGCAGCTGTTTCATCAATGCCCTTTTTTCCATTATAAGGCCAGAAGTGGGGATTTTACGAATGATCATGTAATATTCAAATCCACTCACAACTCCTGAAGAAACCCATGCCTCATCCAGTAAACACTTGGACAGCATTTAGGTTAAAGGGATACTTGACCATTTTCACTGTACGTGGCATGCAATATGCATCTCCAGTTACAGAATCTAACCATCTTGACAGCACCCTGCTGAGTCTTCCATTCTCAAATGGAGGTGGGCACCGTTTACAACATCAGAATAAGGGTCCCGACCCGAAACATCACCAATCCTTTTTCTCTAGAGATGCTGCCTGATCCGCTGATGATGCGTAGCACTTCGTGTCTATGCACCGTTGACAACACGCACTGCTGTTACCCATTCACACTGTTCCTGCAAAAACCTCTCTGACCCACAACAACCACCACCAAGAAGGTCAACGGCAGCACCCAAGAGGATCACCAACACCTACAGGCCCCCGAACACACCAAGCTAATCCAAACACCAGGTGGCGTCACCAGCAGTAGCTGCCTTGCCAACTGTCTGTCTGTCCTTTCTTCTTTTTGTTATTTTTAGTATGTGTTAAAAAGTATGTTTTAGTGTTCCTTGGTTTGTTTTATGTGGGGAGGGTGGGGGGGGAGGGGGGTTGGGGGAAAAGTTTTTTCAATCTCTTACCGCGACGGAGATGCAATTTGTTTTCCGTCCCCACCGTGGCCTAACTTCGTGGAGTCGGTGGCCTTTCCTGGAGACCGACGGGCGCTCCAAGCCGCGGGTGTTTGCGGGACTTTAACATCGCGGAGCTTGTGATCCCTTTGTCGGGGATCGAAGCTCCAACCGCGGGGCCTGTGGACTTTAACATCGTGAAGCCCGCGGTCTTTGGTAAAAAGAGCCCGACTCGGGAGCTCCATGCCACGGAGAGAGTATCAACCGTCTCGACGAGGGACTTTCGATCACCCCGACGGGGGCTTTGATCGTCGGCTGCGGGGGCTTTGATCACCCCGATTGCGGATGGTTTGACTGCCCTGACCGCGGGAGAACAAAGAGGAAGATGTTAACTTTATTGCCTTCCATCACAGTGAGGAATGTGGAATCCACTGTGGTGGATGTTTATGTAAGTTTTATGTGGTTGTGTGTCTTGTTGCTTTTCACTTAGTATGGCTGTATGGTAACTCAAATTTCACTGACTGTAGCGGCGCCTGCTAGCGCACGCAGATATCGAACCCGGCGTTCGGAAACCACGGTCACGTGACTCAGGAGGGGCTGTTGTTTTCGTGCGGTTTTTCCCTTGCGCGTGTTAGTTCAGCACTGACCACCGTTGTGGCCAGACGTGTCTGTAAACCTGTACTTGAACTTTTGAATAAAGTATTGTTGAAAACTCCAGTAGTCGTTTATCAGACCGCTAAAGTACCTTAATTTGTACATGTGACAATAAACTGACCTTGAAACCTTGAAATAAACCCACATCTCTTACAAAAAAAGAAGCAAACAAATCACCCCTGAATTAGTGACCACAATTGTATGTGATTCTCCAAATCCTTCCAGCTCGATGATGTTGCAATCAGAAGAGAAGGTTAGTATATCTAGAATCCACAATTGTATTTAGTTTTATGCATTTTAAGGAAAGGTAAGGAGACAGCTTTTGAAGAAACTCGTAAACCATTAGGGCAAAGGCCTCCTGGGTGACGGCTGGAAGTTCACTGTACTGCTCAAGAACCGTGTTATTGCTGCTATGATGGACCCCGTTTTTACACTTCTTATTACTGAGATTTGGATATTGATGGCAGTGCTGACTTTCACTGCAGCAAATCAAGCTCACTTGGTTACCAACTCGAGCGTGCTGCCTCTCTTTAATTACACTTAAGACCAGAAAACTACATCTGGACATTAATGATCCTCACCTGGGAAACACATGGTTTCAAGGGGATGAGATTTTGCTGCTCCACATTTTTCATCCTTTTCTTCATAAACATAGCCTTCCCCCGTCTCCAGCTTTGCTAATGATCTGTGGCTTCAACAGACTGATGGAGCCACACTTGGTACACACTCATGTGCTGCCAGTCCTCTGCCACTTTGCTCCTTCGCCCAGCAGAATGTCAAATGAAAAATTAGCTGCTGCAAATAATAGATTGCCTCAGTTACTGCTGCAGCAGCTAATATCATTTCAAGGTGTTTTTTCTCTTGCAAAAATCAAACCACAAAGCAAAGCAGCCATCATCAAATTAGGATTTATTTTCTATTTTCATTTTTGGGAAGTTTGTCTTTAGAGGCTTTACCAACATTTATTACCTGTCTTTAATAGCTGTCAGGATAGTAATGGTGAACTGTTAATCTGAACTGCTGCAGCCTTGTTTTAGTCCTAAGTGATTTAAATACATTCGAGTGGTTTGTTAAAAGCCTATGTTGTGATAGTTCTGGAGTTATATTCAGACCAAACTCTGGGTTGGAGTGGCTGATTTCCTTCCTTGGGTGATATCAGAAAACTCTTGGGTTTATCACAACTTGAGCAGTTGAATGATCACCATTAATGATACTAGCTTTTTGATTACAGATATAATAATTAATTAACTGAATGTTAAACTCCCAGTTGACTTGCTGAAATATAAGATCGTCTCTGGATCATTAATCCAAACAGTAAACTCTGGATTATTATTCCAGTAACGTAATTGATATGCTACCACTCCTTGGCTATTTTCATCTCTCATGTTTTTTTTTCCATCGAGTAAATTAAATTAACTTGTTTTCAGTTTGATTTCTCTCCTGTAATGTATTTGCAGAAAGCTTGATAAACAGAATGATAAAAGGGAACATCAAGAACGAGGTCATCAATATAGGATACTTAGCAATAAACCTTTTACTTGGGAAGGGTTAGAATGGCACTCATAGGGCAATTGATGCAAATGAAACAGATGGTTTGAAGAGTTAAAATATCGAATTTATATTTCAGAATGCTCCTAAGCATTTTATAGGCATATTGTAACTCAATATCATACAGCAATGAATTTACATACTGCTAGATTTTACAAGCAGTAACAGAGCTGTTACCAGGGATAATCTATTTCCATGATGCTAACTGAGAGGCAAAGAGTGTCTGATATGCAAGCAAAAACTCTTATGCTCAAGATCACAATAATCCATCGGGTTCTTTTACGTCCAACTGAGAGAAGTGAGCTCTATTTCACATCTTTTCCTGCAAGTAGGACCTCTAACAATACAGCACTTGCTCAGTACAGAAATGTCCAACCCAGGTTATTGGTTTTCAGATGTAGGGCCAGGTCTTGAACCCACAAACGTGTAACTCAGAGAGAAGAGTGCCAAACAAGCTGAATAAATACAGGTGCAGGAGAGGGGGAAAGAATGAATTGTTGATTGGATTGGGTAGAGTGGGAAGTCCCAGTGGGAAGCATGGCCCAGTTGGGTCCAGTGGTCTGTTCCTGTGCTGGAAGTCCTATCTAATTCCTCGCAGTATTTATTTGCTCCTTATGGGCCTGTCCCATTTAGGCGACTTTTAGGCGACTGCAGGAGACTATGCGGTCGCCACATGTTCGCGGGTGGTTGCCGGGTAGTCGCCTTCGTGGTCGTGAGGAGTTCCCGCATTCTATGAACCAGTCGCGGCCTCATTATGGTCGTCGCAAATTTTTTAACATGTTGAAAAATTAGCTGCGACCAGAATGAAGCCGCCATGGAGAGTAGCGAGAATTCTCGTGCCATAGGTGCAGTGGTAGTGGGTTGCCAGGAGGTTGAAGGTTGTTGTAGGTTCTCGCAGGTTGTGAATTTCATTGGCTCATTGGGAAAAAAAAGGTAAGCAGTAGTTTTCAGAACCAAGGATAACCGACCGGTAATGTTAATGTCCGCCGAGCTTCACAGCCGTGTATCTCTGGCTTCTTAAACGTTGGTTCCACTCCTGCTCCCCCCTTCTCCCCCCCCCTCTCCCCCTCTTTTAAAGGACTTACATGACCCTTCCCGTTCAATGTGCTTTCACTGTCTTAATTACAGCGCCAACCTTCCTGTTCATCGCGGTGTGTGTCTGTATCACATTGGCTTTGCACCATGTGAATTTCACTCATACAGCGCTCCCCTCGCTTGCCCTGTCCCCCGCCTGCATAACGGGCTGGTGAAGGAAGCGATGTGTGTGTGTTCCACTCTGACAGTCGCCGTTCCATTCGCCGTTTTTTCAGGCGACTGCCGACAACTTGACAGTCGGCGCCAATCGTCTGAAAAATCGCCTGAGTGGGACAGGCCCATAATTCTGTACTTCTATCAGCCTGGGTAGCTCTCCTCTTCATGGAGTGAAGCAGCTGTTCAACTACCTTGCCAAGCTGTGTCTGCTCATATCTCATTGTAAGCTGACAACGGACTGTGGTAAGAGCCACTCCAGCATGTGAGAGGCAGTGTGGCATGGCCGTGCAAAGTAGGGCACCTCCCACTTTAGTCTGCCAACTCTGGTCGTGCTTCTTGCTGGAGGAACGGCACATCACGTTACCTCACCTTTCATTTGCAACTCCATCCAATCTGCCTTCCTGTCACTCCCAATATTTATATAACTGCAAGCACCCAAAAAAACATTTTGGTTCAAAAAGCACCCCAGTGGTGCAGCTGGCATTGCCACTGCCTCACAGCGCCAGAGACTCAGGTTCAATCCTGACCTTGAATGCTGTCTACGTGGAGTTTGCACGTTCTCCCTGTGACCTCATGGGTTTCCTCCAGATGCTCCGGTTTCCCCCACATCCCAAAGATGTACGGGTTTGTAGGTTAATTGGCTACATTGCCCCTAGTGTGCAGGGAGCAGATGAGGAAGTGGCATTACGTAGAACTCGTGTGAAAGGGTAATCGATGGTCGGCATGGGTTTAGTGGGCTGATTGACCTATTTCCATGCAGTATCTCAAAACCAAACTAAACACTCATGATTTGCACATTTTTTCCCTCAGAGCAACATGTGGGGAGATTAATCTTTAATTCCTGAAGACTGGGAATTCTTGAAAGCTGGCAACCCCAGTTCAAGTTACTGTTTTATCAAATGCTTGTTCACGATTTCACGGGTCTGAGTCCACGTCGAAAAATATTGCTCCCTGCTGTGCTGGTAGGGAGTGCCCCCTGCTGGTCTGATCACTTCCATAATTCTTGAAACCTTTGTCCACCAAAACTGAACAATCTCCATTTGAAAGAAAAGTGCTGTTTAAACATACCCAGTGGTTCGAGGAGCCAGGATGAATATGTAGAACTAAGCAGAAACATAACAAGTCAACAGCCCAATTGCTGACAATGAAAGCATCAATGGAACATGCTGAGAGGTGGGAATTACATGAACAGTCTCACAAAGCTGCTCACACTGGAAGGACAGTGGTTACTCAGAGTTATGCGCAACCACAGATCATGTGGCGTCTTAAGCCTTCGATAAAATCATGGATGATCCACCATCTTATCTGGTTTCCACTCTGATCCTAATATCCATTAATTTCTGTGTGCAGAGGTTGTCTGAAGCTCTGTGACCTTGACGTGATAACTGTGACAATGGATGATTATTAATGCATCCTCCCTCACTCCTACGGCTTGTTGCCTCCGACAAAGAGTCTTCGACCTGAGACGGTGAGTCGGTTTCTCTTCCCATTGATGCAGTCTGAGCTGTTTAGCATTTCTAGCATTTTCTGGTTTTATTCTATATTTCCAGCATTCGCAATTTTTTAATTTTTTTTAATTTTCACTTGCTTGGACCCATCCCACCAGCCTTCAAAGACCACAAAAAGAGTAGGCAAGCGTTGAGGGACAGTGCCTACAAAACCCTGCAAAGGTTCTCCTCAGCAATATCCTCTGCCACTAAGAGCAGTCACTTTGGACCCTGCAACAGGTCCAAAAAATATTTTGAATGATTTGTTGTATTCCAATTCTTCTACCATCTTTCTCAAATAGGATCACTGCTCCCGTCATTACTGAGTTGCTTCCGCCATGCTAAATCTCCACATCCAAAAATGGACATATCTAACTAAACTCCACAGCTACAAATTGCGTTGTTTGCATTAGGGATATGGGGGGGGGGGCATTACTTTTGTCTTTGCACTATATTGTTTGCTTGCTTTTATATATTGAACTTTTGTTTGCTGTTTGTGGTATCTACTGGATACAATGTTCACATATCTGTTGTGCTGCTGCAAGTAAAAGGCCTGTCTCACGAGTCTGCGGTCATTGGCGGCGAAACGGGAAGAATCTACCGCTCCTGGGCCCAATAGACCGCGCACTCGGTCAAACGCACAATTCCGGGGCCATGCGGCGTTGTTCCCAACGGTGCTAAAATAAAACCAACACTGTTCAAAAATATGTCCCTACCGCACAGCCTCCGCCAGTGAGGCACGAGTGTGGCACGGCCGCCGCCACAGCCGCCACCAGTGTGGCTCGAGCGCCGTGCGTCGAACTTGCACCGCCACAGCCTCCGCTAGTGAGTCACGTGTGCGGCACGGCCACCGCCACAGCCACCGCTACAGCGCCGCGATCAGGACGGCCGCCGCCACAGCCCCTCAGATCCAAAATGACGTCATCGCAGTCGGCCCGCCCTTTTTATTACTTACCGCAAGCACGTGGGACCAGCCGTATTTAAATCACTCGGCCCCCGCGCAGCATCCGTGCGGCGCTCCCGTGGCATAGGCTCGGCGCTCTCGCCGTTGCCGTGCGGTCCACTCTACAGGCGAAGCCACGCTTCACCGCCGATGACCGCAACACCGTAAGACAGAGCCTTAAGAATTTCAGTGTTCCGTTTCAGGACATATGTCAATAAAACGCTCATGACTTGATCCATCAGGAACAAAAGCGATGTATTCCCAATCTCCCAATCTACCTCATTGGGTCCCTGGAATTTATCTGCACTTTCTCTGTGGCTGGAACACAATATTCTTTCCATTCTCTTTTTGCACTACCTGTTGTACTCATGCATGGAATGATTTATCTGATTAGTTTGCAAACCAAGTTTTTCCATTGTTCTTTGGTACACGTAACACAAATAATCCACAACCAATAATGAATGAAACACACCGTTGCTAAATACACAAGAACAAACTTTTGTGACTTAAGGGCAATCAAAGAAGTTTACAGTCAAATAACTGTACATATTATTGTCAGATAGAAAACAAGCACACACCAAGCTCCAACAAAGATAAGAAGCAAATCATTTGTTGGTGGCTGCAGGCATCTTGCATTAGTCCTCAGTATGAAGGATACAAGCAACATCTAAGAAGTGAATATAAATCAAGAATTTGAAGAGTGGGTGGAGGATGAGAAAATTGGGAAGTGTTTAGTTTTGAGATACAGCGCGGAAACAGGCCCTTTGGCCCACCAATGACCAGCGATCCCCGCACATTAACATCTTCTACACACACTAGGGGCAATTTCCACAAACACCAAGCCAATTAATCTACATACCTGTACGTCTTTGGAGTGTGGGAGGAAACTGAAGATCTCTGAGAAAATCCACGCGGTCACGGGGAGAATATACAAACTCTGTGCAGACAGCACCCGTAGTCAGGATCGAACTCGGGTCACCAACCCTAAAAGTGCTGAAAGGCAGCAACTCTACCGCTGCGCCACCGTGGTACTGAGTAAATCTTCGGAGCCAAGGGCTGATAAGTTGCTAGGGCTTCATTGTAGGGTTAAAAATGAAGAGGCCGATGAGAAGGTTGAGGTATCTGTTCTAATTTTCCACTATTTCATTGAGACAGAAAAAATGTCACTACTGCAATTCTGATTTTCATATCCTAAAAATCAGGAATGCATTGGTGCAAGATAGAAAGAGGCTGTGAACCTATGAATGGTGATAGGGGGTGTTCTGGAAGGATTTAGAATCAAACCATTTAGAGTTGTTATAGGTCCCTAATGGGACATTGTAGTGTGGTTTATATTCATTCATAGGACATGAGCATTTTTGAACCGGGCAGCTTGCTGGGTCACATTTCAGAGCACATTAATGATGTCTGAACTCACATCTAATCTTAGGTGCAATGGTCACTATTGAACACCCACCTCCGGATGACTGAACCACTGCACCATCGTCAGCAGAAGATAGTGGGTTTCAGAGGTCCAAAGTACAGATGATGGGTGAAAGGAGGCCACAGAGAGCAGCATCAAATTGGTTAAACAGCAACAAGGGGTGACATGGATGGCAGCAGCAGCAGCAGCTGAGGCACGGGTGGCATTTCAGAAGAAAGAAAACTTGTTTTTTTTTAATTTGTGAGAATTCTTCTTTATTTTTCGCTTTGCCTGTGACGGACTCCACAGGGCATTGCAGACACCAGGGGTTCATGATGGGTGCACACAGCTGGCACCAACCTGTGCTGCCGAATCCCAGGTGGAATATCTTTGAAGTGCTTCTGGACCTTCTGAGGACATGATAAGCACACTGCATGAATGTGTGTTCACTCTTTCCATTAAAATCTCATTATGAGCATCCCAAATGCTTTTAACTGTCACCCTGCCAGGAAGTCTGTTGAAACATTCAATACAGTGATTGAAGAGTCTTCTAATTAAAGCCCTTCTAACTAATTCTCATTAATCTAAATGCATGGTCTCGCCCTACTTTTCTCTCCGCTTTTGCCTTGACATACTTTGTATTTCTCAGTAGCTTCTTGCCAATCTGTTTGCCGTCCAATACTCTGCACTTCAGCTTTCCTCAATATAGGGTCACACCTCTCCCTTTCCAACCTTGCCCCAACTTTGTAGGTCTTCTCCAAATAGGAAAGGGTAACCCACTGGCCTCCGGCAATTACATCACCAGAGCACGCAAATGAGCATCATAACAATAATCATTTCATGTTCATTGTGCCTTAAACATTGCAACTCATCCCAAAGTGCTTTTAACTATGAGGAGCAAATAGATTAGATTTTTGAAATAATGGTGCATGCAGGTTCACCAATGGTTTCCAAAACTGGGGACAACACAAACTCATCAGGAAGGCTGGCACCGTCCTGGGGGCGGAGTTGGATTCATGGTAGGTGGTCTTGGAGGGGAGGATGTTTCTCAAACTGCAGAGCATCCTGGACAATACAGCTCACCCCCTCCATGACACACTGGTAAACCTGAGGAGTTCCTTCGGCAACAGACTGGTTCCACCAAGATGCAGTACAGAACGCCACAGGAGATCCTTCTTCCCTGTGGCTCTCAAACTTTACAACTCCTCCCCCTTCTGTCATGGGGTAGACTGAGACTGACCCCCCCCCCTCCTCTCCCTTCCCCCCCCCCCCGCCCCCCAATCCTTTCCATTCGTCACTTTAATTTCATGTTTCATGTATTTTGTGTTTTTAATGACTGATGGCAGATCAATTTCCCTTTTGGGATAAATAAAGTTCTATCGTATCGTATTGTAATAGAGCAGAGTATTAATCGGATCACAGAGACAGCACAAAGGCAATGGACCAAAAGGCCTCTTCCGTGTTTTAGCATTTCATGATTCTAAAGTAGCGATGCGTACTGTATATGTATTCCTGAAGGGCAGTATCAATTGGTCTCGAAGCAATAATCTTACTTGCTATGATACAAAGCTTCTACTCTCCCTGCAATCTGTCACTGCTGAGTTCATATGAGCAGAAGGGAAACGCTTCATTTTACCAGCAGACTGGCCGATTGATCTACTGATGTCTCTAACACAGCATTGAGCACGACATTCTCATCTCAGACTAGTTTCCCACAACAGCTGCTCCCAACTCAAACTGATTTATGTTTGGTTGAGGAATCACAAAAAGTAGTTATTTCAAACAGGCCCTTAGCATTGACCTGGCGCTTGCACGAGGACCCAGAACATTGGCCTTGCTTCTGCAGGCAGACACAAGGAATCGGTGAACCCATCCGTCTGAAATGTTTCCTATAAAAATGAATAGGTCCACAAACCCTTTTCAATTAAGCTGCTGATTTATTGCACATACATTTCACAGCTGAGTCCAAATAAGACTCAGAAGTGGGAAGCTGTAGAGAGAGATGGAAAATGATTTTGTCATCATACTTCTCCTCAAAGTACTTCAGCTGACCATCAACACGAGGGTGAAGGACCAAATGTTAATTATCAGCGATCGTGGTAAACCTTGGCTGTAAACCCAAGACCTCGAATTCCTACTGAAGTATTCTGCCATTGGAGGCTGTGAAAGGAGACAGATAATTCAAAAGGGAAGTCCCTCTGTATCCATTCAATCAGTGCACCTCTACGCATACGTCCCCACCAGTAAATAACCTCAGTGGCAACGATCCGGGATAGGATCATTGTCTCAGCCATTACAACTTTCCTGCCCAAACATTGATGGGAAGGACGGCATGATACTCAGGCAGGCAAATTGCACAAAGGAGTAAGGGTATTAAAGGGGATACCTACCGCATGTGAAAATCAGCTTCACGGGCATGACTTTGTGTACCAATTCTTGCACATTGTACAAAAGTACATTTCAAATCAGACAATAGGAAATAACTGATATGTGTCTGAGTGCACGCTGCCTATTATAAGCAGATCTTGGGTGTCTCACAAACCGTGTCAGAGGAGAAATAATGATCTCCAGATGCTTAACCTTAAGTGACATCTTCTGCAAACAATCTCCCTGTGTATTTTCAGTTTTTATAACTGGCATTGGACACAGACATTATTAAATGTAAAGGAAAGGCAGCATTTAAAATATTGAACATTTAATAAAAATGGGATTTGACTTAATCAGGCAGTGTAAATCGTGTTTCGGCTGTCAGTCCCAAGCATGATATGAGCACTTCTATTGGTATCCATCAGCAGGAAGGATGTAGGATTGTGGAGTGGTGGGGAGGTGGGATGGTAGACAGTGCAACAGTGGGTAACACTGAAGAGGTGACAGAAATCAGTGCTCCACTTTACATCCACCCAACATTATTCCGCATTGTTACTTTGCCAAAGTGCAACACGTTTATCTAAACTAAACTCCATTTGCCATTCCTCAGCCCATCTGCCAAGCTGATCAAGATCTCACTGTAATTCTTCACTGTCCACTATACACTGTTTATTTTAGTGTCATCTACAAACTTACTAATCATGCCTGGCACATTCTCACACGAATCTTTGATATAGATGACAAACAGCAATGGGCCCAGCACCAATCCCTGAGGCACACTACTCGTCATAGGCCTCCAGTGCAAATCAACATCCCACCACCACCTTCTTCCTGCCATGTCATTTCTATTAACTTTCCCAAGTTTCCTAGTCTTCATGTCTTTCGCTATGGTAAGAACAGAGGGGAAATATTTATTGGGGACCTTGCTCACTTCCTGTGGCTCCACAGATAGATGACAACTTTGGTTTCTGAGAGGCCCCATTCTGTCTTTAGCTAAACTTTGCCTTTTAATGATCCCTTAAAATATTCATAAAATCTCTATGGATTCTCCTTAATCTTTTCTACCAAAGCTATCTAATATTCCCTTTTTGCTGTCCTCATTTCCTTTTTAAAAATGTAAGAAGCCAAGAGTTAAGAGTTGGCCATATCATGTTCATAAGTGATAGAATTAGGCCACTTAGCCCATCAAGTCTGCTCTGCCATTCAATCATGGCTGATCTATCTCTCCGTCCTAACCCCATTCTCCTGCCTGCTCACCATAACCCCTGACACCTGTACTAATCAAGAATCTATATATCTCTGCTTTAAAAATATCCATTGACTTGGCCTCCACAGCCTTCTGTGGCAAAGAATTCCACAGATTCACCACCCTGTGACAAAAGTAATTCCTTCTCATCTCCTTTCGAAAGGAATGTCCTTTAATTCTGAGGCTGTGACCTTAGGTCCTAGACTCTTCCACTAGTGGAAACCCTCTCCACATCCACTGTATCCAAGCCTTTCACTATTCAGTATGTTTCAATGAGGTCCTCCCTCATTCTTCTAATGAGGGAGGACCTCATTCTAATTTAATCTCCAATGAGTACAGGCCCAGTGCCATCAAATGCTCATCATAAGTTAACCCACTCATTCCTGGGATCATTCTTGTAAACCTCCTCTCCTCAGATATCAATTCCTCTAACCTGTTCCATCATTCAATTAGACCATGGCTGGTCCTCTACACCACAGTGCCATTCAATTCCCACAACCCTCTATTCCTTTAATGCCAGTTGAAGCCTTGAGCGCCCATGGCCTTATGAAGTTGATGACTCCAAAGATTATTTCAGGACATTTTGTTGCATCTCTGCCTTAAATGACAGTGTCCCTGGTTCTAGACTCTCCAGCAGAGGAAGCAGTTTGGTATCTTCACCTCTCTGAAGTTCACTCAGATTCTTGTCTCTTGGAATCTTATCCCACTGAGATCGCTGCTTATTCTAAACTCCAGTGAGTATAGGCACATCCTCTCAAAGGAAATGATCCTCATCCTTCTATTGTAGATGAAACATGATACAGAGGAATGTGAAGTATACACTTTGGCAGAACAGCAAGGAGAGAGAGAGAGATGTCACTGTTCCACAGTGTGTGCAGGAACAGAGGAACCAGTGTCCAGATTACAACATGGTTCCGTTCCTCAGAACTGTTCATTGACTGAGCAGTTCGTAAGTCAGAAATGCACCAAACAGGCAATGAGTTTAAATAAAAACTTAGGCTAAACACGGGCAATGTGCAGTTAAACCAGGACATTTAACTCAACCATTCAATCATTGTCATGGACTGAGTTCCTACACGACAGAAGATGCCTTTAGCCCATAGCAGACAGCAAATCCATCCATCATTCACAAGTACAGACTGTAGACAAGTCGGATACTTATAATCTGGGGAGGAGCAGTATATATCAAATTATCACATGCTTGGGAAGTCTAAGGTAAAAGGGCACCGGTTTAAGGTGAGAGCTGGCAGGTTTTGAGGCGACGTGGGTTGAAATTTATTTTGCACAGAGAGGTTGGAATCTGGAATGTGCTGCCTCAAGAGGGGGTGGGGGCAAATATTCTCACATTTAATACACATCTAGACAAGTTGAGAGTGGTTAGAATAACATTTGGGATTGTGCGATTACTAAATAGAAGCCAAGTACAAAAACTGGGAGGTGATGTTGACGGTGATTAAAACACTGGTTAGACCACAGATCGATCACTGAACACACAAATGTAGTGACCACATTTTTAGATAGGCTTTGAGGTCCTAAGAGAGTGCAGAAAAGATTACTGGAATGGTTCCAGGGATGAGGGTTTACAGTTATAAAATTGGACTAGAGAAGCTTGTATTTTTCTACTTGGAGCAAAAGAAGGTTGAGGAGAGATTGTTGGAGGTAAACACGATGAACAGAGGGAAGCTGTTCCCACTAGCTGATGGTTTAAAGACCAGGGATACAAGAGGGGATGTGATGAAAATCTTTTCAGTGCAGACAGTAGTTAAGGCCTGGAACCCACTCATTGTGGGTGTGGTGGAAACAAAATCAATCAAGGCATTATAAAGGGACTGAATATGAGCTTGAGGGAAAATAATTTGCAGACATTCGGGGAACCATCTGGGGATTGCCCAATTTGGTACAGACTTGAGAGATTAAATTAGTTTCTCTGTACTTTAATGATTGCATCCTTGCATGAATCAAATCTGGTAAATCTGTGCAGCTCTGCTTCTAAGCCAAGTATACCTTCCTTGAGTGTGGAGACTTCAGCCTGTGCTCCAGCATAAATGGTGTGTGCAGCACACTTGCATGTACTCTTCTAAAATGACCAGCTTACCCCCTACTTCAAGTATATAAGATGTGAATTTACTGGTGTGGTGATTTTGTTTTCAGCTGCACTATGATAATTCAATGTGATTTATTTAAGTGACAATTCGTCTATGCACAAGGGGACACAACAAAGATTTGACAGACTCAGAAACAATTAAAGAATGGGAGGTTCCCCTCAACGTCTGCAGATCTGCCTTGACAGATCTTTTCTTTTCTTCTTCTACACAGGTTTTCCCACACAAGTTTTCCTGTGGCTTCTGAAGGAGGTTGCCAATTTTGTGCTAGTTAGGAAGGAGGGTATAATTTAGGGAGGGAAGGGAAAGTAAGTTAATGCCATCAGGTTGAACGTACAACTTACTTCATTGTAGCATTGCAATAGGCAGCAAAGGAGACAACTTTTATCAGTGACATCCAGATAGTATACTAGAGTCACAGAGGAGTCTAGTATGGAAGCAAGCCCTTTGGCCCAATTTGTCCATGCCAACCAAGTTGTTTAACCAAGCTAGTCCCGCTTGCCAATGCCTACTCATATCCATCCTCCCTTTCCAATCCATGTACCTGTCCAAGTGTCTTTTAAATGTTATAATTGCACCTGCCTCTACCACTTCCTCTGGCAGCTCTTTCCATACATGTACCACACTTTTGTGTGGAAAAAGTCCAATTTAAAAACATCTTTCCCACAACAAAGCGACTAGAATTGTACACCATACTCTAATTGAGGCCTTACTATCATCTTGTACAGCTGTAACATAGCTTCCTAATTCCTGTACTCTATACTCTAACTGATGAAGGCAAGTGCGACAAATGCCTTCTTCACCATTTTGTCTACCCATTTTGCCACTTTCAGGGAACTAAGTACCTGCACCCCGCAGTTCTACATCACTCCCCAGACCCTGCCATTTACTGTCTAAGTCCTGCCTTGATTTTTAGAGATACAGCACGGAAACAGGCCCTTCAGCCCACCAAGCCGTGAACACTATCCTACACACACTAGGGAGAATTTACATTTATAGAAAGCCAATTAACCTACCAACCTATACGTCTTTGGAGCGTGGAAGGAAACCGAAGATCTCGGAGAAAACCCACGCAGGTCACGTGGAGAACATACAAACTCCGTACAGACAGCACCCTTAGTCAGGATCGAACCCTAGTCTCTGGCGCTGTAAGGCAGCAACTCCACTGCTGCGCCATTGTTCCGCCACTATTTATCTTACCAAAATGCAGCACCTAGTATTTATCTGAATGAAACTCCATCTGCCATTCCTTGGCTCATTGGCCCAGTTGATCAAGGTCCCGTTATAACCCGCGGTAACCTTATTCGCTATTCACGATACCTCCAAGATTCTCCACCAATCCATCTTCTGCTCCAACAAGAAAAAACTCATTCTTGCAAGGAGCTAGCAGCTGAAAAATAATTGCTTTGCCTTCCAAAGTGTTGCTAACTCAATTTAATAAATTAAAAAATCAATCTGCTCTGTCAATAACTTCACCGAGCCCTTCCTCACTCCATTTAACCTGAAAATTTTCAATGCATGTTAACATTAACCAACCACAACAGAATCCACTTTAGTGGAACTCAAACCTCAGCAAAAGACTTTAAAATCTAAACAACCTTTTTCATCTTCAGCACGGATGGTGATGATCAAGACAAGTCTAAGCTCTCTGAATTTAGGCAGGTCTACTTATTCCTGCAGTCTAAAATAGAGGGAGTGAGAAGAAATGGAGTAAGAGGAAAAGAGACACAGGCAGCATGAGACGGAAATCACAGAGAACAACAGGGAGTTCAAGTGAGAAATGGAGAGCCAGAGTGTGTGTGTGTGAGAGAGAAAGAGAGAACAACGTGCAGATATGCAGAAAATGAAGAGAGACAAAGAGAATAAATGGAAATCCTGACTTCCAGTGCTGTCTGTGTGGAGTTTAACCATTCTCCATCTGACAGACTGGGTTTCCTCTGGGATCTCCAGTTTCCTCCCACATCCCAAAGACGTGTATGCTGGTAAGTGAATTGGTCCTTGATATACTGTATAGGTGAGTGGTAAAATCTATGGGGATGGAGAGCAGGTGGAGAGAGTGCGGGAAGGTTGATGGGATTTTAGAGAAAAATGAGTTAGAATTAGTGTGAATGGATGCTGGAGAGTTGACATGGACTTGGTAGGCCAAAGGGCAATGTGCCTGTGCTGTATCTGTCCAACACTCTCCAAACATGCACACAGCAGGGTCTATTCTGGATCAGCAGAGCTGAATAGTGAAAGGCTTAGATAGAGTGGATATGGAGAGGATGTTTCCACAAGTGGGAGAGTCTAAGACTAGAGGTCATAGCCTCAGAATTAAAGGACATTCTTTTAGGAAGGAGATGAGATATTTCTTCAGTCAGAGGGTGGTGAATCTGTGGAATTCTTTGCCACAGAAGGCTATGGAGGCCAAGTCAGTGGATATTTTTAAGGCAGAGATAGATAGTTGCTTGATTAGTACATGTCAGAGGTTATGGGGTTAGGAGGAAGAGATAGGTCAACCATGATTGAATGGTGGAGTAGACTTGATGGGCAGAATAGCCTAATTCTATTTCTATCCCATATGACCATATGAAAGTCTATTTACATTTCCCAGATGCTCAGTTTGGAGATTCAATCATACGGTGCTGGGATCCTTCAAACAACAAACTCTCCTATGAGGATACAGATCAGCCTCTAGAAGGCATGATTTGCAAGTTTGCAGATGATACTAAATTGAGTGTTTTGGTGCACACTGGACAAAACTTATGGCAAGATCTAGATTAACTTGGAGAGTGGGCAAGGGAATAGTTGATGGAATTTAACCTAGGCAAGTGCAAACAGATGCGTCTTGGGAAGTTAAGCCAGGCTAGAGTGTGCACAGTGAATGACAGGGCCCAGAGTGATCTTGAGATATAAGCTCGTAGCTCTCTGAACATGGCAACACAAGTAGGCAGAGTGTGAAGAATTTGTTTGGCATGCTTGCCTTCACTGGCTACGGCGTTGAGTATAGGAGTTGAAACGTTATGTTGCCATTGTCAGAATTATTAAGTTTCACATGGAGCATCGGGTGCACTGGGAATACTGTGCACATTTCTGGTGACCAAGCTATAAGAGGGATGTGATTCAGCTAAAGAGGTTGCCGGGACAGGAGGGCTTGAGTTAAAAGGAGAGACTGGATAAGCTGTGACCATTTTCCCTGGAGTGAAAGAGCCTGATGAGTAACCTTATGGAGTTTCATAAAATCATGAGGAGCACAGGTAAAGGTGATCGGTCACAAACCTTTTCCCGAGAAGGAGGAGACTAAAACTAAAGGGCATAGGTTTACGGCGAGGAATGTTTAAAAGGGACCTGAAGGGCAGATTTTTCCACACAGAAGGTGGTGGGTATATGGAACAAGCTGCCAGAGAAGGTTGTAGAGCCAGGTACATTTACAGCATTTGAAAGACATTTGGGCAGGTACATGGATTGGAGAGGTTTTGAGCGATATGGAAAAATGCAGGAAAATTAGATTTTGCCTAGATTGGTAACTGGGTCTGCCTGGATGAACTGAGCCAAAGGGCCTGTTTCTGTGCTACATGACTACATGAACCTATGAATGGGAGCCCTCAGCTCTAGTTATCTATTCTGCCACTTGGAAACCATTAATGGTACAAACTGATAGATTCCACGATGCAGGACCTTGTGCTGAGAAATATACCAAAGGTTAATGCAGCCATAGCAAAAGCTCAACAGGGAAAGACCATAGTTAAAGCTCAGGGACCTGTCCTTATAATAATCTGTCAAAGATATTGTTGACACAATGCTAATACCTGAAAAAATGTAATTCATATTGGTATAATTTCAACATTGCGGCAATGGTAGTGAGATGCGCGGCACAATGAAGACAATGCAATATCCTACGCAGTATAACTGTATATAACTGTATGAATGAGATATGTGTAGGAAGGAACTGCAGATGCTGGTTTAAACCAAAGATAGACACAAAAAGCTGGAGTAACTCAGCGGGACAGGCAGCACCTCTGGAGAGAAGGAATGGGTGACGTTTCGGGTCGAGACCTTTATTCCGTTCAGACTGAAGAAGGGTCTCGACCAGAAAAGTCACCCATTCCTTCTCTCCGGAGTTGCTGCCTTTCCTGCTGAGTTACTTCAGCTTTTTGTGCCTAACTTCTGTATGAATGAGGTATATTTTTGTAAAGCATTAGCTGCAGTGAAGTTACTGAAGTTTTGTAGAGTGCCAGCTGGGAACAGCCTCCTCAGCCAGCTCTGAGCTGGATAGCACACACAAGATTTCAGAGTTCAGAACAAGATTTGGGTAACTTCAAAAACAAAATAACAGCAAAGCCTATTTCAGTTGTTGCCATAGTGAAGCACTTTCGACAAGTAACCGAATTTCAACGTCTTTCACCCAGTGTGTCAGTGGCACTGTAATCTTCATGCTATTTTTTGACAACCGTTCGTTTTCTTGCTGCCACCGAGACTATATAACATATCTTATTAACAAAATATTTATGAATATTCAGTGTGACTAAGCAAAATTGACATGTTGCTGCATTCTTCCTTGGTGTGTCCCTGGGGTAAAACAATCATTAATAAATTGTAACAGTGACTGTCAAGCATGCATATTATAAACTAGTGATTTATTGCACCCCTTCCTCCAAGCTTGACATTTTCTATTCAATGCAGAAAGGCATTAGAGAGGAAATGAAGCCTCCAAAAAAAGAGCTGTAGCAAGCCTTCGAAACACCACAAATGTTACAGATGCCAGCTGCTGCATTCAAATAAACCATTCTGAAGTTGTGCTCACCCTATGTGACAAGAAACACCTTCAGGCAATGTGGAACATTACAGTGCAGAAGCCTGAATGTTATAGAAGGGCAAGGTGGAAGACATTCATACTACACTGCAAGGACATTGTAAGGACTGGGGATTTGTGAAATTACTGCCGGCTGGGGCGGTTTAAGTGGAGGCTCTTGAGTGGCATGGTGGAAAGTGGACATGAGAAAATGGGAGTGAGCTGAGCCTGATGTGAGGGCGAGTTAAACACGTGAACGAGGAGAAAAAAAGTGAATGGCGCAGTGGGAGAGTTGCTGCCTTACAGCGCCAGAGACCCGGGTGCTGTCTATACGGAGTTTGTACGTTCTCTCTGTGACCGCGTGGGTTTTCTCCTGGTGTTCCGGTTTCCTCCAACACTCCAAGTACGTACAGATTTGTAGGTTAATTGGCTTCGGTAAAATTGTAAATTGCCCCTAGTGTGTAGGATAGTGCTAGTGTACGGGGTGATCGCTGGTGAGCATGGTCTTGGTGGGCCAAAAGGCCTGTTTCTGTGCTGTAAAGTCACTCGGCTAAGCCTTGGAATGGCTGAAGAGCCTGTTTTCATGCTATATGACTGTGAATGTTGGCATCAACTAGCCACACCATGAAGAAACAATGACAATAATATCCACATTTACATGGTTTGTGATTTCTGAGGCTAATGGGGCTAAAAAATGACTGAGTCAGTTGTGCTGAATGCATCTCACACATCCAAAATTCCACTGAACACAGCTGGGCCACATCACACTAAGCTTACAACATCCGTTTCCATGATCCTGCAACTCTTGTGGTAGTTCCCATTGTGACAAGAGGTGCCGTTGACGTTAATGTTATTGTCATTGACTGGAGATCATGTAACTGGTGAAGAAGGTAATATCCAATCACACACTGGAGTTAAACCTTACCAATGACATAAAGAACTGCAGATGCTGGATTACAAAAAAAGACACAAAGTACTGGAGTAACTCAGCGGGTCCATGACTGCCTCCTTCCACAGATGCTGCCTGATCCACACCGTTTTGTTCCTATCTTAGATTCCAAACATCCGCAGTTTTGTGATGCTCAACTGGTTTCTACAGAGGCAGCTTCACTATGGGCGGTAAACCTGGTCAGCAAAGGCCCTCCAGTGCCACAGGAGTCTTCAATGTCGCCGCTGCCACTGCGGAAACTGCAAGCCCCCTTCTTGCTCTAGACACACAGGAGCTGTCACTTGTCACTTCAAAAGACACGTCATAGCTCCTGTCAGGAATGGCTGGTGGTGCATTTCAAAGTCACTGTCACACACAACATGAAGTTTACGTTCCTTGTTAAAGACACAATATGCGGAGAACATATGTTAATCAGGGTGCAGAAACACAATGTTATTTTTGTTAATGGATGCATTTTCCTTTTCTGAAATGAATGAAAGTCCAAAGACAGCACAGATTATATGATTCATCTCGTATAAAACTGGCTTATTATGCTGAAAGCTGTTCCCTTCCTCATAAGTCAGACGACAAACACAAGACATTCATACCCAATGCCATTAGAAAAGGCTGCTGTGGTATTTCATAAATAACTCCCTCTGTAACTTACAGTTATATACGTTTCCCTAGTTAGTGCTCTGAAGGCTTTACAGCTTGATTGATAGCAACAAGGGATGTTGTGTGAAAGCATTTTTCAGTTGTGAATATTGTACCAGCTTGAGTTATGAAGTTTATCAGTCCCAGGAGGCTGGGCAGGAAAGAAACTACCTAGAAAAGGGAAGGTTAAGCAATGACCTGGGAGAGGTCTTCAAAATTATGAAAGGAGTTGACAGAATTGACGTTGGCCAAATGTTTCCACTTCTGGCGAAGACCAGATATCGGAGTCATAAATATTTAAGATAGTCATCAATAATTTTGTGAAGGAATTGAAGAAAAACTTCTTTTCCAGACAGAGGTTAGATCATGAACCTGACTGCTGCAAATACTTATGAAGTATTTGCCGAACCGAGTAAATAAAATAAATAATGCAGATGGGTGCAGCGGGAAGGTAAATGATGGAGAAAGGATCAGGGGATTATGCTGGTAGGTCATCTGAAGAGGGGTGGGAGAAGCTTTTGTGCAGCATAGACAATAATATAGACCTGTTCTATTATATGCCCCACACTGTACATGTCAGTTCCATGTAAGTTAAAGTTTAAAACTGGCATTGAGTTTGAATAATGTTGTAACACTATATTCTGCACTTTGCAATTTTTCTCTTCACATTGCCTGTTGTATTTGTGCAGGGCTTGATTGCCCTCGTGTATAGTATGATTTGACTGGAAAGCACATAAACGTAATTTTCTCTGTACCTCTGGCCACATGACAATAATAAACTACCAGTACAATGGGATATTTCTCTGGGTCCATTTGCATTCAACACTGAGCCTGCCTGGTGCAGAAGAGCATTAGGATGGACATGGATTGAATATGGAACCTAGTCAAAGAAAACGTTCTCAGAATTTGAGGAATAGAAATTCAGAAATCTTGGAAATGTAAAAATATCACGGCCTTTCAAAATAAAAAGCAGCTTATTGCCGTGGTTAGAATGTTTTCAGTAATATTTACAATTGCTTTCTCTATTACTGAAATCTGGATTTCCATTTGTGGCATAAACACTTGCAGAATTACCAGTTGCAACAAAGCAGGAGTCCATCTGTCATTTCAGCAAACATTGCAGACACAAAGCATAATCACGACCAGAAACACGAACAGAAAAATAAATCAATGCTGATTAAAGATTCATTTGCACACTTAGCCAAGTTCCATAATATCACAGGATCCTGAAATCAATGCGTCCTTCACCACCACTTTACCTTGTGTTCTAAGGTTTAGTTGATGGGTGAAAACAGGCATCCTGTTTGTTGGCAATGTATAGGATGCTGTGTGGTGTCTCCATCAAAAAGAGGGTGATTTTGAGGTTCAGGGTGCATTGATACACAAAGTTTTGCCCCACTGACTGCAGATGCTTGTGAAGGGGCCAAGTGGCCTGCTGCTCACAATGCCAAACACTGGGGAAGTCAACCAGCCTCAGCCACAGTTTACAGGGAGTTTTTGTGGCTCAAACACAATGGGACAAAAATGAAATAACTGTACATGTACACCTCCTTCAGGGCAGATCATAGCCCTTAGCCAATGAAATTGCGTAACACAAAACAAAAACGGCAAATTAACATCCAACCAACTGGGCTTCACAGTGTTGCATGTATGTGACTGTGACTGTGACTGCCACTGAAACCTGGCTAACAGCTGAAATCACAGTGGTAATGCTGCCTCACAGCGCCAGAGACAATTGTACATTCCCTGTTACGTGTGTTCTCTCCAGGTGCCTCGGTTTCCTCCCACATTCCAAAGACGTGCAGGGTTGTAGTTTAATTGCCTTTGGTAAAATTGCAAAACTGTCCCCAGTGTGTAGGATAGTGCTAGTGTATGGGGATCTCTGGTCGGCACGGACCCGGTGGGCCAACGGCCTGTTTCCACGCTATATCTCTAAATTAAAACTAAACTACACTCCCCCAAATACTGATGTGATTACGTCCAAATAACAACAGGATGAAGCTTATTTTGGAATACAATATTCATTGCCTGGTACACACAGAGGGTCGAGGGGAAGGTGGTAGCGGCTTGATTACACAGAATTATTTGCTTTCACCCATGTAGCATCTGAAAGATAATATCCCCACTGCGCTGTCCTTCCGCAGCAATGAAGGACGGGGGAGTAACTCAAGGGGGAGTGTGGGTCTGGACCCTTCTAAAGTATCTAGAGTGGGCCTTGCCCTCTTTCTCTTCTGATGCATAGTTGAGTCAATAGCCCTGCTGAGCCAACTGCCTTCACTTAGCTGCCCCTGCAACTGATCAGACAAACCATTCTGCTTTTGCAATGGAAACTTGGGGTATTAGTTTAGTTTAGAGATACAGCACTATTCGGCTATTCGGTAACAAGCTATTCGGGCCATCGAGTCCGCGCCGAACAGCGATCCCCATACACCGTACACTAACCCTATCCTACACGCTAGGGACAATTTACAATCTTTACCAAAGCCAATTATCCTACAAACCTATACGTCCTTGGAGTGTGGGAGGAAACTGGAGCACCCGGTGAAAACCCACGCTGTCACAGGGAGAAAGTAGAAACTCCGTACATGCAGCAGACGAGGTCAGGATCTCTGAACCCAGGTCTCTGGCACTGTAATGCAGCAACTCCACCGCTGCGCCACTGTGCAGCCTTTGTATGTCTCGCAGGAGGAGTTCAACACACAGTTGTGGCCACTTGTTCTGCAACAGCTCCAAAGGAACCAAAATGTCATCGTTGCTCACTCACACTCTCGTTACTGTTTCATTACCACTGCTTTGACCTTAATTAGAAAGTCATTAAATTCCATCAAGAGATTAGTTGCATGACGCTGAAAGGAGCAAAGGCAGAATTACACTGGTCTTTTCCATTCAATGGGCTTCGAGCCAACTTTTCTCAACGATACGCAGGGAACAGAGGAAATACGAGAAAGTATTGATTTACATTAATAGGCCTCTCACATTCAGTGAACATGAATTTTCCGACAGAGATTTTCTTTTGAGCCTGGTATGTCGTGGCTTCTATGAAAGGACAGTGAAAGTGCTGGAGTAACTCAGCAGATCAGGCAGCATTTCTGGAGAACATGGATAGGTGATGTTCCTTCTTCAGACTGGTTGTAGGGAGGTGGGGGGAAAGAATGCTGGGGAGAGGAGAGGCAGGATAAAGCATGGCAGGTAATGTGGACACATGCAAGAAGGGTTTTGAATAGGCAGATAGTTGGAACAAAGGCCAGAGCTTAAAAGAGGTGTGAGAGTTGAAGAGTTGTAAATTATGCACTATAGAACTTTGTGTCCTTTTGCGAAACCAGCATCTGTATGGCAAGTCCTTGAATTTGGTTTCATTTGAGGGGCTTTGTGCACTCAATCTGGTTTTGTGAGGAACAGGACTGCCAGGCCCTGAGAATGCCATAAACCAACCCTGTTTTATTGCCATTTGTCAAGAACTGCCTCGGCAGCACTGAGAAAGGGAGCGATTGTCAGAACCCATGATGAATGAACCTCCTAAGGCAGGGCTAGATTGGCCGGTTCGCTTAAATTTCTGGGTTCAACCAGCGAGTACGGAAGGAGTTGTGAAGATGGGAGACGGGATTCTGAGTGAGAGTGGTGGGTGAGTGTGAGGCAGATCAGCAAAATATCAGCAAATGCAGATACCAAGAAGCTGCAGGGACAGAGAACAAAATGGCACCCAGTTTGAACAAGGGATTTCACATGGGTGGAGAAGCTGCTTAAGACAAACTGTTTGGGGAGAGAACTGACAGGTATACAAAATTACCAGAGGTTACATTAATAGCTGGCAAGTGAATTGGGAATTAGAGAGCATCAAAAACTGACACAAGAAGCAGAGGGAGATGAGGACAACATTGATTTTATCAGCGAGATATTTGGGGTTAACTGCGCAGTCTAAGTCAGCCCCCATCACCTTTCCATGGTATCCTTCAATAGGGAACTGGATACAAATGAAAATGTCATTCTCTGAGGAATTCTCTGCCTCAGAGGGCGGTGGAGGCAGGTTCTCTGGATGCTTTCAAGAGAGAGCTAGATAGGGCTCTTAAAGATAGTGGAGTCAGGGGATATGGGGAGAAGGCAGGAACGGGGTACTGATTGGGGATGATCAGCCATGATCACATTGAATGGCGGTGCTGGCTCGAAGGGCCGAATGGCCTACTCCTGCACCTATTCCTGCACCTTCTCCAGGGCAGCTCCCAGGCTCTGGAACTCCCTCCCACAATTGATTCGAAATTCTGAGTCCCTCACCATCCTCCAGTCCCGCCTCAAGACCCATCTCTTCACCTCTGCATACCCTTAGTCCCATGTCCCCCTCCCCTTTGCATCTCTGTCTTACTGCTCTATTTTGTTTTGTTCTTGACTCTCCATGTAAAGCGACTTTGAGTCCTTGAAAAGCGCTATACAAAATAAATGTATTATTATTATTATTATTATAATTATTGTCTATTGTCATGAAATGGAAACTTAGTGATGAGCATTGGAGCGTCGGATTAACCTGCTTGAACAGTCATCACGCAATGCTATCAGTGTAAGGCCGGCTCTGCTGTAAGTGACACTGATATCATAAAGTATGGCAGACACGGAAATGCAGCCACTCCTAACCTGCCCTAATTAATGATGTCGTCAGTTCTGCTCCCATCCAGTTACAGAGGAATGTTCTTGCACTAATAGTTTTCTCGTGCCCATGTGGTTTGATTATCATTATTAATGAAAAATAAATCAGCCCATCAGAAAAATGCTTCATGACTCTTGAGTAAATGGTTATTGCTCTGATAATTCAAAACACGGGAAAATAATTGCTGAGCAGCCTTAAAATGGGTTTGTTTCAATCACTGGAGGAAAGTGAATGCTCTCATTCTTCTCTGCTGCAACAACGTTTTATGAGCAATCTCCTTGTGGTTTGTGGGAATATCAGTTTCACTGTGCTGTTCACACTGGATAATGCAAGGCACCACTTTCCAGCGGGGAAGGTCCCAGCGGGCCGCGGCAACACCACAACATCAGGCCTGGTTTGCCCGCCTTCCGTGGAACCGACGGAGGGAAGCCGATAAGCCTGGCGCCTGTGATAACCGGGAACAGGAGAGGAGGTGGAGTTGAGTTGCCAACGTTGGCAGACGTGGGCAAGAGATGGTGAGAAGAACTAGGGGGGCCTTACCATCCGTGCCTTCGAAGTCGGCTGCAGGAGGAGCCCAGGAGCGCGAAGATGGCTGGGTAAGAAGGAGAAGACGGACGGTTCGTGGGACAACCAGATGGAGGAGACGGCTGTCGTTGGGACAATGAAATGGCACATAAACTGGCGATTATTGCATGTAGACTCAGTGAGTTGTTTCTATGCATTATGTGCTTACCCGGGATTGTACTGATTATGTATGGCAATAATTTTACTGATCTGTATGCAAAAAAATAATCCGACTGTACCTTGATACACGTAATAATAAAGGAACCATTGAACCATAGGCCTCCAGCTCTCTGCAAACCCACTTCACTGAGGACCCCCAATCTTACAGTCTTTCATCCCTTGTACATCAGACTGGTTCTAACCAAAGAACATCACCTTGAAATGGGAACACAAGAGACTGCAGATGCTGGAATCTAGTTGATGGTCAATCTGAAGAAGGGACCTGACTCCAAACATTGTCTGTACATTTTTTCTGCAGATGCTGCCTGACATGTTGTGTTCCTCCACCAGTTTGAGACACTTGAAATATATTTTCTCTTTCAAAAGATGCTGCCTGACCACACCACATTTCTAAAGTTTTCTGTCTTTAATCATCCTTTGGTCTGGATCAGGTTTGAAAGCACGTTACGAAAATTAATTGTTGATGCTTAATTCAGAGCTGACTTTAATTTCTCCCACTATTTGCAATTCAATTGTGTTCTTAACAAATAAATTGAAGACACAGTGCACAGTTAGGAGAGCTGATGCCTCACAGCTCCAGCGACTCAGGTTCAATCCTGACTACCAGTGCTGTCTATGTGGAGTTTGCATGTACTCCCTCTAAATGTGTAGGGTTTTTTCCTGGTATTCCAGTTTCCTCCCATATCTCGAGAATGTGACATTGATAGGCTGCTTGGCCACTGTAATTTGCCCCCAATATGTAGGCGAGTGGTAGAATTGGGCTGGGGGTGAGGGGGGAAGATGCGGGGAGTTGATGAGAATGTGGGGGAATATGGAATGGTATTGTAGAATAAGTGTAAATGGGTATTTGATGGTTGGCGTGGACTCAGACGGTTGAAGGACCTGCTTACCTAACTCTACAGGGCCAAACGCAGTAACTGGGATAAGCACAGTGAAAACAGTATGTGTTTAGGTTTAGATTATTGTCATGTGTACCGTGGTACAGTCAAATGCTTTGTTTGCATGCTATACAATCAGATCAGATAATACTATACATAAATGAAACCGTCAAACTAAAGTTCAATAGATAGAGCAAAGGAGAAGATACAGAATGCAGAATATAGTTCTCAGCATTGTAGCGCATGAGGTCTATAGACAAAGTCCAATATCCACAATGGGTAGAGGTGAAGCGGACAGTACCTTAACTTATGGAAAGACCATCAGACGCCTGACAATAGAGGGAAAGAAGTTGTTCGAGTCTGGTGGTATGCGCTTTCAAGCTTCTGTACCTTCTGCCTGATGAGAGCAAGGAGAAGAAGGAATAAGTGGGAGGGGGACAATTTTTTTATTTGGCTGCTTTTCCGAGGCAGTGTGAAGTACAAATGGAGTCTATGATGGGAAGTCTGGTCTGTGTGATAGACTGGGCTACATCTACTACTCTGTAATTTCTTGCGATCTTGGACAGAGCTTGGTCAAACTGTGATGCAACCTGGCAGGTTGCTTTCTATGGTGCACCTGGAGACATTGGTCACTGGAGACATGCCAAATTTCCTCAGTCCTCTTGAAGTAGAGACATGATGTGCCTTTTTGGCTGTCACATCAATGTAATGGTCCACGATTGATCATTGGTAATATTAACACCAAGGAACTTGTTGCTCTCAATCATTTCTACTACGGCACCATTGATGCAGATTGGGGCATGTACTCTAACACACTTCCTGAAGTCGATAACTAGCTCCTTCATCTTGCTGACATTGAGGAAGACGTTATTGTCCTGACACCATGTTTATCTATCTATCTCCATCTCCCTTCCTGCATTTCCCTCTCATCATTGTTTGTGATTCGGCTCACTAAAGTGGTGTCATCCAACAATCATGTAGATGGTGTTAGAGCCAATTATGGCCATACAGTCGTGAGTGCATAGGAAGCATAGCAGAGGACTGAAAACGCATCTTTGCAGGGCACCGATGTTGAACACTATTGTGGAGGAGGTGTTGTTACCTAACCTCACCTATTGTGGTCTGTGAGTCAGAAAGTCGAGGATCCAGTGGCAGAGTGGGGTGCTGATTCCCAGGTCCAGGAGTTTGATGGGATTTTGGTGTTGAAGGCAGATCTATAGTCAATAAATGGTCATTGCAACCATATCTGAAGCTGCATACCTGATCCACCCGGAACATAAAGTCCGAGGTTCAATCCCTACTCAAATGAGTTTACTAGTTTTGATGCAGTGAATGCTCTCCACGATTGAACCAGTCGGTCATTGGTGTGGAAGTGAGAAGAATTGCTTTCCTGCTACCCAGTGACACCTGCTGGTCAGTGCATACATTGTCATTAAGTGAGGAAGGTATGGTCCGAGACTAGGATGAGTGAGGCAGACAGATGGGATATTACACACAACTCACACATCATTTTGGGGATTAAGGAGCATTAACCTGTATTTAAATAAAACTTCTCTCAGTAAATTCTCACTGACCAGTTTCCAAAACTTCAATTTGTACCAATTCTGCAGCCATTCGTAAATTCGCTGCACATAGGTACATGTGATAATGAAGTACCATCGAACTATGCACATCATTTGTGGCTCTGAGAAGCATTTTCACCTCCATGTTGGAAGTTTGTGGGTTCATGTCCCCGTCTAACTATTCAAACAAACATATCAGGACTGATATTCCAGAGTTGTTTCGCAGATGTTAAAAGTCACTCAGCACTATTTTCAAAGAGCATGGGACTGACCCCTGGTATTCTAGCTAATATTTATCCTTCAATCAACATTTCAACTCTCTTCATTATCAGAGTATTTTTGGGAGCTTGATGTATGCAATTCGGTGCAGTATTTCTTATATTATAATGGTGACACACCTTTGAAAATACTTCACTTTAGGTTGTTCTGGTTCAGACAGTGTACATTTATTAATAGACACAAGGAACTGCAGATGCTGGAATTTTGAGCAATAAACAAGGTGCTGGAGCAACTCAGTGGGTCAGGCAGCATCTCTGGAAAACATGGATAGGCAACATTAATTTCAGATCGAGACCCTTCTTCACGACCTGAAACTCGCCTATCCATGTTCTCCAGTGATGTGCATTTATTGTTCCTGTTTTTCCCCTCATACTCTCTCTCTCTCTCTCTCTCTCTCTTTTTTCCTTTTCAAAAACTTTATTCAGCACAATCACATAATACATCACATCAAAAACACCATCAGAGGTTACCATGTATAAATTAATCATTATGTTACAATGATGCATTCATTATTTACGATACTCTCAACCCCACGCGGTGACCAGTGCCCACGGAAGGCCTCCAGAGTCCCCGTGGACACCGCGTGTTCCCTCTCCAGGGACACCCGTGCACGGACGTACGCCCTGAAAAGGGGCAGACAGCCGACTCTAGCCTCACCATCGACCGCCCGCTGCCTGGACCCACGAATGGCCATCTCTGCCAGGCCCAGGAGCAAACCGACAGGGAGGTCCCACCCCCCCACTTGGCTCTCCCCACACCCTGCCTTGTGTCCAAACACTAGCAGCGTGGGACTAAAATGCAACCAAAACTTGAGGAACAATCCCTTCAGATATTGGTACAGGGGCAGTAGCCTCTCACACTCCATATACACGTGGAACACGGTCTCTTCCTCGCCGCAGAAAATACATGCGGCGGACGAGCCCGTGAACCTACTCAAAAGTTTATTACAAACCACCGCGCTGTGCAACAGTCTCCACCCCATGTCCCCAATGTAAAGGGGGACCACTCCCTTATAGAAGGACCCCCACTGGGGACCTCCCCCGCCTTCAGGTGGTAACACCGTCCGCCAGGGTGTGTCTGGACGGGAAACGAAGGCAAGGAGGTGCAGAATATGCAGGAACATTCGGTACAGTGTGCGTCTCTTCGCATCACGAAACGGTATGCTGATCATCTCAGAAAGGCGGCTCAGGTTGTGTGGAGCTGGTACCCGAGAAATATCCCGGTGCCTAGGCCCGATGAGCAGATCTGACGGAGCGGGTGAAAGCTCAGCCAGAACCACTCTAGGCGCGCGCCTCTCTTCGACACCCACCATAACTGGGCGAGGACCGGCCTCTCCCGCAGCCGCAACATCCCCCTCCCATCGTGGAGCAACACGCTGGCTGAAAACAGCCAAATTCCTCACTCTAAGCACATCCCGGTACAAAACAGGCAAACCCCGTAGGGCGGGTCGACTGATGCCCGCCACCGGGAGCCGCGAGACGCCCCCTAGGCAACGACCCCGATGAAAAAAATACGTAGCCAGAGCGTGCCATCTGGGGGGGTTCTCTACATACATATACCTCCGCAGAGTCCTGAGACGGAGAGCCGCCACCTGGGTACGCACGCATACCAAGGACTGGCCGCCCTCCTCCAACGGGAGACTCAGGACAGCTACGGAAACCCACTGCTTCCTATTTCCCCAAAAGAAATCCACCAACTTCTTCTGTAACGCAGTTGCAAAGATAGGGGGGGGGGGGGGGGGGGGAAAGAGTAGCCAGCCGGTACCATAACATGGAGGCCACCAGCTGGTTTATGACCATCACCCTCCCCTGAAAAGAGAGAACTCCAAGCAGGCCTGACCAGCGCCCCAGCCGACACACATACACACACACACACACACACACACTCTCACTCTCTCTCTCTCTCTCTCTTTTTTTTTTTTTTTTTTTTTACTTTTCAAAAACTTTATTCAACACACTCAATGATACATCACATCAATACATAATCAAAGATACATTATATCAAACCACATCATTATAGTACAACATTACATTCATGATTTATTATACTCTCCACCCCACGTGGTGACCATCGCCCACGGAAGGCCTCCAGAGTCCCCGTGGACACCGCATATTCCCGCTCCAGGGACACCCGTGCACGGACGTACGCCCGGAAGAGGGGCAGGCAGCCAACTCTCGCCTCACCATCGACCGCCCGCTGCCTGGACCCACGAATGGCCATCTTAACCAGGCCCAGGAGCAAACCGACAGGGAGGTCCCAACCCCCCACTTGGCTCTCCCCACACCCTACCTTATGCCCACACACTAGAATCGTGGGACTAAAATGCAACCAGAACTTAAGGAACAACCCCTTCAGATATTGATACAGGGGCAGTAACCTCTCACACTCCATGTATACGTGGAACACGGTTTCTTCCTTGCCACAGAAAATACACGCGGCAGACGAACCCGTGAACCGACTCAAAAGTTTATTGCAAACCACCGCTCCATGCAACAGTCTCCACCCCAGGTCCCCAATGTAAAGGGGAACAACTCCCTCATAGAAGGACCCCCACCAGGGACCCCCCCCACCATCAGGTGGTAACACCGTCCGCCAAGGTGTGTCAGGACGGGAAACAAAGGCAAGGAGGTGCAGAATGTGCAGGAACATCCTATACAATGTGCGTCTCTTCGCATCACGAAACGGTATGCTGATCATCTCAGAAAGGCGGCTCAGGTTGTGTGGAGCCGGTTCCCGAGAAATATCCCGGAGCCTTGGCCCGATGAGCAGATCTGACGGAGCAATTGAAAGCTCAGCCAGAACCACTCTAGGCGCTCGCCTCTCCTCGACACCCGCCATGACTGGGCGAGGACCGGCCACTCCCGCATCCGCACCATCCCCCTCCCCTCGTGGAACAACACGCTGGCTGAAAACAACCAAATTCCTCACTCTGATCACATCCCGATAGAAAACAGGCAAACCCCTTAGGGCGGGTCTACTGATGCCCGCCACCGGGAGCCGCGAGACCCCCCCTAGGCAACGACCACGACGAAAAAAATACGTGGCCAGAGCGTGCCATCTGGGGGGATTCTCTTCATACATATACCTCCGCAGAGTCCTGAGATGGAGAGCCGCCACCTGGGTACGCACGCATACCAAGGACTGACCGCCCTCCTCTAACGGGAGACTCAGGACCGCTGCAGAGACCCAGTGCTTCCTATTTCCCCAGAAGAAATCTACCAGCTTCTTCTGAAGAGCATTTACAAATATGGAAGGTGGGACAAGAGTAGCCAGCCGGTACCATAACATGGAGGCCACCAGCTGATTTATGACCAGCACCCTCCCCCGGAAAGAAAGAACTCCAAGCAAGCCCGACCAGCGACCCAGCCGGGCAACCACCTTCGTCTCCAACTCCAGCCAATTCGCCGGCCAAGCATCCTCAGTGGGACTCAGGTAAACCCCCAGATAGAGGAGATGGGTTGTGCTCCACACATACCTTGCCATCTCCTCCGGCAGGGAATCCACCTGCCACTGACCCACTAAAAGACCAGAACACTTACTCCAGTTAATCCTTGCAGAAGATGCAGCTGAGAAAATCTCCTGGCAGTCACGCATCCTCCGCAGGTCACCAGGATCAGTGAACATAAGAAGTACATCATCTGCATACGCTGAAAGAACCACCTCCAACCCCGGCCCAGGTAGGGCCAGACCTGTCAACCTCCTCCGAAGAAGACACAGGAACGGCTCCACACAGACCGAGTACAACTGACCCGACATGGGGCACCCCTGACGGACCCCCCTCCCAAACTGAAAGGGAGCCAACAACGCACCATTAACCTTCACCAGGCACTCCGCTGCAGCGTACAGAAGCCGGATCCGGGCCACAAAATGCGGTCCAAATCCAAACGCTTGCAACGTCCCGAATAGGTAATCATGCTCTACCCTATCAAAAGCCTTCTCTTGATCAAGAGACAGAAAAGCAGCTGACTGACCAGTACCCTGAACTAGATGAATCAGGTCCCTAACCAGGTGGATGTTATCCTGAATGGACCTGCCAGGGACTGTATAGGACTGGTCAGGATGAATCATTTGAGACAGCACAGGGCCCAGGCGATTTGCCATTGCCCGTGCAAATACTTTATATTCTGTACATAGGAGAGATACCGGCCTCCAGTTCTTCAACAAGCGGAGTTCACCCTTCTTAGGCAGCAAGACAACAACTGCCCTACGCCACGAGAGGGGCATCGCCCCGGCCGCCAGACTCTCCCCCAGCACCAACATGTAATCACCCCCCAGGATCTCCCAGAAAGCTCTGACAAACTCCACCGTCAACCCATCCATCCCGGGTGACTTACCCTTCCTGAGCTGAAACAATGCACAAGTCAACTCCTCCAAAGATAAGGGGCCATCAAGAAGATCGGCCACCTCCCTATCAATAGTCGGTAGACCCTCCCACAATTCCTTCTGAGCCTCCCCGTTATACCCCCCTGCGGAGAACAGGGACCCATAAAATGACCTGACCTCCTCACTGATCCTCTCCGGATCAGTGACTGAGGATCCATCATCTGCGAGCAGCTCTACGAGCTGCTTGCAGGCTCCCCTCCCTTTCTCCAAAGAGAAAAAGAAAGGCGACGCTCGGTCCAGATCTTGCATCATCTGTACCCGCGCCCTCACGAAAGCGCCTCGGGACCGCTCAAGCAGCAGATTCCTCAAGGCTTCCTTCTTCTCCTGAAACTCTCCCCATTCACAGGAGTCCTCACCATCCCGACCCAGGCGAGACTCTGCACCCTGTAGCTCCCTCTCAAGCCTCGCGACCGCTGAGTCCCACCGTCCTGTCGACCCCCACGTATACTCCTTACAAAATAGACGAATGTGAGCCTTCCCCACATCCCACCACTGCCTAAGGGAAGAGAAGCACCTCCGCCCCTCTCTCCACTTCCCCAAAACCGACTGAATGACTCCCGGAAACACCGATCCTCCAGCAACCGGTTGTTAAAATGCCAGTACGCGGACCCAGCCCTAGCGCGCGCCGGATTAAAGTCCACACGCACCAGACAGTGATCCGAGCATGGCACCACCCGCATTGAAGCCTCTGCGACACGGCCAACAAACGCTCGGGAAATATATATTCTGTCAATACGGGAACCACCACCCTCATACCTCCGCGAAAAAGCATTGGAATCCGGATGGAGGTTCCGCCATGCATCAACCAACTCAAAGGATTCAATCATCCCTCTCAACTTCTTCGCTACAGCAGGGGCACACTGAGTACCAGAACGATCTCCCGCCTCAAGTGTGCAATTAAAGTCCCCACCAAGGAAAACACACTCTCCCCTATCAATAGTGCTCAACAGAGCAGTCACCTCCTGAATTAGGCCAGCCTGCATCGTGCTGGAGCTAGGGGCATACACGTTAATGAAATGCAACGGCATGCCATCCAAGCTCACTGCCAGATGGAGCAAACGTCCAGGCACAACTTCATTCACTTTTAAAATCGTTGGCAGGAAATTCTGGGCCAACAGAAAGGCCACCCCACTCGAATTTGAGCTGAGATGGCTCATGTAAACCCCCCCTTCCCACTCCAGTCTCCAGGTAGGTTCATCACTAACAACTGTGTGCGTCTCCTGCAGAAAACACACTGCAAATCTCCCCTCTTTAAGGCCTGATAAAAGCTGAAATCTACAAAAACTCGATCTACTCCCGTTTAAGTTTAATGTTGCGACGGTGAATGTAAAGGCCCACTTTATTAAACCCCCTCAGTCCCCGTAGACACAACAAATTTCTCTCTGAGTAACCCCAAAAAGTCCCCAAACTGCCCACCTCTACGTCAGTAAGAGCACTCTCCCTGCTGCCAAGAATATCCTCGAGAATCGGAATCAATCCTGGCAGATCCTTCCACCGCCTACTAGCAGCATCCACTCTTGTTCTTGCGGAGCGGCTTGTTCTGAGAAACTCTCGAACCACCTTTATCTCACAATCAAGAGCCTCGGCCTTGGAGTCTGGGCACTCGGCCAACGCACTTGCACCTGCACCATCAGACTCCACATCACAACGTTCAAGGGCTCTTTCTGTAACTGAACGCCCAGAGCTCTCCAAAAGCTCTCCACCCCCACTACCCAAACTTTCCAGTTCACCCTCCCCCTCCTCCTGCAAGACACCACCCCCAGGATCACTGCCAGGTAAGGGCCCCGAAACCCCCAACTGCAACAAGCATCCCCCTGACTGGCTTGGCCCCTGCACGCTACCCTCACCCTCCACGCCTTGGCCTGGGGAAGCAAAAACACTAGGCTCCCCCAGGGCCTGGGATACACTGACACCCCTTGAAACTAAAGGGACATCACCATCCAAACTATCCCCGACCTCCACACCACCTATAGCATCCCCACCACTAGCAATACCCAGAGGCTCGCCTCTTACTTTTAGCCTCTCCCCTTCCACCTCATCCGGCGATGCAGCACACCCCCCATTACCACCACTGGCACTGATGTGCAGCATAGACTGGAACACCACAGCCCCCGAACCACCCCCCTCAGGCTGACTCTGCTCATCCTCCATCTCAGGGGCCCCCCTACCAGGGGCACATACCCCATCCTCTGGCGTTCCATCACCCTCAAGAGGCCTCTGAAACGAGGGGACATCCTCCGACCCAGAGGACACCCCCCCAGGGGAGCTCACCTCACCACCCGATGAGATAACTCCATCGGAGGGCCCCTGAAATGAAGAGACAGCCCCCCGCCCAGAGGACACATCTCCAGCGGAATCAACCCCCTCACCTGCCCTAATTTTCGCCTCACGCCCTTCCTCTTCCTCGCCAGGCCTATTCCTTTTCACCCCACTAGCATGCGGCAGTACGGTGACCTCCATAAAGGAAGGGTCTTCCACCCCCTCCCTACCCCCATCCACTATACCCCCCGCACCCTTTACCAACCCTTCCCCCGTCTGAGCGATCTCATCGCCTTGCTGGGCCACATCAAGCACACTCTGGACCTCACTAGAACTAACACGCATATTTTTACTCTCCGGATGGCCCTTTCCCTTCTTCTTCCTCCCCTTCTTCACCTCCCACTTCCCCTCCCCGTCTTCATCCTCCCCCTCTCCACCCTCTCCCTCCCCCTCACCATTAGCCACCACCACCTCCACAGTCTCAGGACGCAGGGGCCTAAGGCCTTCCCCGCCCCGGGTCCCCAAGGCAGAACTTTCAGACCCAGATGGCCTATCACTTCCGCCCCGGATCCCCGAGGTGGAGCTAGCCGCCCTAGCCAGGTCAGCAGTGCCAGCCCGCGCCACCGAGGCATGATGTACCACCCCGGATGGGCCAGCATTGCCATCCTGGGCCACTACGCTAGAACTTCTAGCAACGCCCCTGCGAGAAAGACACTCGTTACGGAAATGTCCATATGCTCCACACTCATGACACCGTGCCTTCCCCCAACTCCAATACACGGTTCTATAGAGACCCTGACAATCCACCTCAAAGCTCCCCTCCTCGCCTTCGCCCTCACCCACCTTCATGAACACCCTCCTCTTAAAACTGAAGATCCCTCTTTCCTCCGGGTCCCCCCCGAGGTGCCTGAGCCTAAAGCACTTAGACCTCACCTCCCCAATCGTAGACAGGTGTGGCATAAGTGCAGCATCCGAAATAAATGTGGGGCAACTCCGCAGGAGAACCGGTCTCACCCTCGATAACCACGGATCCACCTGTAATTGGATCCCCCCCACTGATATCCCCCTCTCCAACGCCATTTTCACACCCTCCTCGGTCTTCAAAATCATCTCCACCTTGCCTCTTACAAGCTCGGAAGAGACAACAGGCCGCCCCCCAATAAGGTCATTCACGGCCTTGGTAATTGCACCCCTAGACATCTGGGGCCCAGTTTGGACCGAGATACCAAACTTGCCCCAATTCAAGTTCACATAAGGCTCATGCTCCACTGTCCTCGCATCCGCCTCTGATGCCGCCACTGCGTAACTCCGGTTCTTCGGCCTCGCCCCAGCCTTCGCCATCCTGACAGAGGCACAACCAGCTCCAATCGCCCCGGCAGCTCAGCTCCACGTTAACTCCTTCAAATAGTCACAGTCAACAAGTAGCAGAACTCTGAAGCCTCCAGCTACAGCCAGAAAATCCCCAAAGACGTCCACAGCCGACAGCAGCTTTTGGGAAGCTCTATCCCATTCTTTCCGGACTCAACAGTACCATCTTCACATTAAACCCGACATCCGCCGGAGCAAAATGCCTTTTTTCCCGTTGCCTCCACTCTTGGCAGTCCGCCAACGACAACCGCACCCTCGACAATGGAAAAATATCTCCGGAATGTCCGCCCTTGTGGAGAATTCCTAGAGCAGAGAAAAGTTTCACCAGTCCAACAATAAGTTAAACCATGAAGCCCCTCTGCCTCTGTTCCTTCCCCATCGACAACGTCCTTGAAAAGCTGTTTGAAT
>CM075978.1:111846948-111879448 GCA_038087875.1 Malacoraja senta
ATGTGGTATGAATCAATGACATTCATTGTGATACAAACTTTGCCTCTGCAAGCAATATACTTTCTGATTTTGCATATATCATGGTGCAGCTTCAGCTATACTGAAGAAGCTCAACATGTGCAAAGCAACCGAACTGATTGCCATCCATTCTATTCTGGTCGTCTCAATTACAGGAAGGATGTGGAGGCTTAAGAGAGGGTGCAGAAAGATTTACCAGAATGCTGTGTGGATTACATAGAAACATAGAAATTAGGTGCAGGAGTAGGCCATTCGGCCCTTCGAGCCTGCAACGCCATTCAATATGATCATGGCTGAGGATACTGAGTTGGATACCTGCCTTCTCTCCATACCCCCTGATCCCTTTAGCCACAAGGGCCACATCCAACTCCCTCTTAAATATAGCCAATGAACTGGCCTCAACTACCTTCTGTGGCAGAGAATTCCAGAGATTCACCACTCTCTGTGTGAAAAATGTTTTTCTCATCTCGGTCCTAAAAGATTTCCCCCTTATCCTTAAACTGTGACCCCTTGTCCTGGACTTCCCCAAGATCGGGAACAATCTTCCTGCATCTAGCCTGTCCAACCCCTTAAGAATTTTGTAAGTTTCTATAAGATCCCCCCTCAATCTTCTAAATTCTAGCGAGTACAAGCCGAGTCTATCCAGTCTTTCTTCATATGAAAGTCCTGACATCCCAGGAATCAGTCTGGAGAACCTTCTCTGTACTCCCTCTATGGCAAGAATGTCTGGATGAAGAAAGACTGGATAGACTCGGCTTGTACTCGCTAGAATTTAGAAGAATGTATGCAATACTCCAGGTGTGGTCTCACCAAGACTCTGTACAACTGCAGTAGAACCTCCCTGCTCCTATACTCAAATCCTTTTGCTATGAATGCTAACATACCATTCGCTTTCTTCACTGCCTGCTGCACCTGCATGCCTACTTTCAATGACTGGTGTACCATGACACCCAGGTCTCGTTGCATCTCCCCTTTTCCTAATCGGCCACCATTTAGATAATAGTCTGCTTTCCTGTTTTTGCCACCAAAGTGGATAACCTCACATTTATCCACATTATACTGCATCTGCCATGCATTTGCCCACTCACCCAGCCTATCCAAGTCACCTTGCAGTCTCCTAGCATGGAAGAGGGATGAGTCCTACATTTACGTAGGTACAATGCAGACATCAAGATTGAGTCTAACCAGGACACTCATAAAAATGTCCGCACTGGCGCATCCAGACACTAGTTACATACCTAGTTTGGAAACACCATCACGGTTGGAGGAAACCAGCTCTGCTGTGATTAATTTTGATCAAAGAATGCACTATATAGGCAGTGAGTACAAGACATACATTGCTGGGCATGACAATCCATGCAATTATGTGATGTGACATTAGCAACAAATGATTTCCACATTCCCATGAAACTATTCTGTTCACTGCTTTATAAAGGCCTTGATTTACCTATGAACATTTTGTTTGAGCAAGCAGCATTTCATTCCACCAAATTAATGCATTTGTTACTTTACTGTCCCCTGAACAGATTTCATTGAAAACAGTTTAAAAATCACAGTTTATTGACATTTATGGGCTTCTTTTATTTTACACACTTACAATGTACAAGAGATAGTCTATAAGAAACAGGAAACAAGTCACGTTAAACTGCAGTAAAATATGCCCTGCCACTAAATAATTAGAACATTTCCACTGAGATTTCAATCCACCTGTGGCGCCGTCGAGTATGGCTGCCCTGCCAGCAGCTGTTAGTCTTTCCACCCTTTTTAAAAAAAATTTAGTTAGTTAAAAGTGTTTGTTTTGGAGGTCTTTTAGTCTTTTTATGTGGGGGGTGGGGGTAGGGGTGGGAGTGGGGGGGGGGGGGAAAGGGGGAAACTATTTTCTCAGTACCTACCTGGTCGAAGTTGCGGCTTTTCTCCGAGCCGTATCTTCGCCCCTTCCTCGCGGCCTATGGGCAGACTGGAGCGGCGTTTTCCTGCCGGGACCGGCCAGGACTTCAGCTTCGGCGGTGGCACAGCGCTGAAGCACCATCGTGGAGCGGGCGATGCCTTACCCGGGTCGCCGTGCAGTAAGCTCCAGAGTGCTGTGACCGTCGGCACCAACATCGTGGAGCTGCGGTCTGCGGTCTGTGGTCTGCGGTCTGTGGAGCTCCCGCCGCGGGCAGCGCTGAGCTTTAAACACCGCGGAGCCTGGGATCTCACGTCGAGGTCGCCAGAGTCGGAGCTCCGACCAGCGCGGCTCGTGGACTTCGGGAGCCGTGGTCTTCGGGGAGGAAGCGGCCGCTCCAGACACTCCGGGCCGCTGAGAGTGTTCACCCGACGCCAGAATTACATCATCCGGCGAGAGGGCCTGAAGCATCGGGCTGCCGTATCAGCGACTGCAGAGGCCTCAATAGGCCCCGACTATGGGTGAACTGGGGATGGGACTGGACTTTGCTGCCTCCCCCCACAGTGGGAACCATTGTGGGGGGATGTTTTTGTTTATTGTTAAATTCTTTAATGTTATCTTTATTTGTGTGCTGCAAATGACAAGTCAAGTTTCACTGCACCAATTGGTGTACGTGACAATAAATGTCCTTTGTCCTTGTGTTTGTTTGACCGACTAGTAACAGATTTCTGCAATTTGCTACAATCAAGTTGTTGAATAATTATTTGACAGACGATTACTGTAGCAGCCTGGCATAAAGGACACAAAAGGTTATTTAACGATGTGTTAGTAAATAATGACAGTGCTATTTTAAGGATACAGAAAGCGGGTTAAAGACGTCAATGGAAAATAAACACAATCTATAGGAAATGTGAAAGTCTTCAAAGTCTCTAACAGGACCACAAGAGGCCTGTTTCTACCCATGAATAGATGATCAAATGCATACAATGGACAACTGAGTCCTTCTGCTCCTGTATAAAACATGATTGGACAGGGGGCGCCGGAGGAGGGAGATGGCAGCCTTGCCGGTAGTCTGTTCGTTTTTTCATACTTTTTGATATTTTTAGCGTTTGTTTAAAGTTTGTTTTAATGTTCTTCTGTTTGTTTTATGTGGGGATGAGGGGGAAACTTTTTTTTCAGGTTCTTACCTTCCCGGAGAGGTGATCAAGTTTCGGATCACATTCTCCGGGCTCTGCGGCCTACCATCGCTGGAGCTGGAAGCCGCCTCGGACTGTCGTGAGTCCCACCGCGGGGCGCGGACATAACATCAGAGCAGATCCCTTGCCCGGGATCGCTCCCACCGCGGCCTGCGGACTTACCATCAAGGGCTCGCAGTCTCGGGAGAGGCTAGTCGGGGAGCTCCAACGTCGCAGAAGGTTCGTCCAGCCCCGACGCGAGGTTTGATCGCCCGGCGCGGGGGAGCTGACATCCCCCCCGATGCGGGAGCTGAACACCTCAACGCGGAGGGCCCGAACGCCCCCGACCAAGGAAGAACAACAAGGGAAGGACTTGAACTTTATTTTCGCATTCCATCACAGTGAGGAATGTTTAGGAGTCACTGTGATAGATGTTTATGTTAAAATGTGTTTTTTGAGTCTGTTGCTTTTTTAAATTGTATGACTGACCAGGCCAGTGAATTTCACTACACCAATTGGTGTATGTGACAATAAATGAACTTATGAACTTACTTATGAACTTATAGTAGGGATTACTTTCTAATAACGCAAGCATTGCATTTGTCAGTCAAGATAATTTCGCACGGCGATTAAGATTCAACCCGCTGCTATGTGCTTGAGTTAGGATGGCATATTATCTTCCTTGATGACTTCTTATAAGAATCTGAGAACCACTGTCACTGATGCTGGCTTTCCTCCCACTCCACTTTATGGTGGGATTTAAACTCGCTAGATCCGAAGAAGGGTCTCGGCCCAAAACGTCACCCATTCCTTCTCTCCAGAGATGCTGCCTGTCCCGCTGAGTTACTCCAGCTTTTTGTGTCTATCTCTAGATCAATAGTCTAGTGTGATCTAGTCTATCTCTAGATCAATCTGGATGCCAGTTCAGTAATTTAACCATTACGCTATCACACTGTATTCCATGGCTCCTGCGGCTCAGGGAGCAGGTGAGTGAGCAGGTGATGTTGGAGGTTGGAACTAAATGCTTCTCTCCCCAACACCCAGTCGGTAAATATCTTGAAAGAACAAAAGCAGAGGAAAAACAAAAGACGCTGGAAATCCCTTCTCCCCTCTGGCCAGAGATCACACCGGCCGTGTGATACCTGTGATTTCATTCAAGACATTCTGGGGGTCTTGAGGTTCCTCCAGTAGCCGGTGCAACAAAGAGCCATTACAAATACTTGAAGGCAACTCATCTAAAAAAGATCCTCACACCTTCTCTTGAAAGTACAAAAATAAGAGGGGAAGGGGGGCTCGCTTGAGAACAAAAATGTAAAGGGATATAGTTGGCACAACCGCCCTGTGCAACATTAATCATAAAAGATCGACTTTTTCCCCGCATATTACAGTCAGACTGGTCAACAGAATTGAGATGAAGTGTTTGAAAACTGTATATAAATGTTATTGCATTAAATTCCCCACTTTTTATCTTTTCATCATTTAGCATCATGTTTTTGTTTTATTTGGTATAGAATTTGTGTGTGGCAGGTTTTTGTATCTATTGCCCATCCTTAATTTCCCTTTAGAAGGGAGGGAGTGGCCTTCTTGATCATCCAAATGATGGCAGAATTCCCACAATGCATTGGATGAGGAGTTTCTGGACTTAGGCCCAGCAATGAGGAGAGAATGACAATTTCATGTCATGGTGTGTGATTTCTCCCAAGCAACTGCTGTCAGTGGGGGTGCTGTGAGGCGGCTGCCCTGCCAGCAGCATGTTCGTTATTTTGACTTTTTTGGTTTTTTTGGTGTGTCTAAATGTTAGTTTAGGTGTCTGTTGGTGTGTCTTATGTGGGGGGTGGTGGGGGGGAACCGCTTTTGGTCGCTTCCTCGACGGAGAGGCAACTTTTTCCGTCGCTTCCCTCGCGGCCTAACAGCATGGATTGAAGCGGCCTTTCCCGGAGTCGGGACCAGAGCTACAGCAGCAGGCGCAGCAGCATGGACTTTTCCGTCGCGGAGCGGGTGAACCCTTGCCGGGGGTCGCCAGAGAGGAGTGCTCCGATCGCTGGCCTGGTGACTTTGGCATCATGGGACTGTGGTCTGCGGTGCTTCTAGCCACGGGCGTGGCGTGGACGTACCATCCGGAGTCTGGGATCCCTTGTCGGGGATCGCTGGAGAAGAGCTCCGACCGCCAGGCTGCAGCCTATAACATCCTGAAGCCGCATTCACCGGTAGGAAAGTGCCGATTCAGGAACTCCAAGCATGTGTGTTTGATCGTCCCGACGTCGGAGGTTTGATAATCCCGACGTGAGGGCCTGTACATCAGGCCGTCCGAGAGTTTATGGCCCCGACCACGGATGAACAAAGGAGGAGGACTGGCTGAACTTTGTTGCCGTCCACCACTGTGAAGAATGCTGTGGTGGATGTTTGTGATACATTCTATTGTGTATTGTGTGTTCTTTTTAAGTGTATTGCTGCTGGCAAATTCATTTCACTGCACCTTCGGGTGCAGGTGACGAATAAATTTGACTTTGACTTTGACTCCTTGCCTTCCCTTTTTGGGAGATATGAAAAATACTTCTGCATTTTGCTTCAGTTAAGTTTTCAACCATAAGACTGCAGCCATGTTTGAACAGGTAAGGACATAGAATATAGAACATTCGAGTAAATCGAGTATCACTGTACTTTAATTGACACACGTGACAATAAAATGCCCTTTGAACTCTTTATAGTACAGTACAGCACAGGAACAGGTCCTTGGGTCCACAACATCTGTGCTGAACATAATGAACATAATGAAGGGTTAAACTAATCTCCTCTGCCTGTACATACATGATCCATATCCCTCTATTCCCTGCATTTACATGTGCCTGTCTAAAAGCCTCTTGAATCCCACTATCGTATCTGTCTCCACCATCACCTCTGACAGCATGTTCCACGCTCCCACCACTCTTTGTGTTAAAAACTTGGCCATCATATCTCGCTTAAAATTTGCCCATCTCACTCTAAAATTGCCCGCTGGTCATTGATATTTCCTCCCTGGGAAAAAAGGTTCTGACCTATCTGTGCCTCTCAGAATTGTATATACTTCTATCAATCTCTGACAGTCCAGAGAAAACAATCCAAGTTAGTCCAATCTCTCTTTTTAGGCAATACCCTTTAAAGGGCTTAATTAGGAAAGGGAAAATAGATTATGAAAGAAAACTGGCAGGGAACATAATAACTGACTGCAAAAGTTTTTATAGATATGTGAAGAGACAAAGATTAGTTAAAACAAATGTAGGTCCCTTGCAGTCAGAAACAGGTGAATTGATCATGGGGAATAAGGACATGGCAGACCAATTGAATAACTACTTTGGTTCTGTCTTCACTAAGGAAGACGTAAATAATCTGCCGGAAATAGCAGGGATCGCGGATCAAATGAGATGGAGGAACGGAGTGAAATCCAGGTTAGCCGGGAAGTGGTGTTAGGTAAATTGAAAGGATTAAAGGCTGATAAATCCCCAGGGCCAGATAGGCTGCATCACAGAGTACTTAAGGAAGTAGCCCCAGAAATAGTGGATGCATTAGTGATAATTTTTCAAAACTCTTTAGATTCTGGAGTAGTTCCTGAGGATTGGAGGGTAGCTAATGTAACCCCACTTTTTAAAAAGGGAGGGAGAGAGAAAATGGGGAATTACAGACCAGTTAGTCTAACATCGGTAGTGGGAAAACTGCTAGAGTCAGTTATTAAAGATGGGATAGCAGCACATTTGGAAAGTGGTGAAATCAATAGACAAAGTCAGCATGGATTTACGAAAGGTAAATCATGTCTGACGAATCTTATAGAATTTTTCGAGGATGTAACTAGTAGAGTGGATAAGGGAGAACCAGTGGATGTGTTATAACTGGACTTTCAGAAGGCTTTCGACAAGGTCCCACATAAGAGATTAGTATACAAGGTCCCACATAAGAGATTGGGGGTTCAGTATTGATGTGGATAGAGAACTGGCTGGCAAACAGGACGCAAAGAGTAGGAGTAAACGGGTCCTTTTCAGAATGGCAGGCAGTGACTAGTGGGGTACCGCAAGGCTCAGTGCTGGGACCCCAGCTATTTACAATATATATTAATGATTTGGACGAGGGAATTGAATGCAACATCTCCAAGTTTGCGGATGACACGAAGCTGGGGGGCAGTGTTAGCTGTGAGGATGCTAGGAGGCTGCAAGATGACTTGGATAGGCTGGGTGAGTGGGCAAATGCATGGCAGTTGCAGTATAATGTGGATAAATGTGAGGTTATCCACTTTGGTGGCAAAAACAGGAAAGTAGACTATTATCTGAATGGTGGCCGATTAGGAAAAGGGGAGATGCAACGAGACCTGGGTGTCATGGTACGCCAGTCATTGAAAGTAGGCAAAGTGTTAAAGAAGGAACTGCAGATGCTGGAAAATCGAAGTTACACAAAAAGGCTGGAGAAACTCAGCGGGTGCAGCAGCATCTATGGAGCGAAGGAGATAGGCAACGTTTCGGGCCAAAACGAAGGGTTTCGGCCCGAAACGTTGCCTATCTCCTTCGCTCCATAGATGCTGCTGCACCCGCTGAGTTTCTCCAGCCTTTTTGTGTACCATTGAAAGTAGGCATGCAGGTGCAGCAGGCAGTGAAGAAAGCGAATGGTATGTTAGCATTCATAGCAAAAGGATTTGAGTATAGGAGCAGGGAGGTTCTACTGCAGTTGTACAGAGTCTTGGTGAGACCACACCTGGAGTATTGCGTACAGTTTTGGTCTCCAAATCTGAGGAAAGACATTCTTGCCATAGAGGGAGTACAGAGAAGGTTCTCCAGACTGATTCCTGGGATGTCAGGACTTTCATATGAAGAAAGACTGGATAGACTCGGCTTGTACTCGCTAGAATTTAGAAGATTGAGGGGGGATCTTATAGAAACTTACAAAATTCTTAAGGGGTTGGACAGGCTAGATGCAGGAAGATTGTTCCCGATGTTGGGGAAGTCCAGGACAAGGGGTCACAGTTGAAGGATAAGGGGGAAATCTTTTAGGACCGAGATGAGAAAAACATTTTTCACACAGAGAGTGGTGAATATCTGGAATTCTCTGCCACAGAAGGTAGTTGAGGCCAGTTCATTGGCTATATTTAAGAGGGAGTTAGATGTGGCCCTTGTGGCTAAAGGGATCAGGGGGTATGGAGAGAAGGCAGGTATCCAACTCAGTATCCTCAGCCATGATCATATTGAATGGCGGTGCAGGCTCGAAGGGCCGAATGGCCTACTCCTGCACCTATTTTCTATGTTTCTATGTAATCCACACAGCATTCTGGTAAATCTTTCTGCACCCTCTCTAAAGCCTCCACATCCTTCCTGTAATTGAGACGATCAGAATAGAATGGATGGCAATCAGTTCGGTTGCTTTGCACATGTTGAGCTTCTTCAGTATAGCTGAAGCTGCACCATGATATATGCAAAATCAGAAAGTATATTGCTTGCAGAGGCAAAGTTTGTATCACAATGAATGTCATTGATTCATACCACATGGAAACAGGCCATTCAGCCACCAAATCCATACTGAACAGTGGGCAACATCCGTATTAAGCGGTGGAGTTGCTGCCTTCAGCGCCAGAGACCTAGGTTCGATCCAATCTACAGGTGCACTATGTACGGATTTTGTACTTCTCCCTGTCACATGTGTGGGTTTTCTCCCAGATCTTCGGTTTCCTCCGACACTTCAAGATGTACAGGTTTGTAGGCTAATTGGCTTGGTGTAAATGTAATTTGTCCCTAATGTGTGTAGATAGCGTTAATGTGTGGGGATCGCTGGTCGGCGTGGACTCGATGGGCCAAATGGCCTGTTTACGTGCTGTATCTCTGAGCTCTAAACGAAACTACAAACATACAGACTTCAATTCTATCCAAATGTCTTGCTATTTAATGCCATCAATACAAGCCATTTAAAGAGATTAATTCTAAATTAATCCTGCCAAATTTTATGAATTTGTAATCAGCAAGGAATTAATCGTTTGAGCTGCCTTTTTAAACAACTGAGCTATTTTAACTGATTAATCTGATCAATTAAAGTGCACATTGCTTAAAGTCACTAACTATGATTCTAGAATTAAAATAAATGTTTGTTCGTGAGCCCCTGGCTTCCAGACCAATATTTACTTAGAAAGTATTTTGTGCAATCTTGACAAGTATTCATGTTGATCAGTTAGGTAAATTTAGTTAGGCTCATTAATTCTACCATAAATTGGGTGGCATGGGCAAGATGGCTTGACTAGAAATTAAGGTCACAAAATTAAAGATTCACCTGGTGTCCTTGAGGCATATTCTTGTCAAGGTGTTGATCGTAGTGTTCTCAGTCTAAAGCATAGCTTAGAAAACCCAATAGATCTGAAGGCAAGCAAATATGTGTGATTTCACATATTTTAATAGCACCCCATTCAGAGCAGAACCGTTAAGCTACTGCACAATTAGCACCCCCTCACTCCCTCTTCAGCTCTCTTGAATAGAAAATTCCAAAGATGTGCCATGCTCTTGTAAATTTCTCCTCACCTCTGTCCAGAATGGCCCACCCCGTTAGTATGGACTGTGATTCCTGGTCCAAAACATCCTGGCCAGAAAAAACATCATCTACATCTCAAATTCTGAAAACATTTAGTACATTTCATTGAGATCAACTTTCGTTCCTGTAAATGAGAGAGAACAGGCCCAATCTTCTTAATATTTCCTCAAGCCAAACCTTCCACTCTAAGAATCAGTCTGTTATAAACAGTCACTATGGCAAATACATACTTGATCAGGATTTCACACAAATATCTAGATATTATTTCATCAGGACTTCATATATTGGATCAGGGTGCCTCTACTCTTGTTCTCGATTCTTCTTCCAATTAAGACAAACATGTTATTTACATTCCTAATTGTTTGCTATTCCTGTACATCCTCAAGGACACCCAGGTTTCTCTCACACCTGGATTCCATCCAAGGCTTGATTGAATGGGATGAAAGCATCTTCTGCTGTCTAGTTGTAACTGAGTTAGTCTTGCCTCAGCGCTTAGTGACCACAAGAATGAGAAGTACAGTGCATTCAGAAATTATTCAGACCCCTTCACTTTTTCCACATTTTGTTACATTACAGCCTTATTTTAAAATGGATTAAATTCTTTTTTTTATCATCAATCTACACACAATACCCCAGAATGAAGAAGTGTAAACAGGTGTTTAGAAATTTTTGCAAAGTAATTAAAAATAATGAACTGAAATATCACATTTACATAAGTATTCAGACCCTTTGCTATGACACTCAAAATTGAGCTTAGGTTCATCCTGTTTCCAATGATTATCCTTGAGATGTTTCTACAACTTGATTGGAATCCACCAGTGGTAAATTAAATTGATTGGACATTATTTGGAAAGGCACACACCTGTCTATATAAGGTCCCACAGTTGACACCAAGCCATGAAGACGAAGGAATCGTCCGTAGACCTCCAAGACAGGATTGTGTCAAGACATAGATCTGGGGAAGGGTATAAAACAATTTCTGCAGCATTGCATATCACGAAGAGCACAGTGGCCTCCGTCATTCTTAAATGGAAGAACTTTGGAACCATCAGGACTCTTCATAGAGCTGGCCGTCCGGCCAAAATGAGCAATTGGGGGAGAAGGGCCTTGGTCAGGGAGGTGACCAAGAACCCCATGGTTACTCTGACAGAGCTCCAGAGTACCTCTATGGAGATGGGAGAACCTTCCAGAAGGACAACTATATCTGCAGCAGGCCTTTATGGTAGAGTGGCCAGACGGAAGCCACTCCTCAGTAAAAGGCACATGACAGCCCGCTTGGAGTTTGCCAAAAGACACCTAAAGGACTCTCAGACCATGAGAAACAAGATTCTCTGGTCTGATGAAACCAAGATTGAACTCTTTGGCCTGAATGCCAAGCAACACGTCTGGAGGAAACCAGGCACTGCTCATCACCTGGTCAATACCATACCCACGGTGAAGCATGGTGGTGTCAGCATCATGCTGTGGGGATGTTTTTCAGCGGTGGGAACTGGGAGACTAGTCAGGATTGAGGGAAAGATGAACGGAGCAAAGTTCAGAGAGATCCTTAATGAAAACCTGCTCCAGAGCGTTCTGGACCTCAGACTGGGGCGGAGGTTCACCTTCCAACAGGACAACGACCCTGAGCACACAGCCAAGACAACGCAGGAGTGGCTTCGTGACAAGTCTGTGAATGTCCTTGAGTGGCCCAGCCAGAGCCCGGACTTGAACCTGATCGAACATCTCTGGAGGGACCTGAAAATAGCTGTGCATCGACACTCCCCATCCAACCTGACAAATTTTGAGAGGATCTGCTGAGGAGAATGCGAGAAATTACCCAAACACAGGTGTGCCAAGCTTGTAGCGTCATACCCAAGAAGACTTGAGGCTGTAATCGCTGCCAAAGGTGCCTCAACAAAGTACTGAGTAAAAGCCCTGTCTCACGGTGCGAGTTGACCCACGAGGTACCCCGAGCGAAAGACTCGTGGTTGTGCACGAGATTCCAAGTGTATGATCAAGAGTTTAACCGAGTTCCCACGGGTATGACTCAAGTTTGCCGTTAACTGTCATTTCTGCGATGTTCCAAGTTCGTCTCCCGAGTTAACAAGTTCCTTTCCCGAGTTACTCTTGAGCCAATCTTCAATGAAGGTCTGTTTTAATAAGCAACATCTCCATCCTGCGGCTTTGAAGGCTGCATCTATTGATGTGACCTACAAAGGGAAAATGCGCACCGTCCAGTGCCAGAGCAGTTATACTGATGATTTGTTTAAAACACACATCGCGCAGTTAGAAGACCAGCAGGCGGAGGTTTGCTACATTTTAATTGAATTTACTGCCAGGTCTACACACTGCGGGGAGACTGGAGATGAAATCTTTGAATGTGGACGGATGCGCACATCAGATTGTTGGGAGACGGAGCTCAGGGTTCGCCTCCTGAGCTGCTTTGGTGCCCAGGCATGAGTTGAGGTGGAGGGAGGTTGGGGGGGGGGGGGGGGGGCGGGGGTCAGGTTAAACTCACCCATTTGACAGAGGCAGAGGATTACGAGACTCGGACTGCATGGAGAGCCGAGACTGCCCCACTGGTGTCCAACTTCCCCCTGTCCTCCGTCGCCGCTCCCCGTCGGCCGGCAGGAGCTGTGCATGGAGCCCGCCACCGGAGTCGTGTCTGACAGCCTGGGCAGCCTGAGGCAGATGCACCCTGCCCCGGGGAGAGACTGCGGGGGGAGTACCTCACTCTGACTGTGATAGGGAGAGACAGAGTCGCACACACACACACACACACAGTGTGGAGTTCCTCTGACTGACTGACTGTGTGTGGGTGTGGGGGGTGGGTGAGACAGAGAGAGAGAGAGAGAGAGAGAGAGACACACACACACAGGCAGCGTGGAGTACCTTTAACTGTGTGTGTAGGAGAGAGAGACAGAGGCAGACACACATACACAACGGGCAGTGTGTACCTCAGTCTGTGTGTGTGTGTAGGGGAGAGAGAGACACAGAGACAGTGTGGACCTCTGACTGTGAATGAAGGAGAGAGGGGGAGAGAGACAGAGAGAGAGAGGCACAGAGGCAGTGTGGTGTACTTCGGCGTGACTGGGGGGGAGAGAGAAAGAGCGCACAGGACCTCGGTCTATCTGTGTGTGTGGGAGGGAAGAGAGACTAAGCAGAATACATCGGTCTTATTGTGTGTGGGGGGAGAGAGAGGTGGGGGGGGAGAAAGAGAGAGGTGGGGGGAGACGTATATACACACACAAAGCATAGTTTTAATGTGTATGTGGGAGACACAGATGGACTTACACAGATGGACTTACCTCGGTCTTACTGTGTGTGGGAGAGGGGGAGAAAGAGACGTACACTCACAGAGGCAGAGTCTCTCAGCCTGTGTGAGAGGCAGGGAGGGAGAGAGAGAGACACACACACACGGTGGATGTGAAATCTCACCTGCCTGTTTCAGTGACAGGCACCCGCCACCAGTGAATGAAGACACCCCCATCTGTCTCCCCCTCCTCTCCCTCCACTCTCCACCCTCTCTCCTCCACCCCACCTCCCTCCTCCCCCCCTCCCCAATTTGGAAATGTCATCCCATCACCCATTCCTTCTCTCCAGAGATGCTGCCTGCCCGCTGAGTTAAAGAGTTCCCACGGTAGACTCACGAGTCACTAAGGTAAACGCACGGGCCACTGCGTTCTTACAACGTGTTTAATGTTTCAATTTTTAACCTCAAGAGTACATTTTACTCGTGGAAAACTTTAAACATGTTTGAATTTTTCCAAGAGTTAACAAGTGTCACGGGTACCTGCCGTTAGCGCCACGAGTCGCTAAGTTGCGTCCACGAGTTCCGACGTTCCCGCTATGTTAATCGTACGTGATTACCACGAGTTAAATTTGTTTTAAGTTCGGGGTACCTCGTGGTTCAGCTCGCACCATGAGACAGGGGTTTAAAGGGTCTTAATACTTATGTAAATGTGATATTTCAGTTATTTCTTTTTAATTTCTTTGCAAACATTTCTAAACACCTGTTTTTGCTTTTTTATTATGGGGTATTGCGTGTAGATTGATGATTTATAAAAAATGAATTTAATCAATTTTAGAATAAGGCTGTAACGTAACAAAATGTTGAAAACGTGAAGGGATCTGAATACTTTCTGAATGCACTGTACCTGCACTTAGTTCAGTGCAATATGGTGAGTGGTCAACATGTTGAATCATTCTCAATCTTCTCAGGAGGTGGAGGCATTCATGAGCTTTCTTTGCGATTGCGAGCGAGTGCTCTCAGTATGGCCTTGATTATGACATAAAGTATAACGCTAAGAAAAGCCGCATAATGATAGTTAGAAGCGCTGAGGACAGGAAATCAACTTTTCCGACTTTTTATTTGTCAGACAGTCCTCTTGCTGTGTGTGAGGAAATTAAATACCTAGGTCATGTCATATCCGATGACTGGACAGATGACAAAGACCTCTACCGACAGCGCTGTAAAATTTATCTTCAAGCTAACATGCTTATAAGGAAGTTTTCTATGTGCGCTGACTCTGTGAAGTGTTCACTGTTCAGAACCTACATCACACCGTTATATACTGCTCAATTGTGGTCTAATTATAAGAAAAAGAGTATGCAGAGGCTCAAGGTAGCATACAATGATGCAATGAGGTTGCTACTTCGTGTCCCTAGATGGCATAGTGCCAGTCAATTGTTTGTGTCCACTAGAGTGCCAACCTGTGAGGCACTCTTAAGACAGCTGATGTTTAGTTTTATGTGTCGCCTGCATAAGTCAGAGAACCACATAATTGAAGCCCTAGTCAGCCCTCTGAAAAGCTGCTATAGATTCACCTCTAGGCTAAGACGGCATTGGTGCAATAGCTTGTATATCTTATAGGCTAATATGCAATTTTATATGTATTTTTGTATCTCCTTATACTGTTTGATGTGTTCTATGGACCTGTGTCTGAAATAAAGCTTTTATTATTTGCTGGGCCCAGGACAGATTTTCAGAGCTATGCACGCCCGCGAACTTGCAGCTGTTGTCTCTTTCCACCATCTTTCCATTGATTAAGCCAGGTTCTGTTCCCCTTCTCCTCCTTTCTTCTTGCTCGTGTTGAGAGCAGGAATGTTGTTCTAGCGCCATTAAATCAGATTATCAATCTAGTTAAATAAAGGACATGTGGACAGGAAATGTTTGGAGGGATATGGGCCAGGCACAGGCAAGTGGTTCCAGCTTCTTTAAGCAACTTGATCATCATGGTCTGCAGGGCTTGTTTCCATGCTGTAGAGCTCTATTGGAGTAGGTTAGGATTTCACACACTAGTTCCAGCTGGAAGATCAGACATCAATCTTGAATTCACACTCCACTGAGCTCTGTCTGCATTAATAATGGTCAAAGACAAAAAAGTAATCAGCCCATGCTATATCCAGAATGTCAGCTCTTAATGTTAATGCAGATGCTTATTGTTTTTATTACTGATATCATTCAATATATCACAAATGCTGAGGCATGCAAGTACTTTCCAGAAGCTTGCTGATTTTATGGGGGGGGGTTTTAAACGGAAAGTGAATTTTTGTTGTAATAGATACCGGGATCTGGAGGTAGCCAAGGCAGTCAAAGTCAGTATTGAGGGGTGTCACAGTGGCTCTTGGTTACAAATTATCTGTCTAATCTGACGTTGCAAATTCTCAAGCGGTTTTCAAGCCAGTAATAATGGTAATAACATGTTGCATGGTATTCATTAATGGCAGGATATATTCTATTAGTTTAAATATGGGTAGAGTAAAGGTGATTATTCAATGAAATGATAGAATGTATATGGAGCGATACAACGTGAATACCTATAGAAAACAGCCCAATCTGACTTACGGGAAATCGGTTAATGGACAATTCCCAAGATTGGAACCCCACCGTAAACCGTGGACTGCTGGTACTCACACCCAGGCACCGACTAAGCAGCTATGACAATGAGGGGCCATTCCGCAGCCCAGATTACCTGCTGGTTCAGGCAGGAATAGGACCAGAGTCCAGCATGATTCTATATTGTGGTCCTTCTGTTCTTTGATGCCACTTATTTGTACACATTACATTGGCCTATTAACTTCCCAGCTGGTTTATTACATATTTTTCCAGAGATTCAAATTGGATAATCTCTGCGTTGATTAATGTTCTAACTTCGTCCCAGATTTAAAATCCCAGATTCATGAAGTTTTGCAGCACAGAAAGGGGCCTTCTGGCCGAACTCATCCATGGCGATCAAACTGTCAGCCTGAGCTAGTCCCATTTGCTTGTGTTTGGCCCACATCCCTCCAAACCATTCCTATTAATGTACTTGTTCAAATGTGTATTAAATGTTATAATTGTGCCCACCCTCTACTACTTCCTCTGCAGCTCATTCTACATAAACGCTACCCTCCGTGAGGAAAAAGTTGCCCCTCGGGTCTACTGAATCTTTCCCCTCTCACTTTAAATCTAGGCTCTCTAGTTGTAGACTCCCCATGCTCTGGTAAAACGTGACCATTCACCTTACCATTTGATGGGAACTTATAGGAGGAAAATGTGGAAATAATTGATGAAATATAATGGAGTATTACAGGCAAGGAGGACGGAAGTGTATAAATCATGAGAGGAATAGATCGTGTGGACGCACAGAGTCTCTGGCCCAGAATAGAGGAACCGAGAACCAGAAGGAATTGGTTTAAAGTGAAGGGGGAAAGATTTTATAGGAATCTGAGGGGTAACATTTTTCACACAAAGGTTGGTGGGTGTATGGAACGAGCTGCCCGAGGAGGTAGTTGAGCCAGGGACTGTCACATGTTTAAGAAGCAATTAGACAGGTACATGGATAGGACAAGTTTAGAGGAATATGGGCCAAATGCAGGCAAGTGGGATTAGTGTAGATGGGACATGTTGGTTGGTGTGGGCAAGTTGGGCCGAAGAGCCTGTTTCTACACTGTATGACTATGAACCAATGTGAAATTACTTTGACTGTACTTCAAATGAGGGGGTTAAAAAAAATCATCTTCTGTATCACTGTAAATTGTACAGGATTTCATACTCAATGAGTGTGTAGCAGGTTCCAAATCCAAATGAAAATCCTAAAGATATTCATAAAGAAAATTCCTTCTTATGTGGCTAATAGTTTTCTTTTTCCAAGCACCTTAAATTTATTATTGGGTAGTTAGTATATTTGGTACTGCATTGAAATATCAGGCTAGATTACTGAGCCAAAACACGCTGCCAAAAAAATATAAGCATACAGTCAGCTGCTTGTCCAGCAACACAGTATTTTAGTAAATTCCTCCAAAGGTCACGGTGGTGTGATTGCTTCATCCAGGTTCACTGTAACGCCGTAAGATTCCCTTGGGTCATAATAACTCTGTCACCCTAGCCAGTTTTCAGGAACAGCCATAAGCAAAACTACCATCTTCTCAATATCATCACACTTAGATTATTCATACTATACACACAATGCCTTAGGCAATATGCACCATAACTATAAATGCAGGGAACAAGAGAATTGAATGTTTTAAATAAATAAAAGGCATCAAATGTGCATAATTGTGTCTTTGGGAGCATATGCCTCTGCACCAATATATCTGTGGTTAAATGTCTGTAGGTATGTATGGAATTAATTGTTACAGCATGACAGTTTATATACAGTGCCCTCCATAATGTTTGGGACAAAGACCCATCATTTATTTATTTGCCTCTATACTCCACAATTTGAGATTTGTAATAGAAAACATCACATGTGGTTAAAGTGCACATTGTCAGATTTTATTAAAGGCCATTTTTATACATTTTGGTTTCACCATGAGGAGATTACAGCTGTTTATACATAGTCATAGAAACATAGAAAATAGGTGCAGGAGTAGGCCATTCGGCCCTTCGAGCCTGCACCGCCATTCAATATGATCAGGGCTGATCATCCAACTCAGTATCCTGTACCTGCCTTCTCTCCATACCCCCTGATCCCTTTAGCCACAAGGGCCACATCTGACTCCCTCTTAAATATAGCCAATGAACTGGCTTCAACTACCTTCTGTGGCAGAGAATTCCACAGATTCATCACTCTGTGTGCAAAATGTTTTTCTCATCTCGGTCCTAAAAGACTTCCCCCTTATCCTTAAACTGTGACCCCTTGTTCTGGACTTCCCCAACGTCGGAAACAATCTTCCTGCATCTAGCCTGTCCAACCCCTTAAGAATTTTGTAAGTTTCTATAAAATCCCCCCTCAATCTTCTAAATTCTAGCGAGTACAAGCCGTGTCTATCCAGTCTTTCTTCATATGAAAGTCCTGCCATCCCAGGAATCAGTCTGGTGAACCTTCTCTGTACTCCCTCTATGGCAAGAATGTCTTTCCTCAGATTAGGAGACCAAAGCTGTACGCAATACTCCAGGTGTGGTCTCACCAAGGCCCTGTACAACTGCAGTAGAACCTCCCTGCTCCTATACTCAAATCCTTTTGCTATGAATGCTAACATACCATTCGCTTTCTTCACTGCCTGCTGCACCTGCATGCCTACTGTAAATGACTGGTGTACCATGACACCCAGGTCTCGTTGCATCTCCCCTTTTCCTAGTCGGCCACCATTCAGATAATAGTCTACTTTCCTGTTTTTGCCACCAAAGTGGATAACCTCACATTTATCCACATTATACTGCATCTGCCATGCATTTGCCCACTCACCCAGCCTATCCAAGTCACCTCGCAGCCTCCTAGCATCCTCCTCACAGCTAACACAGCCCCCCAGCTTCGTGTCATCCACAAACTTGGAGATATTGCATTCAATTCCCTCGTCCAAATCATTAACATATATTGCAAATAGCTGGGGTCCCAGCACTGAGCCTTGCGGTACCCCACTAGTCACTGCCTGCCATTCTGAAAAGGACCCGTTTACTCCTACTCTTTGCTTCCTGTCTGCCAGCAGGAAGTGTGTCCAGCTGCAGCTCCTGGCAGACCGCATTGAACGATTGGAGCTGCGGAAGGATTCATACTGGAGCATCCACGATGCAGAGAAAGTCGTGAATAGCACGTACAGTGAGTTGGCCACACTGCAGGTAAAAGTTAAGCGGACAGAAAGGGAGCGGGGGGACTATATATAAACACAGCCAGCGTAGCAGTAGGCAGGTAGTGCAGGAATCCCCTGCGATCATCTCCCTCCTAAACAGATATACCATTTTGGATACTGTTGGGGGAGATGGCTCATCAGGGGAAGGCAGCAGCAGCCAAGTTCATGGCACCGTGGGTGGCTCTGCGGCACAGGAGGGGAGGAAAAAGAGTGGAAGGGCAATAGTAATAGGGGATTCAATTGTAAGGTGAATAGATAGGTGTTTCTGCGGCCGCAAACGAGACTCCAAGATGGTATGTCGCCTCCCTGGTGCAAGGGTCCCCATTTCCCCCCATTTCAGGGCACCATAATGTTTTGGATACATGGCTTCACAGGTGTTTGTAATTGCTCAGGTGTATTTAATTGCCTCCTTAATGCAGGTTAAAGAGAGCTCTCAGCACCTAGTCTTTCCTCCAGTCTTTCCATCACCTTTGGAAACTTTTATTGCTGTTTATCAACAGGAGGGCCAAAGTTGTGCCAATGAATGTCAAAGAAGCCATTATGAGATTGAGAAACAAGAATAAAACTGTTAGAGACATTAGGCTTACCAAATTCAACTGTTTGGAACATCATTAAGAAGAAAGAGAGCACTGGTGAACTTACTAAATGCAAAGGGACCGACAGGCCAAGGAAGACCTCCACAGCTGATGACAGAAGAATTCACTCTATAATTAAAAACATCTCCAAACACCTGCCCAACAGATCAGAAACACTCTTCAGGAGTCAGGTGTGGATTTGTCAATGACCACTTTCCACAGAAGACTTCATGAACAGAAATACAGAGGCTACACTGGAAGATGCAAACCACTGGTTAGCTGCAAAAATAGGATGGCCAGGGCACAGTTTGCCAAGAAGTACTTAAAAGAGCAACCACAGTTCTGGAAAAAGGTCTTGTGAACAGATGAGACGAAGATTAACTTGTATCAGAGTGATGGCAAGAGCAAAGTATGGAGGAGAGAAGGAACTGCCCAAGATCAAAAGCATACCACCTCATCTGTGAAACATGGTGATGGGGGTGTTATGGCCTGGGCATGTGTGGCTGCTGAAGGTACTGGCTCACTTATCTTCATTGATGACACAACTGCTGATGGTAGTAGCGTAATGAATTCTGAAATGTATAGACACATCCTATCTGCTCAAGTTCAATCAAATGCCTCAAAACTCATTGGCCGGCAGTTAATTCTACAGCAAGACATTGATCTACAGCAAACATACTGCAAAAACAACAAAGGAGTTTTTGAAAGCTACAAAATGGTCAATTCTTGAGTGGCAGTCAATCACTCAATCTGAACCCAATTGAGCATGCCTTTTATATGCTGAAGATAAAACTGAAGGGGACTAGCCCCCAAGACAAGCATAAGCTAAAGATGGCCTGGCAGAGCATCACCAGAGAAGACACCCAGCAACTGGTGATGTCCATGAATCACAGACTTCAAGCTGTCATTGCATGCAAAGGATATGCAACAAAATACTAAACATGACTACTTTCATTTACATGACATTGCTGTGTCCCAAACATTATGGTGCCATGAAATGGGGGGACTATATATAAACATAGCTGTAATTTCTACATGGTGAAACCAAAATGTATAAAAATGGCCTTTATTAAAATCTGACAATCTGACAAATCACACATGACTTTAACCATGTGTGATTTTTTCTATTACAAATCTCAAATTGTGGAGTACAGAGGCAAATAAATAAATTTTGGGTCTTTGTCCCAAACATTATGGAGGGCACTGTACATGTATGTGTGTATTTGTGAGTCCATGTCTGTTTCTGTGATGCATATCTATGACTATCTGTGTGTGGTGTATTTGTGGTCTGTATATAAAATGGGTGTGTATCAAAATGTGCACCAACTGAATCAGTGAACAAACATATACAACCTTAGCTTGTGTTCACAAGTTGCCTGAGTGATGAGTTCCTAATTGAGCAGTCGAGGCAGTGAGAGAGAATGATGGAAAGAAAATGAAGAGAGAAAATAAATGTTGTGATGTACACCTCTGCAGGTTGTCCGTTCCCTGTTTACCTATGGATTACAGCTGACCAACAAATTTCTCTCAACATCATAACTGGTAAACAGTGATCCAAAATCCATCTTCAACAAAAGTACACACTAAGACCATGTATTATGCATTTCTATGTCAACAGAATTATTTTTAATACATTTAAAAGTACAGGAACAGGAGAGAAATAGAAATCAAACCCAGAGTGTGTGAATCAGTGCAACAACAATCTTTAAGCAAGTGATTAGATATAGTTTTTACTTTGGAGCACAGCACCATTGTGAAATCCTGAATCCCTGTGATATATGTCAATGGCACGTTTGAGGTAGAATATTAGCTCATTTAAGCTTCTTTGATTTTCTCCTGGTCAATTGGTCGTTGTTCAGGCCATAATTCAAAGGCCCCACAATTTTGGTTCATCCACGGTCAATATTATGAGTTTCAACAGATTGTCAACATTGTGCGCGTGCCTGATCAAACCTGTGTAAAATTAACCACAGTAGCCAAGTCCAACCTTACCCTCATCCACACCAAACAATTACAATATAGTAAAATATCCTAAAACACACACACATACGTCGAGCAGGACTATTGATTTTGGAATTAAGATGTCCCTGCAAAACTAAGTGACTGAACTTTTGCATCTATTCTATATTGCTCAATCGTCACTGAATCACTGAGGGAATATTAAAACAGGTTTGGATCCTTCCCTTCACCATACCCATGATTGTTGTTATAACTGTATGATTTACTATATCCCTGCTGCCCTCCCAACAACCTCCATTTATTTTTGGCTACACAGACTGAAGACAGGCTGCCCTCCCACACACAGCCCCCATATCTCCATCCCCAGTGCACGCACTCCTGCATATGTAAAGCTCAGTTCAAGTGGAAGCAATCACTGACAAACAAGAATTCATGTTTTCTGGCTCCACTGAAGTACCAAAGGGAAGAATCCCTCTCCTCGGCCCACTTTCAAAAAAACAGCTCAAACTTAGAGTTCATTAAAAATAATCTGTTTTCTTATTTTCCCAGTTCTGATGAAGGACCTTTGACCCGAAACACTGACTCCCTTTCCAACATTCATGTGTGTTTTTTGTGGCTTCCTTTAATACATTCATGCTGTTTGCCTCATCCATTCATTGGGAGAGCAGTTTCCACATTCTTACCACTCACTGGCACCTCACTGCAGGGTATTTTTGATTACCAAGTCCATGACGTTCCACATAATACTGCCATTAACAGGATTCTAATGTTGTTCAGTATAGAAGACATTGAAGACATAAGTAATATTGGAAGTCAACAGCTCAAGACGGTGAGAGAAAATGTTTAGGTTCCTTGGCCTAGAATTAATTTCTTCCATTTTTGTCATGCAATTTGTCAATTTGTCTTCTGTATCTGATTGAGAGGAGAGCAATGAATGGGCTTCTGCACCCATGAGGTGACCTCTGTACCCTGTTGGCAACACCCCTTGATGCATGCCAGCTCTCAAACTAGCACCGTTAAAACTCCCATTCAGTCTTGAATAGAGAAGAACTGTTTCTCTATTTAATGCAACCAAACAATCTCTTGTTTCTGGGAATGTTTAATGATTTTAAATAAGCAATACGTCTCCTGCCCGTCATTTTATCTTTGTGTCAAGAAATGACTGAAACCTGTTCACTATTAATATTTTTGTATCATTACAGTTACAATAACAGTCTTGCTGCATTTACATCCACCCATAACTGTGCATCACTTTGCTGCTCTAGCTTGTGATAAAGCAAATGTGGGGATCACACAAACGCATAGAGCATTCGGTGGAGAGCATGAAGGGAGCACAAATCGCTAGTGATTTATTTGAGTTACGTAAACTTCAAGAGTCTTATTTTCTTTTTGTTTGCACATCACCAATAGGCATGGCACATAATCACATGTCCAATATTGTACTTTCAATAGGCAATAGACAATAGACAATAGGTGCAGGAGTAGGCCATTCGGCCCTTCAAGCCAACACCACCATTCAATGTGATCATGGCTGATCATCCCCAATCAGTACCCCATTCCTGCCTTCTCCCCATATCCCCTGACTCCGCTATATTTAAGAGCCCTATCTAGCTCTCTCTTGAAAGTATCCAAAGAACCGGCCTCCACCGCCTCCGGCCTTTCACCAGATCCTCAGCAGGTGTTACTCATCAACTCCCATCTGTCCTGTCCAACATGTCCTTCTCCATCTCCAATATTGACTGAGTGTAACTTAAACATGAATTCCCAATCTATAACATCAGCCAAGCATCTGAGCAGCCTTGTGCTTCATCTTACTCTTACAGTTGGTTCAGAGCCCAGACCAAACAATAAGACGCAACAACTCACAATTACTCAAGATAATAAAAATGTCTCACTGCAATACATGGAATCACTCTCAAAATGTAGATTCAAGCCTGGTAAAGTAGGTAGGTTTTACCTGGTAAAGTAGGTAGATTTTTAAGAAGTGTGTTACAGATGGAAAGGCAGGTTCAGCAAAGTAATTCCAGAGAAAGCCTCAGCAGCTGAAGGTACAACTGCCAAGGGCAAAGCAATTAAAGTAATCGTACTGTAGAGAGCTATGGCATGGAAACAGGCCCTTCCATCCACCAAGTCCATGCAAGCCATCAGGCACCCACATTAATATGCATTGTACCAGACTTTAGAAAGCCACAAAGGGAAAAGAAGAACGTATTTCATTAGCTTAGTTTAGTTAAGTTTGGTTTATTGTCTCGTGTACTGAGATACAGTGAAAAGCTTTTGTTGCGTTTTAATCAGTCAGCGGAAAGACAATACATGATTACAATTGTGCCATTCACAGTGTACAGATACATGACAAAGGAAATAACGTGAATAATGTTTAGTGTAAGATAAAGTCCAGTAAAGTCTGATCAAAGATAGTCTGAGGGTCTCCAATGAAGCAGAGAGTAGCTCAGGACAGCTCTCTAGTTGATGGTAGGGTGGTTCAGTTGCCTGATAACAGCTGGGAAGAAACAGTCTCTGAATCTGGAGGTAGACACAAAATGTTGGAGTTACTCAGCGGGACAGGCAGCATCCCTGGAGAGAAGGAATGGGTGACGTTTCAGGTCGAGACCCTTCTTTAAAGCCCAGAATCTGGAGGTGAGCGTTTGCACACTTCTTTACCTTTTGCCTGATGGGAGAGGGAGAAGAGGGAGTGCCTGGGTGCGACTCATCCTTGATAATGCTGGTGGCCTGAAAAATGTCACATTTTTTTGAAGAGCTTTCCAGCCTGCTATTATTAGTCAGTGTAAATCAACAGGAGATCTGATTGAAGGTCATTGCCCCATAACTTTAAATCCACTTTTCTATTTAGGAAGGCTGCTTTGAATGCCGCAATCTTTTTTTAACAACATTTTCCGATTATGTCAGCCATCTTTTGCGATTTTTTAATGCCCAGTTTCAGTTTTGGGTACAATAAATAAATGACAAAAATACATCCTATACATCGAGCATGGGTTTGCTACATAAAAGAGTCAGTCAGCAGGCAGGATATTTTACGCAAATAAAGCTCCAGTTAGGAATGATGTCTCTTGATCCGCTTCCTCCATCTTCAAATGTGGAAGGTCCCTGTGTCTATTGCGGTATGGGCTTCATCGAGACTATCTGTCTGCACTGCTGCAACTAATCCATTAGCAGATTCAGAGATGTTAAATATTTGAAAGGACTTGAACGGCCATTATCATGAGAAAAAAGGCTTTTATTGATATATGTTGAGGTGTGAGCAGCAAATCCAATTAAAGAGGAGGAACAAATTGCAGCAAGACTACTGAATGTGATTTGCTTTCAGTTCGCAGCTGGCAGGCTAGTTTGAATTCACCACGATAGCTGCCACATTCTGGGTCGCATTGTCGGCTGTTTACAATGGACATGAGCCTATCAGCATAACTGTTCGGATTCAGCTTAAGCCAGCCGCTTTAGAAAATCCATAGGGAGCATGGGCGAAAGAAAGAAAATAGCAGGAAGAGCATTCTATGTTTATGGGGAAAAATGTCACTGTAACCTGCAGGGTAATTATACACAGGCACAGCAACAAAGAAAGTCTTTATCCCCCCAGCAATGGGGACTTGGGGTCCTGCTGAACAACAGGTGATAGTAGCACCCTTGCACTGAGGAAGTGCTGCACACCATTGAAGATTGTCCACACCATCAAAGTCAATAGATGAAAACTATTCAAAAACTAGTACCTGCTGAGGTCACACCTGGAATCATGCACAATTTACCTAATCAAGAGCTTACAAAAAGGATATAAAAGCATTGGAGGCAGTCCGAAGAACATTCACCATGCTAATTTCTGGCATGAGACGGTTGTCTTACCAAGAAAGGTTAGACAGTTTGGGTGGCTTGTATTCCTTGGAGTTTACAAGAATGAATTGGGGTGGGAGATTGCAACCTTTTACGACGAATGCAATCAACCTGGCGTGCACAATCAAGTAAGATCAAATAGAAAAAGTTGTCCTAGGCTGTGCACGCCATACGCAAGAAGAAGAAGAAGAAAAAGACAAGAATGAGTGATGACTTTATTCAAACATACAAAATCCTAAGGGGGCTTTACATGACTATTTTTTTGATGTTTTCACTAGTGGGAGTATCTTGCAATCAAGGCAATATAGCTGCAAAGTAAGGAGTCTGTCATTTAACAAAATACTGGAGTAACTCAGCGGGACAGGCAGCATCTCTGGAGAGAAGGAATGGGTGACGTATCGGGTCGAGACCCTTCTTCTTGATCCGAAACGTCACCCATTCCTTCTCTCCAGAGGTGCTGCCTGTCCTGCTGAGTTAATCCAGCATTTTGTGTCTTTCTTCGGTTTAAACCAGCATCTGCAGTTCCTTCCTACACGGTCTGTCATTTAAAACTGAGTTTGTAGAAATTTCTTCTCTCAGTGAATAGTGAATCTCTGGAATTCTCTGCTCCTGAGGTTGGCGTGGTCAGTTCATTGGATATAAATAAGATGAAGATAGATAACTATTTGAATAATGGAGGAAAAGTGGGCTATGGGCATAGACAGACCAGCATAGATGAGATTGATTGGCTAGCCTGTCTTGAGGGGCCAGGGACCTGCTGCCATTTTCTTTTAATGTTAATACGTTCTCCCCAGTGTTTCAGCCCACCATTAATCGCTCAACTGCCAATATGAAGAAAATATTATTCAATCACCATTATATTGATATTGTTGTTTGTAACAGCTTGTTATGCATAAAATGACAGGTGTCTTCCCTACATTAACAGCCCTTTAAAAAGTATTTCATTGGCTGTAATGCTTTGAAGGTGCCCCGAACTCAAGGAAGAAGTTATAGAAATTCACGTCTCCATAATCACCTTCACAAGTATGAATCCATTCATAATTTCCAACCTGCCAAAACACACCCTCTGGCCAGTTTAATGGTTGGCAGAATATCTGCCAGACAAACCACGGGTTCCATCTGTCCAAAGCTGGGGGACTCTAGAGATAACAAGAAAGCTTTATGCATTTGATGGTATGTATGGCAGCAGCAATCTGAGGCAATTGATTAACAGCACCAGGCAGGAATCTCACAACACATTAAAAACACGTCAGCTTCCAGACCATTTTTCTTTTAGCGCTGTGTACAATAGGCAGAGCACTGCATTTCCAGTACACGGCATTTCTAATCAACAAGCAATCATTCTGTTCTATGGATCACTGCACATCCGTATGACGTGCAGACACCGCAGAGTACCAAGGTGTGCTGCAGTGTGTATTGATTTGATCGTATGCAGGCAAGCATTTCCAAACTGTTAACACTGTCCATTGAAAAGCAGCTTTCTGCCAATGAAGATTCTGATTAAAATCACATAAATGTCACATGCAGCTACTCTGTGTTAGTAGCCAACACCAGCTCATCAACATTTTAAAAAGACTCTATCTGTAGAAGGGTCGTGACCATAAAGGTCACCTATCCACGTTCTCCAGAGAAGCCGCCTGACCTGCTGAGTTACTCCAGCACTTTTTGTTTTCTTTTATAAACCAGCATCTGCAGTTCCTTGCTTCTTCGTCAATAATTAACCTCAAAAGCTCAAACTTAACAAAGGTAACATTGTTTAAATGGCTTCCTTCTTCAAAGCCTTTAATACTGAGAAACATTTGCAAAGGTGGATGAGATCCCATCACAGACTGCAGATGGACTTGCACCACCAGTCATCTCTTCTCATTCCTGGAGCAGTGAGTGGGTTAAAATGGCAATCTTCTTCCCCCTCAGCCCACGTATGAAACTTTATGAGGAGTGCCATTCAGCCATGGAAAAGTCAAATTACTAAACTACTCATTAGAGTCAGAATGGTATGAAGTCACTGTTGATATATGAACCAATCAGTCACAGTATTGATTAGCACAAGCCTGTGCACATTTCCCTGCAGTGGATTCTGCATCCGTGCTGGCCATAAATCAGACGTGGTTTTACAGTCATTCTAAGGCAGCAGGCCTCTTAGAAACACGGGAAGGCTGATTTATTCACGCAAGACATACACTTGGCAGGAAGTCACAAGGCTGCATTTCAATCAAGAAGGCCCTAAATAAATTTGTGAACTACGACAGTGGATCGCAGTGGATTTGTGAGGAGAGATTGAACGCAGGTTACTTATCTATTCTGTGACTTGATCTGGACAGGCCTGGCCAAGCTGGCCATTCATGGGTACGGCGCCAGGCAGAAGAGGGCTCCGCCCGAGCCGACTGCCTGCCCCTTTTCCGGGGTTACGTCCATACCCGAGTGTCCCTGGAGAAAGAACACTCAATGTCCACGGGCACCATGGGGGATTTCCGGGATCGCTGGGGGTTAACTGTATCCTGGATCAGGATTGTAACATAGTCATTGATATTTTGATATTTCTTTTGGTTTACAAAAGGAAACACAAAGTGTTGGAGTAACTCAGCACATCAGGCAGCATCTACGGAGAACGTGGATAGGTGACATTTATGGTTGGGACACTTCTTCAGACTGAGTATTTTTTTAATTTATTATTAAGAATATTTGGTGAACTTTGTATTATGGTGGTGGGTGTGTTGTTATTGTTTGAATTGTAAATATTATTAATGTACATAATTGAATAAATTTAGTTTTGATTAAAAAAAAGTACATTCCAACCAGTTTGTGTTGGGCTCAGTTACTGCACAGGGCACTCACAAAGGAAGAGGGGAGCTGCTTTCTGCCAACTGCGGGACAACTTAAAAAGCAGGTAATATGGGTGGGAGGGAGCCAACCTAACCCTCCCCCTCCCCCACCAAAAGGGCCGCAAATTAACAGAATACCCTCCTCCTCTGTTAGGAGCAGCTAAATTGCTAATTAAAGGAACAGGCATCTGAAGCTCAAAAGCAGTTCCTGAAAGCAATGGGAAAATCCTGACTAAGCAACGAAGAGAGGTTCATCTTCATTTACAGCTCCTTGAAGCTCAGCCAACACTTCATACATTGTGACGAGATGAAAACCTCTCCGACAAGAGCACTTTACTTTGCTACATGTCAACCCCGGTGTACAAAACTATGAATAATAGGGGACTTGATTATTGCAAAAACTCAGCAAGCAAATGATTCATATCTGACCAAATAATTTCACACAACACGAGACTGAGTCATAGAGTTTTTCAGCACAGACACCGGCCCTTTGGCCCATCAAGTCTGCACTAACCAACTACCTATTTGCACTAATCCCATTTTATTCTTGCAACATTCCCATTGACCCCTCCCAGTTTCTACCACTCACCTGCACACTTGGGGACAATTTACAGTGGCCAACTAAACCACCAACCCACGCATCTTTGGGATGTGGGAGGAAACCAGATCACCTGGAGGAAGCACACGTTGTCACAGGAAGAACGTGCAAACTTCACGCAGACAGGCACCAGAGGACAGAATTGAACCTAAGCAGCTGGAGCTGCAAGGCAACAGCCTTTTTTGCCACCACTGGTTCTTTACCCCATATTCACTGCCTCTGGAACTAATAAAAAATGAGATCATGATTCACATACCAACCTCCTTATATCAAATCCATGCACACCTTGACTCTCTTGTCACAGACACCTTCTACCATGCCCTATCTTCCTATCAATTGTTTCTTCCCCTCTCCCCCCCAGTAAGAAAGTAAATGCCTTTCACTTATCAGGAAGGCTGGCTCCGTCCTGGGGGCGGAGATGCATTCATGGGATGTGATCTTGGAGGGGAGTATGCTCCTCAAACTGCGGAGCATCCTGGATAATACAGCTCACCCACTCCATGTCACACTGGTCAACCTGAGGAGTACCTTCAGCAACAGACTGGTTTCACCAAGTTGCAGGACAGAACGCCACAGGAGATCCTTCTTCCCTGTGGCTATCAAACTATACAACTCATCCCCCATCTATCCTGGGGTAGATTGAGACTGACCCCTCCCCCCCCCCCCCCCCCCCAATCTTTGCACATCCCAAATCCTTTCCACCCGTCGCTTTAATTTCATGTTTCATGTATTTTGTGGTTTTTATGACTGTTGGCAGATCAATTTCCCTCCTGGGATAAATTAAGTTCTATCGTATCGTATAGTATTAGCTGTTGTCTGGTGGGTAAATCCTAAAATTACTCAACCAATGGCAGTAATCGAATCATCAGTCATACAGCAAATACAAAAATCTGTAATTTGAAAAAAATGTCACAATTTGTGTCCAGGATTTAACACTTCATGCATGCAGATTCAATGCCGAGAACAATATTCTTGGTTTACATTAAGATGTGTACAAAAGATGGTGTAATTAGAGAAATTACTTTAGGCTGACAAGCATTTGATATTTTTGGCAGAACGCAAGGGTGTGAATTTATTCAAGTCCCACTGGGGAGGTCGCTTTTCTAATCGCTGTCAGGTGCTATCATTAGGAAATGACTGATCGTAGACTTACTGCTACATGCATTGAAGCAAATTCAGTTTGGTCTGGTAGCACATGGCTAGCACATCTCGCAGGTCAACCAGTCTCACAGTGTAGCTACCAAAATTAAGGAGCTGATACTTAAAGACAGGACAAGCTCCCTCAGTGACAGACTCATGGGATAGGCCGAGCTATTGGAATTAAATACTTCAAGCTGTGTAGTTCTCATGGGTCACAGAAAACATGTCCAATTAATTGTAATTGATATAGGAATAATTGTGGGAACACCAGTCCTGTGTGCCACCAAATCTTTGCAACCACTTCCAGTATTACTGCCCTCCAAGATCTCTCTCCCTTCTCCAATATGAGCTTCTAATGATTCAACAATGTAATTACTCGAGCCAATGGTGGCTGTGCCTTAAACTGCCTAGTTCCATCTTATGAAATTCTTCCATAACTCCTCAGCCTCTTTCTCTCCTCCGAGATTGTTCTTAAACTTACCACTTTCCTCATCTGTTCTAACATCTTTTACATGGTAAGGATCAAACATCGCTTCAACACATAGTGTGAAACATTTGGAATGTTTTACAGTGCTACATGCTATATTACACGGTGTTACTCAAGGTTATTGCACCTGCTACTGGATAAATAATGTCATTTATGTGCAGTAAGACTTGATCTTTATTGTGTGTAAACTGATGGGGGGAGATCAATTGTTTACCTCTCAGCAACATAGCTAAGAACATTTTGTTTTATTTGTCCACATCACAATGACATTGTATAGTATTAAACAATAGATATTAACGTAGAAACAGATATCAGGTCATACCATCTGATTTTATTCACCAGAGGCATTACCTTATTGTGCCCTCCATTGAGATTTACAAGAGTAAAACAATGTTCTTTAAATGGCTTTAAGCAAGTTCAATGAGTTCCTCATACACACTGACCTACATCGCCAGATCGTCCCAATACTTATGTCTTGAGTTCTGTGGATGCATTCTGACTGAGCCTGGCCAGGGTACCACTTTCCTGCGAGACTGAAGAAAGACGTTACACCTGGTCTTCCTGAGCCAGCTCCAACCTGCACAACATCCCTCTCCATGACCTGGAATGCAGTTTGGTTCTCAGTGCCAAAATCTAAATCTTTGGTTTAGTTTAGCTTATCGTCACGTGTATTGAGGTACGGTGAAAAGGTTTTGTTGCGTGCTAACCAGTCAGCGGAAAGACAATGCATGATTACAATCGAGCCATTCACAGTGTACAGATACATGATAAGGAAATAACGTTTAGTGCAAGGAAGAGCCAGTAAAGTCCGATCAAAGATAGTCCGAGGGTCACCAATGAGGTAGATAGCAGTTCAGGACTGCTCTCGAGTTGTGGTAGGATGATTCAGTTGCCTGATAACAGGTGGGAAGAAACTGTCCCTGAATCTGGAGGTGTGCATTTTCAGACTTCTATACCTTTTGCCTGATGGGAGAAGGGAGAAGAGGGAGTGGCCAGCTACTGCAAATTTACATAAAAATAGTACAATGAAAAAATTAAATAGAGATAGAATGGGGAGAAAAGGATCTTAACAACAATACCAGTAATAGCCATCATTACAGGAATAAACATTTGTACATTAGACAAAGCTGTTTTGTGGAATTTTGGGTCACAGGTTCCTTTTTCCTCCGACACTTATCTAAGTAAGTTGGCTTTGCTGTGTTGCCATCACTTGGCTGTTAAACCAAAGGCTGAAAGGTCGAGGCACACTCTTGGAGATGAATATACAATTCAGGGTTCCATTCTGCTCAGGACACTGCATTAGGCTAGTTCAGGCTGCTCTGGTCCCCTTCCTATATTCCAGACATGGATGGCCTCTCTTACTAAACACAGATTCCCAGATAGCAAAGGTGAAACTCAAGTGGCAGTAAGACAGGAAGAAGAACACCCCCCCCCCTCCACCCCCTTCCTGCTTTGCCAGCTTTCAAAGTTGTGAGGGCAACTATACAATTATCAAATATTGCTGAGTCAGAAGTATATTAAAGTACTATTAAAATCAAAGTAAATACATTAAAATAATTTAGATTTCTTAGAGACACAAGAGACTGCAGATAACTTCATAACTTCGCAATAGGAGCAGAATTAGGCCATTCAGCCCATCGAGTCTACTCCGCCATTCTATCATGACTGATCTACCTTTCCCTTTCAGATGCTAGAACCTGGAGCAACAAACAATCTGCTGGAGCAACTCAGTGTGTTGAGAAGCATCAGTCGGTGGAAAGGAATGGTCCATGTTTCACTTTGAAACCCTGCATCAGGACTGAGAGGGGAGTGGAAGATAGCCAGTATAAAGGGGAAAGAGAGAGGGGTGAAGCAGAAGTGACAAATGATTGGTGGACTAAGGGTGGTGAAGGATGAAGGGCACATGTCGCCAGGTAGAGGAGAAGGAGAAATGAGTTGAGAGGCAGGGAGTGCATTGGGAACATGGAGCTAGGTGGGCGAGCAAGGTGTTGCCTATAAATATAAATATTAGATTAGTAAAGAGAACTATTGATGAAGAAAATACCTAAAACAAATATTTTTATACACTAGAATAAACCAAAGTAATAAATATTAAAACTAATCTACATTAAAATGAGTAATAAAAAAACGTTGTTTACTTTCCCCCGCCTTCAAACTCACTCCCCATTGAAATCAATGGTTTACCAATCCTGTGGAGATTAATGGTGGAATGAAAAGTCAATTTGATGTTCTAACTTTGGTATCAAGTCCAAGGCATTCATACATGACAGCGCAGTCCCAGACATGCTGCTGTTTAAGCAATTAAACGCTGACTGTTCTGAGTGAAACTATTTGCATTTACCAGTGAGATCCAGCCCACTTGCAGGAGATGCCAAGTTGCATTTCCTTCTATTTTCTGATTGAGAATTATTTTCGAGTCCAATCACCAAAAATAGAC
>CM075978.1:111884448-112031203 GCA_038087875.1 Malacoraja senta
AAGGTAACGCCCCTTCTGGGGGAGGGGGGGGGGCAGGACTATAAAACCCCAGATTCCTGGACGTGACTCAGTCACTCTGGAAGATCACGAGGGAGAGGCCACAACTCTGATTCTGCTGTGAGTCTACTGAACTGTGAGTCTCCCCTTTATGTGCTTTATGTGGTTTATGTGGTTATGTGCTTTATGTAGTTAACCCTTCATGTGCTTGCAATAAATGATTTGTTAGCCAGCAATGTGCTTGCAATGAATGATGATTTGTTAACCCTTAATGTGCTTGCAATAAATGATTTGTTAGCCAGCAATGTGCTTGCAATGAATGATGATTTGTTAACCCTTAATGTGCTTGCAATAAATGCTTTGTTAGCCCTTAATGAAATGAAATGAGTTGTTTGGCCTGCCCTGTGCTTGAAATTGAAATGGAAATGGAAATGAAATGAGTTGTTTGGCCTGCCCTGTGCTTTTGCTTTTCCTTTGCTTTGCTTGACCTCACCTGAAATGAAAGCAAATGGATTGTATTGTTGGCTGGCCCCGCCTGCCCTGTGCTTTTGCTTTGCCTTTGCTTTGCTTGACCTCCCTGAAATGAAAGCAAATGGATTGTATTGTTGGCTGGCCCCTCCTGCCCGGTGCTTGACTTGACTTGACTTGACTTGAAATGGATTGACTTGACATGAAATGGATTGAAATGGATTGTTGGCCCTGCACTCACTGTGCGTGACTTGACTTGACCCACAACACCCATGCTTGCGCTCCAGATCCCTCCCCCCCCCCGGCCACCAATATTGGAATTGGTGAAGAGGTGGAATATTGCGTTGGGGGTCCAGCCCTCCCGTGTGAACCTGAGGGAATGGAGGGGGTAGGGAGGGAGAGGTGGGAAAGTGGGGGAAGTGAGGAGGTTGAGTGGGGCAGGAGGGGAAGTAGAGGGAGAAGAGTGAGAGAGGAGGGCAGTGGGGGAGGTGAGGGGGGATAGTGGGGGGGTAGGGGGAGATGGGGGGTATAGAGGGATAGTACGGGGATAGGGAGGGTATAGGAGTTATGGAGGGAGGGAGTGGCTGAGGGTAGGGGAAAGGAGAGGGAGAGAGAGGTGAGGGAGGGGCATGCAAGGAGGGAAAGGAGCGGCACCCTCGAGATCCTGGGAAGGTGAGGAGGGAGAGTGGGGAGATTGAGGGAGAGGAGGGGGTAGGGAAAGAAAGGGGGGAAAGTGAGGGAGATGAGGAGGGAGAGTGGGGAGGAGCGAGAGGAGTGGGGGAGGTAGATAGTGGGGAATAGAGGGAGAGGAGGGCAGTGGGGGAGGTGAGGAGGGATAGTGAGGGGGATAGAGGGAGGTGAGGAGTGGGAGATGGAGGGATAGAAGGGGGTAGGGAGGGGAGAGATGGAGGGAGGGAGGGAGTGATTGAGGGTAGGGGAAAGGAGAGGGAGGGAGAGGTGAGTGAGGGATTGGAGGAGGAGAGGGGAAAGAAGAGGGAGGGTGAAGAGGAGGGGGATAGAGTGCTGGGGGATGAGGGGAAATGAGCCGCGCCTGCGCAGTTGGGGGCTATGGATGAGTAGTGGAATATTGCGTTGGCGGAACGAATTGCGTTGGGGGACCAGGCCCCCCGTGTGACAGGGACCTAACAGGTCCCACTTAGTCTAGTAAACAACAAAGTTCAAACTCCCTAGTGCAATCAAGGCAGTTCGTGGTTCGTAGTTCGGAATTTAGTTGGATTTCGTATTGTTCAATAACCTGATGGTTGTTGGGAATAAACTGAACCATGACATTATAGTTGTCAGGCTGCGATATCTTCTTCTTGATGGCAGGACTGAAATGAGAGTGTGGCCAGGGTGGTATAATCTAAAGTCCCTGATGATGCTGGCTATTTTTTGTGGCAGTAACTTCTATAGATACCTTCGATGGTGGGGTGGTCGGAACCCGCGATGGACCAGGCAGCGTTCACCACTTTTTTAACTGCTTCAGTCCTGGGAGTTTGAGTTGCCATGATGAAACTGGTCAATATGCTCTCTACTGTACACCTGTAGAAGTTCAAGAGAATACTTGCGATGCCGACATATCAAATCTTCTCATCGCTGGCTATCTGCCTATTAAAAGCCCACCTCACCTGTACCAACCTATTACTTGAGTAACTCAACGGGACAGGCAGCATCTCTGTAGAGAAGGAATGGGTGGCATTTCGTGTCGAAACCCTTCTTAAAGGGTCTCAACCCGAAACGTCACCCATTCCTTCTCTCCAGAGATGCTGCCTGCCCCGCTGAGTTACTCCAGCTTTTTGTGTCTATCTTCGGTTTAAACCAGCATCTGCAGTTCCTTCCGACACATAGCACGGAAGGATATGGAACTGATGCCATTAGGGGCGCTGCATTGAAGGCGCCTCTGCCTACAGCCTGTCCGTTTTTTCTATCTTTTTTAAATTTTAGTTTGTCTAAATAGTTTTGTTTGGGGATTCTTTAGTTTTTCTATGTGGGGGAGGGGGGAGGGGTAAGGGGGAAACCGCTTCCCAGTCGCTTCCTGGCGAGGATGCGACTATTTCTCTGAGTCGGGTCCTCGCCCCCCAACGCGGGAGCTCCCAACGCTGACCGACATCGCGGAGTCCCTGGGGCCCTTTGCCGAGAGCCGCCAGCGTTGAATCTCCGCCCGGCGCGGCCTGGGGACGTCGGGAGCTGCGGCCGATTTGGAGGTCCAAGCCGCTGAGGTTGGCCTCCCGTTCCGACGTCGGAGTTCCAACATCCCGGCGAGCGGGCCTGAGCGGCGGGCTGCCCATAGCGGCGACTGCAGAGGGCTCCGGAGGCCCCGACCACGGGTGAACATCAGAGGAAGATGACTGACTTTGGTGCCTTCCCTCACAGTGGGAAACTTTTGATTCTGCTGTGTGGGGATGTTTTATGTTGAACTCTATCGTGTGTTGTGTTCTTTATTTTATTGTATGGCTGTATGGTGACCACACATTTCACTGTGCCAACTGGCACATGTGACAAATAAATGTATCTTGTATCTTGATGCATGCAAATGGGATCAGAGTAGATGGGCAAAAAGATCGGCATGGACCTGGTGGGCTGAAGGGCCTGTTTCTGTGCTATACAATTCATGGACTCTAAATCACAGTGGAATCGTTCACGGTGTAATGCATGCTTCAGTTTTCACCTCTCCCATGAAATATACCCACAAAAATAAGGGATCTCAAGTAAAATCAGTCACAGAGAACTTGACAAAGTGCAAAGGTAAAAATTAGATAATTTATTTTCAAGCATCAAGAAAATTAAGAGATAGCAGGACCAGGCATGAAACTGAACAGTCTTCAATCATCTATAATCTAACTGAATAGCAAGCCAGGCTCGAGGAGCTGTGTGGGTCACTCCTGTTTCTGATTTATCTTATTCCTAAAGTGGTGAATGCATGCAGGTGAATCATAAAGGATTTAATGAAGAAAACTAAATGAACCATCTAGATCACGATGCAAATTTTCAAATGCGTTCAAACAAATAACTGTGTTTGAAGAATTCAAAGGAATCTTTTCTCTCTCTATTTGGTGGGGGAAACATTTTAGATTTAAGCATCGATGCCTTTATCACTTTCAATAAGACTTTGCACAATAGCTGGAAGCTCTGAAATTTGTGCAACTGGAATTTATGCAGACGGAGTCTGAGATGCATTTATTGCACAGCCCCAAAAAAGCAAAAAGGGTGAATCTTTTCAAAGTTAGATGCAGAACTCCTTCACATCTCCACATTGGGACTCAAGGCAGTATTAGGCATGGACAGCTTCTAACGTTTCCAATGGTAGATCTCCAATCAGAGAGAGTGCCTGGCGTTCTCTTACAAATTAGAAGTGTCTCATTAAATTCAAATTTACCTTTCCATGAACATGCATTAATACAAATATTTTTTTAATGGAATATTATATTGCAGTGAATCAAACATGTCAAATGGAATCTTAGAACTACAACGTTATGAATTATGCAAGAGCAGATCAGACTACACAGCCCTTTATTAAAAGCTTGTACGATTAAAGGAGAGAGGGAATTGGAGCTGTCTTGTTTGGGTACTTTAATCACTTTCTATGCATCAGCAGAGTTGCAAATGAAAGACAATTATCTTATCGGGTCAATGGGTCCAAATCATGGACTTGCTGCGAGCAGAGACTGCGTAAATAACGTCACTTATTCTTCCCTCAAAGATTCACTCTTGCTAATTTATCTTAAGGTAAATTTTGTTTTTAAATTCATGCTCAAATTTTAAAAGAAAAACCAATCAGGTGAAGAGGAGCCACTTCTGTGTTAGGGAGCTCAGTATTAGGAAACCTTGCAGCACAGAATATAGCCATTTGGTGCATCATCATAATTAACAAACAAAAAGCTGGAAACACTCAGCTGGACCAGCACCTTCTGTGCCAAGAGCAGGCACATGCTAGCAAATGGCATTAAGTGTGGATCGCAGGATGTAGTGCAGAGAATGTTTGGAGAAATCCTGTCCAGCTTGAACATACCTGTGACCCTCAGTTCACCCACAAGATGAAGGATGGAATTTTGGTTGGGACAAGTTTGAGTGAGAATCGATAGCTGAGGAAAGAGAAATGGTCATAAATGCAAGTTTTGGTTAAAGCCATTGTGAAAGGGAAAAAGGGGAAGTGGAAATCACCAGGCAAAAGAGATTCTTTAATGTTGACATTCCTGGAAGTGAAAAGGTAGTGAATTCAGCAATGAATGAGGATCATTTAAAAGCAACAGACGTTGCCTACCCTGCAGCTTATTTGACTTAATTGTATTTGTGTGGTGTATTTTCTGATCTGATTGGATAGCAGGCAAATTAAAGTTTGCACTGTACCTCGGTATATGTGACAATAATAAAGTTAAACCTATTTACAGGTTTGTAGGTGACCCCAACATAGTGGGCCAGATCTCGAACAATGATGATTCAGAGTATAGGAAGGAGATACATGATGTCTACAAAACAACTTCTCCCTCAATGTCAGCAAAATGAAGGAGCTGGTTATCAACCAGGAAGCGAGATGGCGTACCAAACATCTCCAGTTCAGTACCATCAATGGTACTGAACTGGAGATGTTTGAGAGCTTCAAGTTCCCAAGTGAGGGGTGGCACAGTGGCACAGCAGTAGAGTTACTGCCTTATAGCACCAGAGACCCGGGTTTAATCCCAACAATCGGGGTACTGTCTGTACGGAGTTTACATGTTTTCCCTGGGACCACGTGGGTTTCCTCCGGGTGCTTTGGTTTCCTACCACATTCCAAAAATGTGCAGGTTTGTAGGTTAATTGGTCTCTGTAAATTGTCCCTAGTATGTAGGATAGGGTATGGGTGATCATTGGTTGGCACAGACTTGGTGGGCCGAAGGGCTTGTTTCCACGTTGTATCTCTAAACTAAACTAAACTAATGTGTAACTAGAACCAACAACTTGTCTTGGTCCAACCACATTGACTCTATGGCCAAGAAAACACACCATCATCTCTACTTCCTCAGAAGGCTAAGAAATTCGGCATGTCTCAAATTACTCTTACCAATTTTTACTTATACACCATGGAAAGCATCCTATTTGATCGTATCACAGATTGATATGGCATTTGCTCTGCCCAAGACTGCAAGAAATTGCAGAGAATTCTGGACACGGCTCAGTCCAACATACAAACCAGCCTCACCCAATCGACACCATCTACACTTCATGCTGCCTCGGGAAAATAGCCAACATAATCAAGAACCATTGAAACCCTGGTTATTCTTTCGTCTTCCCTCTCCAATCAGGCAGAAGGTACAAAAGTGTGAAACCATGTACCACAGGTTCAAGAACAGCTTCTTCCCGCACTTATCAGACGCTTCAATAGACCTTGTATGCTTAAGATGAATTCCGATCATGTAATCTTCCTCATTGCAGTCTTTACACTTTATTTAATCTGCACTTTCACTGTAGCTGTAGTCTGTTTTATTTATCTTTTGCATTACCTGTGTATTTGTGTATGGTGTGATTTGCTTGGATAGAATGTAAAACAATTGTTTTCTATGTATCCCGCTCCACGTGACAATAATAAATCAATACCAATACAATCAGATTAACCACTATTAGAAAACTATGCACAAAACGACAATGATCAGGTAAACCACAATATGGTTCAGTGTTGGCTACTGGGGAGATCAAAAAGACAAAAGGATGCTGTCAGCCCTTTTGACAGGTAGCCTCAAGCTGCAATGAAGTGAGATGTGACAAGTGACGGGAGACTGAAGGGGAGCAAAATAAACAGTAATACCTGTTGACTGTTTCACAGCAGCAAATTCTATTTATTGTTTGAAAACAAACTCCAAGCTGTGTGGAGAATTAGAGCGTAAATGATGGTGAGGAGTCCTGTAATGAAACAACCCGAGGAGACAGCATGATGTCAAGAATTTGTAGCATGCAGACTGACTGCACCAACAGATAACTGCTCTTCTGTTAACAGCTTTAAATCACCCCAGTGAGGGAGAGAAAGAGGTTTACTAGGATGTGACGGTGCGCAGGCAGGTGGAGTGCAAGGTATCCACTTCAGATTGTCCCAGAATACAGACCCCAAGTACAAACTGGGCTAATTGATTTCGGGATGCATGGGGGAAAAGCATCGCCTGTCTGATTTAACGTCATAGTCCTTCTGTAGTCCCTGTCAGTATTCTTAAAAGATCCAGAACTACAAATGTACAGTACCTTATATCCTGCGGCACAACAAACCATTACCTTTGCTCATGATTTAAATCATTTCATAAAAGAATCTGAAGCTTGGACCATTAACATCTAGACAATCTGGGAAATTTGTTTCTCCAAATAGCACACCCCCACTGTGCAATTTGAACTCTTCCAGAAATAAACAGTCTTAATAATGTTAATAATGTGAAGCAAAGTGTTGCTTCTACAACTATCACGATGTGCAAGTTTAATTTAAATTAGATGTGTTGATTTTTTCTAGGCAACCTGTTAAACTTATGAAGTGTTCAACAGGAACAATTGCTTCATACACCAAATATCCGACATACAGTGAAACATTAATAAAGCAGGGAGACACAAAAATATCCCAAGGTTTATTCCAGCAAGCTGGTCAACGGAAGCTGTGAACGTAATCAAAAAGGAGAATAAGGGGCTGCAAATGGAGGCAGAGAAATAAAAAAGATTAGAAAGGAAAAAGGAGGCAGGATGTGCTTATTGCATGTATTATGGAGAAGGCAGATGAGTTGAGGGCCCTGATAGACAACATTTATTTCATTTAATCTTACAATGTAGAAGGAGGCCATTTGGCCCATTTTGCCCATGCTGGCTCCCAGAGCATCCCATCAGACCCATTCCCCAATCTAATTCCCTGCAACTTTATTCTCTCTCAAACACATCATCACCTTCCCTCACCTCAAATTCTCCTGCCACGCACCTACACTCGGCAACATTTACCGAGGCCAATTAGCCCAACTACCTGCACATTTTTGGGATGTGTGAGGGGAACTAAAGCTCCCGGGGGAAACTATGCAGTCAGAGAGAGAATGTGCAAACTCCAGACAGACAGCACCCAGAGGTCTCAGGATGCTGGAGTTATGCAGAAGTAACAATGTCCTGTGCAGTCATGTCACCCCACTTGGAAATACATCTCAGAGATGTGCAGTAAATGTGGATTAAAGAGGGGAATGTTTGAACACAACTTTCTGGCTTACGGGGATGGGGTGTGGTGATGAAATTGCTTAATGAAACCATCAGACTTGTGAAGAGGAATAAATGTTTAGAGGATCATCAAATAAAGTTTTATGGGTGAAACTAAAGTGTAAAAAAGGGGCATTCACAATCTTGTCCTCGACATCTCCAACTAATCTTTGCAAAGTGCTACAGCACAGAACCGACCTTCAGCCCTCTACATCTTTGCCCAGCCACCCTCATCCCATTTGCCTGCATTAGACTTCTATGCCTCACCTATTTAAGTATATTTCTAAATGCTTCTCAAAATTAGTGATCGTGTCCAATTATTCCACCTCCTCTAACAGGTGAGTTCCAGATATCAACTGCTCTTTGTGCAAAAAAAAATCTTATCCCTGAAATGCCCTTTAAAACTCCTTATGCTGCGCCTACCATGAGAAAAGATTTTGACTATCTATGTCTCTTATAATCTTGTACTAAAAATCACTCATCTCGAAATAGTCTGAAGAACAAATCTGCAGCATTTTTTTTTAATGCAAAAACACTAAAGCTGACATAATCTCGTAATATTAACTGGAGTAGAGTTTGCGTGGAAGGTATAAAGAGCACAGAATTCCTGAGTGTATTGAGGAAGATTTATTGAGTTTTTATTAAACCAGCTGAACAAGAGGTGGCAGGGGTATTGAGGGTGGTGGGAGTAGGGTCGGGGTACAATTCTGGATGTCATTTTATATATCTGGGGAGACTGTTAGATTATAGATGCACAGTCTCTTGCCCAGAGTAGCGGAATCGAGGACCAGAGGACATAGGTTCAAGGTGAAGTGGAAAAGATTTAATAGGAATCTGGGGGGTAACTTTTTTCACACAAAGGCTGGTGGGTGTATGGAACAAGCTGCCAGAGAAGGTAGTTGAGGCAGGGACTATCCCAACGTTCAAGAAACAGTTAGACAGGTACATGGATAGGATAAGTTTGGAGGGATATGGACCAAGCGCAGGAAGGTGGGACTACTGTAGCTCGGACATTGTTGGCCGGTGTGGGCAGATTTGGGCTGAAGGGCCTGTTTCCACACTGTATCACTCTATGACTCTATGACTATTAATGTGAGTGCATTTTATGCAAGTGACCGTAGTTCAATAGCTGGTGATTGTGATTCAAAGAGGCATAGTATGGAAAAAAAATAAAATGTTTCCAAGTCAGGGAGAGAGCAATTTCACTAAAGAATAAATTATTTAACAAAAGTGAAACAGCTACATAGAAACATAGAAAATAGGTGCAGGAGTAGGCCATTCGGCCCTTCGAGCCTGCACCGCCATTCAATATGATCATGGCTGATCATCCAACTCAGTATCCTGTACCTGCTTTCTCTCCATACCCCCTGATCCCTTTAGCCACAAGGGCCACATCTAACCCTCTTAAATATAGCCAATGAACTGGCCTCAACTACCTTCTGTGGCAGAGAATTCCAGAGATTCACCACTCTCTGTGTAAAAAATGTTTTTCTCATCTCAGTCCTAAAAGATTTCCCCTTTATCCTTAAACTGTGACCCCTTGTTCTGGACTTCCCCAACACCGGGAACAATCTTCCTGCATCTAGCCTGTCCAACCCCTTAAGAATTTTGTAAGTTTCTATAAGATCCCCCCTCAATCTTCTAAATTCTAGCGAGTACAAGCCGAGTCTATCCACTTTCTTCATATGAAAGTCCTGACATCCCAGGAATCAGTCTGGTGAACCGTCTCTGTACTCCCTCTATGGCAAGAATGTCCTTCCTCAGATTAGGAGACCAAACTGTACGCAATACTCCAGGTGTGGTCTCACCAAGACCCTGTACAACTGCAGTAGAACCTCCCTGCTCCTATACTCAAATCCTTTTGCTATGAATGCTAACATACCATTCGCTTTCTTCACTGCCTGCTGCACCTGCATGCCTACTTTCAATGACTGGTGTATCATGACACCCAGGTCTCGTTGCATCTCCCCTTTTCCTAATCGGCCACCATTCAGGTAATAGTCTACTTTCCTGTTTTTGCCACCAAAGTGGATAACCTCACATTTATCCACATTATACTGCATCTGCCATGCATTTGCCCACTCACCCAGCCTATCCAAGTCATCTTGCAGTCTCCTAGCACCCCTCCTCACAGCTAACACTGCCCCCCAGCTTTGTGTCATCCGCAAACTTGGAGATGTTGCATTCAATTCCCTCGTCCAAATCATTAATATATATTGTAAATACCTGGGGTCCCAGCACTGTGCCTTGTGGTACCCCACTAGTCACTGCCTGCCATTCTGAAAAGGACCCGTTTACTCCTACTCTTTGCTTCCTGTCTGCAGCCAGTTCTCTATCCACATCAATACTGAACCCCCAATACCGTGTGGCTTTAAGTTTGTATATTAATCTCTTATGTGGGACCTTGTCGAAAGCTTCTGAACGTCCAGATATAACACATCACTGCGTTCTCCTTATCCACTCTACTAGTTACATCCTCGAAAAATTCTATAAGATTCATCAGACATGATTTACCTTCATAACTCCATGCTGACTTTGTCCAATGATTTCACCATTTTCCAAATGTGCTGCTATCCCATCTTTAATAACTGACTCCAGCAGTTTCCCCACTACCGATGTTAGTTTCCCCACTACCCCATGAAGATATATCAGTCATGGATTTATGGATGAACTCACATAGATAAAGGACAGGGACTGCCAAATATGAGTCCCCTGGATGACAAGGGGCAGAAGGGGTAGGATATGGGAACAAAGGGAAACTTGTCAAACCAGCAAGAGTTTTAAAAGCAGTTCTGCAAGGGAATAAAGTGCTATGAGTGAAATTAAAAGGGAAACTAGAAAGCAGAGAGAGGTATCAAAAAGATTGGAAAGAAATTCAAATGCTTTGAAGCAGTGGAATAAATAAGAGGAGGGCCAATGAGCTAACTGTGTGGAAGTACAGATGTGGGTTAGGTTTACAATGAATATTTTGTGATCATCTTCACAATACACAGGAAGATGCCAAGGGCATTGTTAAGACTAACAAGTGTGAAATATTTGATGAGAAAAACTTCACGAAAGAGTAAGCATAAAGGGGTTTATCATCCTTGAAAATGGTTAAATATCCTGGTCCAACAATGTCCAACGCAGGCTGTTAAAAGAACAAAGGAGGAGATTGCGAATAGCCTGACCACTACATTTCCAATCTCCGTGGCGACAGGAGTGATGCCGGTGCATTAGAAGTCTGTTTAAAATGTACTGTAGTTCAAAGAGAGGGGGAGAGATAAACCAAGTAATTATAGATCACTCAGTTTAACTTTGATGGTGGGAAAATTGTTGCAACACGTTCTAATGGACAGTACATGCAACCTAGATAAGTACAGCACAGGAACAGGCCCTTCGTTTCACATTGTCTCTGTCAAACACAATGCAAAAGTAGATAGACACAAAAAGCTGGAGTAAGCGGGACAGGCAGCATCTCTGGAGAGAAGGAATGGGTGACGTTTCGGGCCGAGACCCTTGAAGGGGGTCACCCATTCCTTCTCTCCAGAATCTGCAGTTCCTTCTTACACATGATGCAAAGGTTAACTGATCTGCATGCACATGATCCATACCACTCCAATCCATGCATATCCATGCATATCCATATGCCTATCTAAAAGAAGCTTAAAAGCCACTATCGCATCTGCCTCCACCACCACACCTGGCAGCATGTTCCAGGGATCTATCACCCTCTTCATTAAAAAAACTTGCCCTGCACATCTCCTTTAAACATGACCCTTTTCACCTTAAAGCTATGCCCTCCAGTCTTTGACATTTCCACCCCGAGAAAAAGGTTTTGTGTCTATCCTATCTATGCCTCTCATGATTTCATTTACTTTTTCTGGTCTCCCCACAACCTCTGGCATTCAAGGGAAAACAATAGAAGTCTGTTCAACCTCTCTTTAGAGCCAATACCCTGTAATGCAGGCAGCATTTTGGTAAAACCTCTTCTGCACCCTCTCCAAAGCCTCCACATCCCTCCTGTACTGGAGGTGTTGCATTTTGGTAAGTGAAACCAGGACTTTACACAGTACATGGTTGGGCCCTGCAGCATGCTGTAGATCAGAGAGACCCAGGGGTACAGGTGTACAGTTCTGTGAAAGTGGCAGCACAATATTCAGGGTGGGAAGTTCATAACTGATAGGAGCAGAATTAGGCCATTCGGCCCATCAAGTCTACTCCGCCATTCAATCATGGCTGATCTATCTTTCCCTTTTAACCCCATTCTCCTGCCTTCTCCCCATAACCCCTGCCACCCTTAAGGCTCTGTCTTACCTGTTTGCGGTCATCGGCGGTGAAGCGTGGCGTCGCCGGTAGCGGGGACCGCACGGCAACGGCGAGAGCGCCGAGCCTATCCACTGGAGCGCCGCACGGATGCTGCGCGGGGGCCGAGTAATTCAAACACGGCGGGTCCCACGTGCTTGCGGTAAGTAATAAAAAGGGCGGGCCGACTGCGATGACGTCGGCCCGCCGCACGTGACTCACTAGCGGCGGCTGTGGTGGCGGCCGTCCTAATTGCGGCGCTGTAGCGGTGGCTGTGCCTACGCCGTGCCGCACACGTGCCTCACTGGCGGGAGGCTGTGGCAGTGGAGGTTTGACGCACGGCGCTCGAGCCACACTGGCGGCGGCCCGTGTGGGCGGCCGTGCCGCACTCGTGCATCACTGGTGGAGGTTGTGCAGTAAGTATATAGTTTTCGACATTGTCGGTTTTATTTTAGCACCGTGCGGTGTTGGGAACACCGCCGCACGGCCCCGGAATTGTGCGTTCTCACAAGTGCGCGGTCTATGGCGGCAGATTCTTCCCGTTTCGCCGCCAATGACCGCAGACTCGTGAGACAGGCCTTTTACTAATCAAGAATCTATCTCTGCCTTAAAAATATGCATTGACCTGGCCTCCACAGCCTTCTGAGAAAGAAGGTGTTTGGTATGCTTGCCATTATTGGTAAGGATATTCAGTACAGGACTAGGAACGCATGCTGCAGCTGTGCAACACACTGGTGTGACCAGTTTTTGAGCATTTGGAGTATTGCATGCAGTTTTGGTTACCCTTTTATAGAAAGGATGCCATTACGCTGGAACGGCTGCAGAAAAGAATGAAAAACATGTTACCAGGACTCGAGGGCTTGAGTTAGAAGGACAGGCTGGATCATAGGTAGCTGAGGGGTCACCTTATAGCAGTGTACAAAACCATGAGAGGCATAGATAAGATGAACTTGATCAAGTGGGACCCGTCGGGTCCCTGTCGCACGGGAGACCTGGTCCCCCAATGCAATATTGCACCACTCACTCATAGCCCCATAGCTCCCATGGGAGACCTGGTTCCCCAATGGAACCTGTTCCCCAAGGCAATACTCTATCTCTATCTCTTTCTATGTCTCTTGGCCTAGCCCCTCCCCCTGAAACACTGGTCAGTGAGATGCCATTGTGACGTCATCCCTGCAACTGTCAGAAACCTCTCATAGCACAGTAACAGTTATTCTGAGAATTTGGCTTTTTGAAACGTTTGTAGCGGCACCAAACGTGGTCAGGATAAGGCCAGAAGTCAGGTTGGTTCAAACAGTCGTTTTTATTCAGTAGTTACAGGTAAGTTTGATCCGCTAACGTAATTGTCATTGCTGCTGTAGCAGTGCGAGGTTGTTCTCTCGAGCTCAGCTACCTGTTGACTCCCATGATCTCAAGGTGAGATGAGCTTATGAAGCAGGACACTCCCCCTAGCCCATGACGTCACGTGCCAGCCCTCATAGCTACTGACGAGGGTTCAACCATAAGTGGTCTGTGTATCAGCTGACGCCACAGGACCTCCCCCAGAACCGGAGGAAGGAATAGAATGGTCGAGGGCGGCTCCTGCAAGTGGGTCGGGGACACCCCGGGTGTGGGTCGGGACAGAGGGGCCCGCGGGCGCAGTCGACGCTCCGGCTGTGGGCGATCCCGAGGTATGCCGAGGGGTGTGAGGAGACCGATGCAAAAGCCGCCGGATGGAAGAGACACAGTCGCATCTCCTCGACCAGCTAAGGGATCGTGTCCTGACAAATACGGTCCCCAGCAACGGCTGGGAGACGTCGGCAACAATGAAGAAAAATGAAATTAAATAAATAAACTGATTGCTAAACCCGGCGTGGTGAAACAGTGTAAACAAAGTGAAAAGAAACAACACAAACTACAGTGAGCAATCACGTGCAAAGTGGTAAGTTCAAATTGTCCAGTGTCCATGGTGCAGGATGGGAAGCTGTGCTGGAAAACCAGAGGTTGCAATGACAGCCTCCGACCTGAATGAGGCGCTGTTGCTGGTGGTCAGGCTGCAGGGATGGCATCCGGCCTAAAGATGGCGCTGTGGACGGCGGTCAGGCTGCAGTGACTGCAGTCGATCTGAGGGTGGCGCTGTTGCCAGTGGTCAGGCTGCAGGGACGGCATCCGGCCGGAAGGTGGCGCTGTGGATGGCGGTCAGGCTGCAGGGACGGCATCCGGCTGGAAGGTGGCGCTGTGGACGGCGGTCAGGGAAGGTCGAGCTTCTCTTCCAGCCAGCCGCGGCGGCCATTTTTGTAGTCGGGCGACCGCTTGTTTCAGTAGGCCGTGGCGGCCATTTTGCCGGCCGGCTGAAGCGGCCTTCACCAGCGATTCAAGACCCCGATGCTGGGCCGGACAGGCAGCCAGCGCCCTGGGATATTCGTGGTCCGCGCCGGTGAGGAGCAGAAGGGTGTCTTCGGGCAGTCGCCCCAGGTAAGCCCGCCCTATCGGGTGTCTATGCCTTGGCCAGCGGCCGGCAGGGTAATGGATGGGCCTGCTCACTCCCCGCTCCTGGGGCCGTCGAGCGTGCGTCGGTGATGCTGAGGGCGGGGGGGGGTGCTACGCTCGCAGCTCCTGCAGCAGCTGGTGGGGCAGCGACGGCTGGTGAAAGAGCGACGGCTGGTGGGGAAGCGACGGTAGCCGCGGCTTCTCAGCTCCGGTGAGCAGCAGCTGGTGGGGAAGCGGCGGCAGCCACAACCACTCAACTCCGGTGAGCAGCAGCTGGTGGGGAAGCGGCGGCAGCCACAACCACTCAGCTCCGGTGAGCAGCAGCTGGTGGGGAAGCGACGGCAGCCACGGCCTCTCAGCTCCGGTGGTCGGCTCCGGGCAGGTCATGCGGGAGAGCTTGGCGGCCGTCACACAAAGCCTGGACCAAGCCCCGGGCGGCCTGCGGCATACCTTAGGGTAGGGCTGGGCTGGCGGCAGCATCGTTCTGCATGGCTGGGCAGTCGGCTGCAGACATCAGGTCTCCCGAGGCTGCGTGCGTCAGGAGAAATCCAAATTTCAATTAGGATAGTCGGGGTCACCAATGTAGCGGCACCAAACGTGGTCAGGAAAAGGCCAGACGTCAGGCTGGTTCAAACAGTAGTTTTTATTCAGTTGTTACAGGTAAGTTTGATCCGCTAACGTAATTGTCATTGCTGCTGTAGCTGAGCGAGGTTGTTCTCTCAAGCTCACTACCCGTTGACTCCCCTGATCTCAAGGTGAGATAAGCTTATGAAACAAGACACTCCCCCAGCCCATGACGTCACGTGCCAGCCCTCGTAGCTACTGACGAGGGTCCGACGATAAGTGGTCTGTGTATCAGCTGACGCCACACGTTTAAATATCAATAATGTGAAATATAACATTATATCTGAAGGAAACTTGACAGGAGCGACCACGGGACAAAGGTGATGCAAAAATGTATGCACTACCGTGTACCGTTTTGCGTAGCTCCCCCCTTTATTTCCAAATCTTGAGTTATTAAGTTTAAAAATGTGAAATTTCTTGTAAAATATAACATTAAATGTGAAGAAACTTGATAGGAACGACCACGGGAAAAAGCTGAGTAAGATTCTGCAAAAAGGTTTGCGCTATTGTGTACCGTTTTGGTATAGTTCCTTGATCTCAGACAGACAGACAAACAAGACGAAACTTTTAATAGTATACTAGACTAAGTGGGACCCGTTGGGTCCCATGTTCACACTGGAGGGCTGGTCCCCCAATGCAATATTCCACCTCTCCACCAATTCCAATATTGGTGGCCAGTAGGGGGGGGGCACTTTCTGGGGTGCTAGTATGGGTATTGTGGGCTGAAGGGACTGGTTTCCAGAGGGCTAGTATGGACATTGTGGGCCAAATGGATTCTTGGGGTGACAGCTCAGTCACTCAAGCCTGATGTGCTGGCAGCTCACTCACGGCTGGTGGGCGAGCAGTTGACTCACGGCTATTCCTTGAAATTCCATTTCAAGCAGGGTGCAAGCCCACCAAATTCAAATGCAGTTTCCTACTATTTCAAGCAGGGTGCAAGGCCACCAAATTCAAGTGCAGTTTCCTACCACTTCAAGCAGGGTGCAAGGCCACCAAATTCAAATGCAGCTTCATACCACTTCAAACAGGGTGCAAGGCCACCGAATTCAGGTGCAGTTTCCGACCACTTCAAGCAGGGTGCAAGGCCACCGAATTCAAGTGCAGTTTCATACCACTTCAAGCAGGTGCAAGACAACCAAATTCAAGTGCAGTTTCATACCATTTCAAGCAGGGTGCAAGGACACCAAATTCAAGTGCAGTTTCATACCATTTCATGCAGAGTGCAAGGCCACCACATTCAAATGCAGTTTCATATAATTTCAAGCAGGGTGAAACCACCATAAAACCACACAAAACACACTCACAGTTCAGTAGACATTCAGTGTGTTCAGTTGCTTCACAGCTCAGACAGAGTCGTGACCTCTCCCTCCCCCATCTTGCAGAGACTGAGCCACGCCCACACTTCCGGGTTTTATAATCCCTCCCCCTCCCACCGGAAGGGGCGTGGCTTTCATGGTGTGATTGACAGGAGGGAGATTCTCAACATTTTTTTAAACACTAATAACACTTTTATTTTTCATTGATGGGAAGAATCCTCTGCACCTGATGAGCGGAGGGGGACTGAGTAAGATGACCAAAAATCACAGCCGTAAGTGTTAGCATTTTATCTAAAATCAATATACAGTGCAAACAGGAAGTTGTCCAGTTACCACCACCAACAACCATTTGCAGTGCAGCATTTCAAAGCAGTTACCACCACCAACAACCATTTGCAGTGCAGCATTTCAAAGCAGTTACCGCCACCAACAACCATTTGCAGTGCAGCATTTCAAAGCAACCACATTTTCATTTTCAAACCACATTAAGGGCACTCACAGTTGAGTGGACATGTGTTCAGTGTTATTCACAGCTCAGAGAGACGTGACCCTCTCGCTTCCTCCATCTTGCAGAGACTGAGTGAGGCACAACACTTCCGGGTTTTATAGTCCCTCCCCCCTCCCACCAGCAGGGGCAGCAGAGAGAATGTCAACATTTTAAAAACATTAATAACTCTTTTATTTTTCATCGATGGGAAAAATCCTCTTGTCCTGTGCAGCGGAGGGGGACTCTGAGTAAGATGGCCAAAAATCACAGCCGTAATCGCAGCGATTTTTCACAAATCATGAAACAGAAAAACAGGAAGTGGTCAAGATCTTACTTTTAGTAATATAGATCGATGGTCACAGTCATTTTCAAGGGGTAGAGTAGTTCAGAACTGGAGGGCATAGGCTTAGGTTAAGAGGGGAAAGATTTAAAAGAGACCCGAGGGGCAAATTCTTCATGCAAAGGTGGTGCATTTATGGAACAAGCTTCCAAAAGAAGCTGCAGGGACATGGATATGAAAGGATCAGAATGGTATGGACCAAACAAGGGCAAATGGGACTAGCTCAGGTATAAAACCTGGTCGGCAAGGATGAGTTGGGCTGAAGGGTCTATCTCCGCATTGTATGATTCTATGATTCTAAACTCAGATGGAGTTGGAAGTATGTGGATGTATGCTGGAAGAGTTATAACCTGCACACCCATGAATCTACTACTGGAAAGTGGAATAAGGCTGGATGGCTTTTTCCACAGACTGTACCAAAGGTCTCCTCCGATGTTGTAATTTTTTTATAATTCGATTAAAGTAATCTGGAGGAGATTCACTAAACAGTTCAGAACAAAAGATTCAATGAAGGGTTTTCTTTGCTCGCATTGAGCACATTTTAAAAGGCCTCTTTTCTGAAGATAAGCTTTACTTTTAATTTAGGCTTTCAATTAAAATTCTTCTTCCTGATGTGAACAAATTGGCAAATTACCTTTGTTAACTCACTATTACGGTGAGGAATCCATAACAATTGAAGATTTAATTGAATGAGCAAGACGAGGGAAAGGCATCATGCTGCATTAAACTAGATGTGATTTGTTCTCCTTTCTTTTTTAATGCTTCTGTTAATTAGTTATGAAAATCCCCAAGATGGGGGTGAAATGCTGCCTAACAGTCAAAAAACAATTGCTGTTCTTCTGGGATCCTCAGTGTGTTCCCTTCAAACCCATGGGCTTCTGCCCCTTCCCGCACTCCCCACTGCAGCCTCAGGGTCCTGCAACCCCTCCCCTACCCTCCCCCCACCGTACCCTCTGGGTCCTGTCTCCTCATCTGCACCATACCCTCAGGGTCCTGCATCCCCTCCACTTCCCCCAGCGTACTCTCAGGGCCCTGCCTCTTCTCCCCCCTCATACCCTCGGGCTGCCTCTCCTCTCTCCCACTATTCCTGCAAGGTGCTGCCTCCTCTCCCCACTATCATTGCCAGGGTGCTGCTCTCCCACTCCTCCTCCCCCCTCCCCCCCCCCATCCCTTAGGGTGCTGGATAGCATTAACGTACAATTCTTGAGCTAATTGTACAAAAACAGATTTATTTTAAATTTGACTTCCTATGAAATGATGCAGAAATATTAATTTATTAATAATAATATTTTCTTCAAAATATTAATTGTCAGTATAGCCAAAGGCTTTAAATTTTTTTAAAATAAAATCTACAACCAACCAAAGCAATATGTGCCTCAACTGAGAGGCAGGAGTGCTTAAAGTCAGTTGACATATTTTGAGTCCCAGGAAGTTTGATCTATTCCCAGAACCTCAATAAATCATGGCAAATGGGCAGTAAAGACTGACTAATTTCTGCCATGCCAAAACTAACGATTGGTTCTCAGCCGCCCCTCACCCTGCAAAATAGAAGAATGTTTCTGCTGACACTTTGGTTTTTTTTTTAAGCAGTCAGCCTTTTAACTATAATTTTTATGTCAGCAAATTCCTCTGTCTGGTGGACAACACTGCTATTAAGTGCCTTTTGACATTACGTTGATAATTCAGGACATGACTGTTGAAACATGAAAACAAACTGAAATAAGATTATAATAAATCTGTCAATGTGCAACACAATGGAGTGAGTGTGGTAGATTTCTTACCAAACATCATTCCCAATTAAATGAAATTAATTAATGGCCCCAAATTTGCTATCAGGATGATTTTGCACCCATTATTGTCACCATGAACCTGACAACAAATTTCGGAATAAACCCATGCACGAGTAGAGTTAAAAGTGGAAATCCAGAAACAGCTGTTAATCCCTCCGCAGTACTTTGCAATCCTGTCCTACCTAATCTCCAGAAGTCAGCGAATCGATAAAAAATTTGGGTTTTATTGAACTATTCTCAGTGCAAAATGCCGTAAAATGTATCTCCTGTTCCAAGAGGTGCGATTTATAAATGGGATATTAAGCCATATGGGATTACCATATTTTTGTCCTAAAAAAGTAGATACGAGTGTGAATTGTAATTCCGACAGGTAAATATTTAAAAATAAACATTAACCTATTTTTAAATGTTTTTATGTTTCGTTCTTTATGTGAATCTCATGTGAGATTTCCAATCGTTATATTACCCTTTGTGTAATGTTTATAATGGTTAAAAATCACCATCTGATTTGCTATCAGTACGATTTATTCCAGAAGTCGCTGTTCAAAAGGCTCGATGAGAAATACCACAGGGTGCAAGCAGGGCCGGCCTTAAGCCGATTGGACCGATTGCTCCCAATTGGGCTCCGCGAGTAAGGGGGCCCCGCGCCAGAGTAATCTACTCTCCCTCCCTTCTCTTCTTCCCTTCTTCTCTCCCTCCCTTCTCTCTTTCCCTCCCTCCTTCCTCTCTCTTTTCCATTCTCTCATTTGCTCCATCCCTTCTTTCTCTCCTTCCCTCCCTCCTCTACTTCCCTCCTGTCCTTCCTCCTTCCTCCCTCCTCCCTCCCTCCCTTCTCTCCCTCCCTTCTCTCCCTCCCTCCCACACACACATAACGCACAGACAACTAACACACACACATCACGCACAGACAACTAAGACACAACTAAGTTAGGATGGGGTAGAAGCTCAAAGGGTAGGATGGGGCTGAAACCCAAAATGTAATGCCTGGACTGGTTTTTCACCAATGGTTATTGGTTTTCCAGGATCTATTTAATTAAATTACTTTTGTTTTTCATTTCACAGTCACTAAAACAAGTGGTATTGTAACTATGTACTTTTCAGAGGTGATCTACACATTTTGTTTGTTACTTGTAGGCTTACATGTATGCAATTTTATATTAAAATGTAACTTAGATCTGTTTGGTCCATTAAGTCGCATGCACTTTTTAAATGCACATTTTGATTACTTTGCATTCTACCATAGAGATATAAAGTCTATAATAGACTTTAATTATATTTCTATGAATCTGCAGACCTTGGCTGGGAACCTGGGGCTCACCAAAATTGTTCCCAATTGGGCCCTGCAACTCCAAAGGCCGGCCCTGGGTGCAAGAAATAGCAGTGGAGGCTATTCAGCTCCTCATGCAAGATCCGCCATTCGATAAGACATTGTCTGATCTATTGATTACCACAGTGCTATCACAGAGTTGGGATGCCATGTTAGAATTGTACAAAACTTGGTGAGACCACACTTGGAGTATTCTGCAGAGTTCTGGTCACCTGGCTGCAGGAAGAGACTTGAGGGTTTGATTTATAAGAGACTGGATAGACTGGGTCTTTTTAAGGTACAAGGGGAAAGATTGAAGGGAATCTGAAAAGCAACTTTTTTACACAGAGGGTGGTGGGTATACAGAATGAAATGCCATCGGAAGTGGTAGATGTGGGTACAATGTTTAATAAATGTTTGGACAGGTACATAGATAAGAAAGGTTCAGAGGAATATGGGTCAAACACAGACAAATGAGACTCGCTCAAATAGGCATCTTGCTCACTGGGTAAGTTGGGCCAAAGGGGCTGTTTCAGTGCTGTATAACTCAATGGTTCTATTACCACTATCATCTATTAACTCCATATCTCTTGATTCCTTTATATTCAAAAATCTTTTACTTTTAGACACTCAGTCCCCACTACCTCTGGATTGATACATCTAAAAGTTTGTGTGTTCATTCAAGTGTATGAGTGTGTGTGTTCGTTCGAGTGTATGAGTGTGTGTGTTCGTTCAAGAGTATATGTGTGTGTTTGTTCGAGTATACTGCATGAGTGTGTATGTGTGTTCGCTCAAGTATATGAGTGTGTATGTGTGTTTGTTCGAGTGTATGAGTGTGTGTTCATTCGAGTGTATGAGTGTGTGTGCACGAGTTCGTTTGAGCGTGTGTTCATTCAAGTGTATGAGTGTGTGTGTTCATTTGAGTGTATGTGTGTGTGTTTGTTCAAGTGTGCATGTGTGTGTGTGTTTGAGTGAGCATTTAGTGTTTTCAAGAGTGTGTGCATGTCTGTTTGAGTATACAGGCATTTGCATATGCGTGGGACATGGGGAAGGAGCTTTATTTATGGCTGAAATGTTCTAACTGTAAATCATCTTTAGGTATTCACCACATTTTTTTAGAGCAGCTACAGAGAAAAACTTAAATGAGGATATTCAGGAGCTGCATTTCCAAAGAAACAAGCCCAAAACATGAACAGTGGATTGGTGACCATCTTCGACGGGCTGAACAGCCTACTCCTTGTCACATTCTCCCATGAACATCCAGCTTAACAGAAACAGTGTCAGATCACCAATCCTTCAATCTGCTATGCCACTCACCTCAATCATATCGGGTTTGTGCATCTTCCTACTTTGGACCATTTGACCTTTATTTCCCTTGACTGACAAGAAATAACTTTTTTGGTTGTCGAAGGTAAAGAGTTTAAATTTCTTCAGATTTCGTTTCAAACGTTCTCCCTGAACTGGCTGGCTCTAGCTTTATGGTTTTGCGGTTGCAGCACCTAGACTATGGAACAGCATCCCTCTTCCCATCAGAACTGCCCCCTCCATCAACTCTTTTAAGTCTAGACTTAAAACTTATTTCTACTCTCAAGCCTTTCTTGAGGTACTCTGAGGGAGCACTGTATGTATGTATATATGTATGTATGTATGTATTGTTGATCTATGTACCACTGTTTATAACACGTTAGTACCTGCACTAATGTAAAGCACTTTGGTCAACTAGAGTTGTTTTTAAATGTGCTATAAAAATAAAATTGACTTGACTTGACTTAAAGTTAGTCCCAAGTGTTCTGGGCTCACAACAGCGGAAATAGTTTCTTCTAGCAGATGAACCAGTCCCTTCAATCATCATAAATATCTCAATTAGATCTTCCATTATTCTCCAAACAAGGCTTTCCAAGAGTTTTCTTCATCATTTACCCCTGCATCATTGACTGATTTGACTGGATCCCTTCCTCAAGAAAGAAAGAGGGAGAAAATGTGAGATAGATCATGGACTGATTGTTTAGTAATGATAGGCCAAATAATGCCATGCAAGTGGGGCTGAATGACTGAATTCCTTCAAAATGAAGCCTCTCAATAAAACACGCTTTTCCCAGTGTTAGAAGAAACTCAATGGCAATCACACATTAAAGAAGGCCACGTAAGGAACAATACCTCCAGTAACAGGTAGCAGGTTCAAATTGGAACTGTTAAAATGTGGAAGCTGAATAAATGTGCACAGTGAAGTGGGCGCATGTGCGCATGTACGGGGCTTTTCCAGAGTGTGCGCTTGTGAGGAAATTACGGGCGGGAAAGGCCTGCGGAATCAGCCATGTTTGCCAGACGTTTCTGAGTTTATGTATTATAGAAATAAGTTGCTTAAAGCTTAAATAAAGTTAAGTAAATTACGAGTAGTGTAAAGTTTCATTTGCCTCACAACAATTTAAGCAACTTAATCTTAGAAGTCAAGCAGTCCGACATCGGGATGGAGAAACCACAACGCTTGGATCTGTATCCCAACTCACCTGCTGCTGCAAAGGATTGGAAGCACTGGCTTCGTATACTAAATAACGTCTTTGATGAGTGTGGCAATGATGCACCAGACGGACTCAAGACATTAACAAGCTCCGTCTCTTCTGATGTATATGAGTACATAGAGGAATGTACAACTTATGACTCTGCTATTGATGTACTAAGCAGACTCTTCGTTAAGACACCCAACGTGATATTTGCTCGACACCTCCTTGCTACTCGGAAACAAAAACCTGGTGAGTCACTTGATGAATTTTTACAAGAACTTCAAAGACTTAGTAAAGACTGTGCCTTCAAAGCAGTTACGGCTGATCAATATCGACAGGAACTTATTCAAGACTCTTTTATCAATTGTTTGGCATCGCCTTTAATACGACAGAGACTATTAGAAAACAAAACCTTGGATTTACAGTCAGCTTACAATCAAGCTTACTCATTAGACTTGGCTCAGAAAAATTCAGATACTTATGGCTCATCTAATGTGTATTCTGCTGCAACTACTACAAAAGAATTTCACCCAAGTACTAATATGGAGCAAGCTGAAACAATTTCTACTGATAAAGGTGCCCTTGCTGCAGCATATAATTATTCAAAAAGGAAGTGTTACTTTTGCGGGGGGTAATATTCAGAGATAGAGATGCCCTGCTCGAGAGGCAACTTGTAATAGTTGTGGCAAGAAGGGACATTATTCTAGAGTATGCTAGTGCAAAGCAACTACTGAAATTGTGACTGCTGCCATGTATACGCCTTCTTTATGTGCAATTACAGCTGCATTTCCTCAGAGCTTGTCTCATGCAGCTACAACAGTATCCATCAATGGCCATACACTTAATGTGCTACTTGATTCTGGCAGTTCAGAAAGTTTTATGTGAACAAGTTGTGTCTCGACTAAATCTAACTATAATTCCTTCAAATAGAGAAATCTCGATGGCTCTGACAACTCTCAATACTTAAATGATTGGATCTTGTATTGTAGACTTTATTCTGAACAAAACTAGCTATAAATCTGTATGTCTTGGTATTTTGAAAAATTTGTGTGGTGATATAATTCTAGGTCAGGATTTTCAGAAACTGCACAGATCACTTCAAATAATATATGAAGGAACTATGCCTGATCTTGTATTGTCAAAGCCACCAGTATTGTGTGGTTTTTCTGTTGCATCTGTTGAATGTCCTTCATTATTCGCTAATTTATCCTCTGTGCAAGCCAATTGCTACTAAATCAAGACATTTTAGTAAAGATGATAGGAACTTTATCAACACAGAAGTAACTAATCTTTTACAGGAAGGTATCATAGAACCCAGCTCTTCCCCTTGGAGAGACATGGTTAAGGACCCCTTGGAGAGACATAGAAAGAGACTCTGCATTGATTACTCTCAAACTATAAACCAGTTCACGGAGCTTGATGCATATCCATTACCTCGTATAGAAGAGATTATCAATACATTAGCTAAGTATAAGATATTCTCTACTTTTGACTTAAAGAGTGCTTACTACCAAATTCCTTTGAAGGAATCAGAGAAGAAATACACTGCGTTTGAAGCAAATGGGAAATTATACCACTACTGCAGAGTTCCTTTTGGTGGAACTAATGGCGTGGCTGTTTTTCAGAAAGAGATGGACAAACTTGTTGAACAGGAAAACCTTAAAGATACTTTCCCTTATGTTGATAATATAACTATTGCAGGAAAAGACCAAGCTGAACATGATGAAAATGTACAACGGTTTTTAGATGTTGTACATTCTAAAAATCTAACATTAAATGAGGCTAAGTCAATAACATCAGTGTCATCAATTAATATTCTTGGTTATTAGGTTGTAAATGATATAATCAAGCCTGATCCAGAAAGACTCCGGTCACTCAAAGAGATACCTGTTCCAGCTACATTAAACTCTCTATGAAGGGTTCTTGGGATGTTTGCATATTATGCTAAATGGAGACCAAATTTTTCTGACAAAACTCAACCTTTGATTAGAGCAAAATCTTTCCCCCTTGACTCTACAACAATTGGTGCCATTACTTCTTTAAAGAAACAATTGGAATCTGCGACATTACACACCATCGATGAGGATCTCACCTTTGTTGTTGAATGTGATGCCTCTGATTTAGCAGTATCAGCAACATTAAATCAAGGAGGATGACCAGTGGCTTTCATGTCTCGTACTCTCCAAGGTAGTGAATTGCACTACCCACCCGTCGAAAAGAAAGCTACAGCAATTATTGAAGCAGTGAGAAAATGGAGTCATTTCCTTGCTCGCCAGCACTTCACTTTGATAACAGATCAGCATTCAGTAGCTTTTATACTGGATAATCGGAAACGAACGAAGATTAAAAACAGTAAAATTCATGAATGAAGGATTGAATTATCTGCATATAGTTATTCAATTGAGTACCGCCCTGGTAAGGATAATGTTGCTCTGGATACATTAACTCTAGCATTTTGTGCCTCTGTTCATTCTTCTGCACTCACTGATCTTCACAATGGGCTGTGTCATCATGGAGTCACTCGTTTGTTACACTATGTTCGTTCCAAAAACGTACCTTTCTCTACAGAAGATGTGAAGATGACGTGTGCTTCATGTAGAATCTGTGCTGAATTAAAACCAAGGTTCTTCCGTCCTGAAGAAGGAAGATTGATCAAAGCTACACAACCTATGGACCATTTGAGTATTGACTTCAAAGGGCCTTTACCATCCTCCTCTCGAAATGTTTATATACTTACCTTAGTTGATGAATATTCGAGGTTTCCATTTGCTTTTCCTTGTCCAAATATGTCAGCTGCTACGGTTATCAAATGTTTAGATCAACTCTTTTCATTCTGTGAATTTCCAAGTTACATACATTCTGATAGGGGCACCTCATTCATGTCAAAAGATTTAAAAGACTACCTTTCTAATAGAGGAATTGCAACAAGTAAAACAACACCATATCATCCTATTGGAAATGGTCAAGTTGAGAGGTATAACGGAATCATTTGGAAAGCAGTGAAACTGGCTTTAAAGTCAAATGACCATACCAGATCAGCAGTGGGAATGTGTTCTACCAGATGCATTACACTCCATCAGATCTCTACTGTCAACTGCTACCAATACTACTCCACATGAGCGGTTCTTTAACTTCAAACGGCGTTCTTCTAGTGGTACTTCTCTGCCATCATGGTTGACTAGTCCTGGGCCTGTGTTGCTTCGTCGTTATGTCCGATCAAATAAGAATGAGCCCTTTGTTGATGAAGTTGAACTGACTGATGTCAACCCTTCTTATGCAACTATCAAGTATCAGGATGGACGTCAGTCAACTGTCTCACTTCGTGACCTTGCACCATGTCGGTCTTCTCCATCAGCTCGGTCACTTCTTGATAACATTAATCGCGAACTTCCTCCAACTATGAGAATGCAGGGTGACTTGGACAGGTTGGGGGAGTGGGCAGATGCATGGCAGATGAAGTTTAATGCGGATAAATGTGAGGTTATCCACTTTGGTAGCAAAAACAGGAAGGCAGATTACTATCTAAATGGCGTCAAGTTGGGAAAAGGGGAAGTACAACGGGATCTGGGGGTCCTTGTTCATCAGTCTATGAAAGTAAGCATGCAGGTACAGCAGGCAGTGAAGAAAGTGAAGGCATGTTGGCCTTTATAACAAGAGGAATCGAATATAGGAGCTAAGAGGTCCTGCAGTTGTACAGAGCCCTAGTGAGACAACACCTGGAGTATTCTGTGCAGTTTTGGTCCCCTAATTTGAGGAAGGCCATTTTTGCTATTGAGGGAGTGCAGCGTAGGTTTACAAGGTTAATTCCCGGGATGGCGGGACTGTCATATCCTGAGAGAATGGAGCAGCTGGGCTTGTACACTCTGGAGTTTAGGATGAGAGGGGATCTCATTGAAACATATAAGATTGTTAAGGGTTTGGACACGCTAGAGGCAGGAAACATGTTCCCGATGTTGGGGGAGTCCAGAACCAGGGGCCACAGTTTAAGAATAAGGAGTAAGCCATTTAGAACAGAGACGAGGAAACACTTTTTCTCACAGAGAGTGGTGAGTCTGTGGAATTCTCTGCCTCAGAGGGCGGTGGAGGCAGGTTCTCTGGATGCTTTCAAGAGAGAGCTAGATAGGGCTCTTAAAAATAGCAGAGACAGGGGATATGGGGAGAAGGCAGGAACGGGGTACTGATTGGGGGTGATCAGCCATGATCACATTGATTGGCGGTGCTGGCTCGAGGGGCCATATGGCCTACTCCTGCACCTATTGTCTATTGTCTATAACACTCCCATCATCCCCTATGGAAACTTCTATAAGAAATTCTAAAATTGTAAATCTAAATAACAATATATGAGTGAAGTTGATGACCAAGCAATATATGTACCACCAGCTATTGAAACACCATTATCTCCTAAAGCTCCAGTGCTGCGACGGTCATCAAGACGTATTAAACCTCCTGACCGTCTCAACTTATAAATAGGAGGGGAGAATGAAGTGGGCGCATGTGCGCATGTACGGGGCTTTTCCAGAGTGTGCGCATGTGTGGAGATTACGGGCGGGAAAGGCCTGCGGAATCAGCCGTGTTTGCCAGACGTTTATGAGTTTATGTATTAAAAAAATAAGTTGCTTAAAGCTTAAATAAAGTTAAGTAAATTACGAGTAGTGTAAAGTTTCATTTGCCTCACAACACACAGCATGATACTTTTGTTGATAAAGGGAAGTTCCAATCAAATTGAAACGATAATATGGTCTTCAGAACTAAATTTATTATATGAACTGGCTGATTAGATAAAATCCAAAGAAGTCCACTGCGAACATATTTAACTTCAAAAAGGGTATTGCCACTAATATGTATCTTTGAACTGTCTTTCAGAGAGACACGCTTTCAACAAATGAATAAATATGCATTTTAAAGAGGTTTTCAGAACCTTAGGGTATTCCAAAGTCTTTCAAAGCCAATAATGTACTTCCGGAAGTGCAGTTACTGCAGTAAGTGCAGTAACTTTTCCACTGCAATGAGAAAACTGATTCAACTAGTTAAAGCCAACACCAGCCACCCAGAAGAAGGGAGGATCATTTTAAGTTTGGATTTCCAAATAGTTTCACTGTCAATCTAATGATATTAGCTTATTTGGGAATGAATTACAACTGTTCAGATATTTTAAGAACCAAGGAGAATCAAGGGCAATGATAGGATATTCTGCACACCAAAGATCACCTACTACCACCCCCAGCAATACTTCAAGGGATTCATCAAGACCCCTCTCTTTCTAAATCATCTAAACTATCAAACCTAGAGCTTGCATCACCTTTCCAATCACTTCTCCCCCCCTCTCCTTCCCCCCCTCTCCTCCCCCCTCCCCCCCCTCCCGTGTCTCACACCTTCGCCCTCCCCCCACTCTCTCACCACAGCCATTAAATATTCAGACTGAGTGGCTGACATGTACTATTTGAAGTGCAGGAAGTTACTCCAAAGTAAGAGGTTTGCAGTCTACCAGCAAAGTTCCGCTGTTTTGTGTTTGATTCCCACTATGGCAGGGTGAGGACTTCAAATTCAATTAATAAAGGTTTTTTTAAAGCTAATTTCAGTAACAATAAATATGAAACTACAGGATTGTTGGAAAAACACATTTGATTCAAAAATGTTCTTCTGAAGGGGAAATCAATTATGACCTACCAATGTGGTTTAGACTGAAGAAGGGTTCTGACCTAAAACATTGCCTGTCCATTTCCCTCCACAGAATGTTGCCGTCCATTTCCCTCCACGTCTGAAGAAGGGTTTCGGCCCGAAACGTTGCCTATTTCCTTCGCTCCATAGATGCTGCTGCACCCGCTGAGTTTCTCCAGCATTTTTGTGTCCCTCCACAGATGTTGCCTGACCCTCCGAATTCCTGCAGCAGTCTATCTTTTGCTCGAGATTCTAATGTCTGCCGTTCCTTGTGTCTTGATTTTACAGTTCCACTGAGAAATCTCCTTAAAATACATCAAATTTGAAGTTCTCCACCTCTTTCTGACGGGAGTTCTGGGAGACCCTCACTCACTGCTCTCTGCCTGTGATTCTTATAAATACCCTGCTATTCGACCATGTTCTGACCTAAATTTGCTACATTCGTGTCACATGTCCCAGCTACACTAGTCCCACTTGCCTTTGCTTGGTCCATATCCCTCCAAACCTGTCCTATCCATGTACCTGTCTAACTGTTTCTTAAACGATGGGATAGTCCCAGCCTCAACTACCTCCTCTGCTCCATACAGCCACCACCCATTGTGTGAAAAAGTTACCCCTCGGATTCCTATTAAATCTTTTCCCCTTCACCTTGAACCTATGTCCTCTGGTCCTCGATTCCCCTACTCCGGGCAAAAGACTCTGTGCATCTACCCAATCTATTCCTCTCATGATTTTGTGCACCTCTATAAGATCTCCCCTCATCCTCCTGCACTTCATGGAATAGAGACACAGCCTACTCAACCTCTCCCTATAGCTCACACCATCTAGTCCTAGCAACATCCTCGTAAATCTTTTCTGAACCCTTTCAAGCTTGGCAATATCTTTATTATAACATGGTGCCCAGAACTGAACACAATTTTCTAAATGCGGTCTCACCAACGTCTTATACAACTGCAACATGACCTCCCAACTTCTATACTCAATACTCTGACTGATGAAGGCCAAAGTGCTAAAAGCCTTTTTGACCACCTTATCTACCTGCAACTCGACCTTCAAGGAACCATGCACTTGTACTCCTCGATCCCTCTGCTCTACAACACTCCCCAGAGGCCTACCATTTACTGTGTGGGTCCTTGTTCGACGTCCCAAAATGCAACACCTCATACTTCCCTGTATTAAATTCCATCAACCATTCCTCCACCCACCTGGCCAATCGATCCAGATCCTGCTGCAATCATTCACAACCATCTTCACTATCTGTAAAACCACTAACTTTTGTATCATCAACAAACTTGCTAATCTTGCCCTATATGTTCTCATCCAAATCATTGATGTAGATGACAAACAGTAACGGGCCCAGCACCAAACCCATAGGCACACCACTAGTCACAGGCATCCAGTCGGAGAAGCAATCTTCCACCATTACCCTCTGCTTCCTTCCATGGAGCCAATTTGCTATCCATTCAGCTATCTCTCCTTGGATCCCATGCGATCTAACCTTCCAGAGCAGCCTACCATGCAGAACCTTGTCGAACGCCTTACTAAAGTCCATGTACACAACATCTACAACTCTGCCCTCATCAACCTTTTTGGTCACGTCTTCAAAAAAATCAATCAGATTTGTGAGACACGACCTCCCACGTACAAAACCATGCTGACTATCCCTAATAAGCCCTTGCCCATCCAAATGTCTATCCCTCAGAATACTCTCCAGTAACTTACCAACTACAGATGTTAAGCTCACTGGCCTATGGTTCCCTGCAGCCCTTCTTGAAAAGAGGTACATTTGCCAACCTCCAGTCTTCCGGCACCTCTCCTGTATTTAAGGACGACTCGTAAATTTCAAACAGGGCTCCTGCAATTTCCTCTCTAGTTTCCCACAGTGTCCTCGGATACATCAAATCAGGCCCTGGAAATGTGTCTACCTTCAAATACGACAGTACCTTCAGTACTTCTTCGTCAGTAACCCTGACTGCTCTCAAGACACTTCCAGTGACTGCTCCAATTTCCTACGTCCTACTGTCTTTCTCCTCGGTAAATACAGAGGATAAATACTAATTTAGGAACTTGCCCATCTCTGTAGCTCCACACGGAGGTGACTGCTTTGATTCCTGAGAGGTCCCACTCTCTCTCTAGTTACCCTTTTCCCCCTTATGTATTTATAAAATGTTTTGCGATTGTCCTTAATGCTAGCCCCCAGAGCTATCTCCTGGCCCCTTTTTGCCCTTCTGATTTCCTTTTTTAGTTTACTCCTTAGTTCCCGAAACTCCTCCAGGGATGTACTTGATCCCAGCTGCCTATTCCCGTCCCATGCATCCTTCTTGTTTTTGACTAACGTCTCAATTTCCCTCGTCAGCTTTGCCTGCTTTGCCCTTCACTCCAATGGGGACGTACACATCCTGAGCTTTCTTCAGTACACTTTTAAAAACATCCCACTTGGCCAATGTTCCTTTCCCCTCTAATAACCTGCTCCAGTCAACTTGAGCGAGACCTTCTCTCATACTCTCAAAGTTGGCATTTTAACACGTGGACCCTCTCCGTCCCTATCCATAACTATCTTAAACCTAATCGAACTGTGATCACTGGTCCCAAAAGGCTCCTCGACACACACACTTCATTAATTTGCCTTTCCCAATTCCCGTTGACTATTCGGGTGTCTGTAGTACACCCCCAACAAGGTGATCATCCCTTTCTTGTTCCTCAGCTCCACTCTTAACCAACAATGCGACCCCCCTCCTCTTTTTCCCCATACCCCTATCTCTCCTGAAGCTCCTGTAACCCGGAACATTGACTGCCAGTCCAGCCCCTCCCTTAAGCAGGTTTCAGTCATGGCTACAATGACCCAGTCGCTCGTACCTATCCACGCCCTAAGCTAATCTGCCTTACCCATCAGGCCCCTTGCATTAAAATACAGGCAGTTTAAACCAACCCTCCTTCCTCACTCTCCGCCTTTCACCTGCCTATTCTGTCCACTAGCCTTTCTCACACCACCCTCCATACCAACTTCTAGCCTCTCATGTGCCTCTGTCCTGCACGAGATCCCACCCCCCTGCCAATCTAGTTTAAACCCTCCCATGTAACATTAGCAAAACCTTCCTGCTAGGAAAGTTGGCCTCCCTCCAGTTCAGGTGCAACCCGTCCCTTTTGTACAGGTCACCCCTGCCCCAAAAGAGATCCCAATTATCCAGAAATCTGAATCCCTGCCCCCTGCACCAACTCCTCAGCCACACATTCATTTCCCCTATCTTCCTATTCTTACCTTCACTAGCACGAGGTATTGGAAGCAATCCTGTGATCAATACTCTGCAGGTCCTGCTTTTCAATCTTCCACCCAATTCCGTAAATTCTTGTTGCAGAACCTCCTTCCTCTTCCGATCTGTATCATTCGTGCCAACATGCACAACAACCTCCGTCTGCTCTCCCTCACTCTTGAGGATGCTGCGCAGCCGCTGCGAGACGTCCTGGACCCTGGCACCAGGGAGGCAACACATCATCCTGGAGTCTCGCCTGCTGCCGCAGAATCTCCTATCCGCACCTCTGATGATGGAGTCTCCCACCACTACGGCTCTGCCTGACGTCACTCTTCCCCATTGAGCCTCGGCACCAGGGTTGGAATCACAGCCCTGGCTACCACTCAATCTTGTCGTGTCATCCGCTCCCAAGAGGGTGTACCTGTTTTCAGTAGGTACAGCCACCGGGGTCTCCTGCACTCCACGTTTACTCCTTTTTCTCACAGTCACCCACCTTTGCTGTTCCTGTATCCTTGGTGTGACAACCTCACTGTAGGTCTTGTCCAGGAAACTTTAGTTTTCCCAGATGGCCCTGAGATCATCCAATTGCTGCTCCAGTTCCCCAACATGATTATTCAGGAGCTACACCTGGACACAATTTCTGCAGGTGTAGTTTCCAGAAGCACCAGCAGTGTCCCTGATTTCCCACATCCTGCAGGAAACACACTGTACCAACTTGCCTGCCATTTCTTCAATGGACAAAAAAAGCACACATTTTGAATCAAGTGTAGCCTCCTTGCCTCAGCCTTCTCACCGAAGACTCTCGAGCCAAAGACTCACACTTTACTCACCAAGGCACTGCACCTCAACAAGGCCGCTCCGCTACAGCTGCACTTCTTTATCTGTTACCTAATCAACTACTTTAGGGCTAATTTGTAAATTACTCGAACCTGGGCCTTTGGCGTTCTTTTTGAATCTTCTTTCCCTCTGACTCACCTACTTCCAGCCAATGCTCGCTCTCGCTGCTTCTGGCTGCCACATCGCACTTAACATTTCACAAGCACTGAAGAATTAAAATGTAATTGCCTCATTCAGGTTTGTGCAGTCCCCTCTCGGGGAATTTGTTTTAAATCTTCCGAGTGAAGGCCAGCGAAAGAGAAATTATTCTCAGTTAAGATTTTAAAAAACTTGTTGATGTTCTCACCATGGTTCTCTGCTACAGGGAAATAAGAAGAGGGGGAATGAGATTGATAGGTGGCCTGATAGAGATTTATAAAATTATGAGAGACATAGATAAGATAGACATTCAGAATCTTTTTATCAGGGTGGAAAGATCAAATACCAGCAAGCATAACTTTAAGGTCAGAGGGGCAACGTTTAAAGGAGATGTGCAGGGCAAGGTTTTTTTGTACAGAGTGGTGGGTGCCTGGAATCTGTTGCCAGGGTTGGTGGTGGAAGCAGATGCAATAATGATATTTAAAAGGCTTTTAGATAGGCACATGAATATTGATGGAATGGTAGGGTATGGATTATGTACAGGCAGAAGAGGTTAGTTTAATTTGGCATAATGTACAGCACAGACATTGTGGGCCAAAGGGCCTGATTCTGGGCAGTATTGTTCTGTGTTGTGTGTTCTATGTCCTAACCTGTACCATCCAGTGTGTCCATTATCTGTGTACTGTGGTGATCTAATGTCACTCACAAATAAGCAGTCTCAAATTCCTGCACTTGTTTAATTCCCCCATTGTCTCTCCCCTCTCTATCTTCATTATTTCTTCCAGTCCAATAATCTTCCAACATAGTCAAGTTCCTTTAATTCTATCGTCTTGTTCATTCCTGCCTCTAATTCCCTCCATTATCAACAGCAGTGGTTTCAAGTGTAAATGCCCTATGTTGAAATTCTGAGTCCCTCACCATCTTCCAGTCCCGCCTCAAGACCCATCTCTTCACCTCTGCATACCCTTAGTCCCATGTCCCCCTCCCCTTTGCATCTCTGTCGTACTGCTCTATTTTTTAATTTTTTTATTTGACTCTCAATGTAAAGCGACTTTGAGTCCTTGAAAAGCGCTATATAAATAAAATGTATTATTATTATTATTATTATTATGTTCTGCTGTTACCTCCAAAACCTCCGCACTCTCTTTTCCACGACAAGCTTCAGGTTATCTCCCCGAATATCTCCTCAAATGACTATTCATTTTGTTTGCTTGAGAGTCTCTTTGGAAATGCTCTTTTTAAGGTTCAACAGCTGTTGCACCATGCATCTACAAGAGTGCTCACCTGGTGAACAATGTTGCAGTACTCTTTGATTTGACTCTGGTGCAGTTTCTGTGAATCGCTAGCAGAATGCGGTACATGAGGATACTCTGTTCACTGCACACATCATTGCAATGAGCTCAGCAGTGCATAATGGTTTCTGCTTGTGACGTGGGGAAAAAGCTGTCAAAACATACAAATTACACCTTAATTACTAAACCTTCAAAAGAAAGCAGGTGGCAGGAGAATTAAGATTAATTGGTGCAGTTATGATGGAGCTAATCAATCTCCTCCACTATTCCATTAGTTTTGTTTTGTTTTTAATTTAAATATTGAAGAACCAGGAGTTTAAAAAATATCCTTGTCCTAAAATAATTGGTACATCTTGCCTCAACTTTGCCTTCTGGTGATTGTACTTTTTGTTACAAGTTTAGAATTCCAGAGCAATGTATCAGTACAGTACATTTCTATATAAACTCTCATCATCTCAGTATATCTCAAAGCACTTTAAAAAATAAGTATATCTTAAGCTGTAAAGGGTGGTCACTTGTGCAATAACCTACACCCCACTCCACTGCCAGTTAAAGAATGGTAGGTAACAATGAGAATACAATGGTACACAAAAATGCTGGAGAAACTCAGCGGGTGCAGCAGCATCTATGGAGCGAAGGAAATAGGTAACGTTTCGGGCCGAAACCCTTCTTCAGACTGATAGGGGGTGGGGAGAAGAAAGGAAAAAAGGAAAAGGAGGAGGAGGAGCCCGAGGGTTGGGGGAGGGGAGGAGACAACCAGATGGCTGATGAAGGGGAGGGGACAGCCAGGGCTAGCAGAATTGGGAGAATTCAACGTTCAGGCCACCAGGGTGTAGACTGCCCAAGCGGAATATGAGGTGCATTTCCTCCAATTTACGGTGTTGCTCGCTGTGGCCATGGAGGAGACCCAGGACAGAGAGGTCAGATACGGAATGGGAGGGGGAGTTGAAGTGCTGAGCCACCGGGAGTTCAGGTTGGTTATTGCGGACCGACCGGAGGTGTTCGGCGAAACGATCGCCAAGCCTCCGCTTGGTCTCACCGATGTAGATCAGCTGGCATCTAGAGCAGCGAATGCAATAGATGAGGTTGGAGGAGATGCAGGTGAACCTCTGTCGCACCTGGAACGACTGCTTGGGTCCTGGAATGGAGTGGAGGGGGGAAGTGAAGGGACAAGTGTTGCATCTCTTGCGGTTGCAAGGGAAAGTACCAGGGGAGGGGGTGGTATGGGAGGGAAGGGAAGAATTGACAAGGGAGTTACGGAGGGAGCGGTCTTTGCGGAAATGAGAATACAATCATGTATTCGTGCAAGCTCTCGTAGCCTGGGACTGCAGCCATGATATTAAGATTTATGCTCAGAGATACATTTTTTAAATGTGACTATTATGACTATCAATTCTGTCAATGCGGGAAGCAAGAGGATTGAGTAATGTTCAAAGAGCAACAGAAGATAATTAAAAAGACAATACGGGGAGAAAAGATGAGGTACGAAGCTAGCCAAGAATATAAAGCAGGATAGTAAAAGCTTCTTTAGGTATGTGAAGAGGAACATATTATTTAAGACCAAAGTTGGACCCTTGAAGACTGAAAAAGGTGAATTTATTATGGGGAACAAGGAAATGGCAGATGAGTTGAACAGGTACTTTGGATCCGTCTTCACTAAGGAGGACACAAACAATCTTCCTGATATAGTAGTGGCCAGAGGATCTGGGGTGATGGAGGAACTGAAGGAAATCCACATTAGGCAGGAAATGGTGTTGGGTAGACTGAAGGCTGATAAATCCCCAGGGCCTGATGGTCTGCATCCCAGAGTACTTAAGGAAGTGGCTCTAGAAATCGTGGATGCATTGGTGATAATTTTCCAATGTTCTATAGACTCAGGATCAGTTCCTATGGATTGGAGGGTAGCTAATGTTATCCTACTTTTTAAGAAAGGCGGGAGAGAGAAAACAGGGAATTATAGACCAGTTAGCCTGACATCGGTGGTGGGGAAGATGCTGGAGTCAATTATAAAAGATGAAATAGCCGCACATTTGGATAGCAGTAACAGGATCGGTCCGAGTCAGCATGGATTTACGAAGGGGAAATCATGCTTGACTAACCTTCTGGAATTTTTTGAGGATGTAACTAGGAAAATGGACAAGGGAGAGCCAGTGGTTGTAGTGTACCTGAACTTTCAGAAAGCATTTGATAAGGTCCCACATAGGAGATTAGTGGGCAAAATTAGGGCACATGGTATTGGGGGTAGAGTGCTGACATGGATAGAAAATTGGTTGGCAGACAGGAAACAAAGAGTAGGGATTAACGGGTCCCTTTCAGAATGGCAGGCAGTGACTAGTGGGGTACCGCAAGACTCGGTGCTGGGACCGCAGCTATTTACAAAATACATCAATGATTTGGATGAAGGGATTCAAAGTAACATTAGCAAATTTGCAGATGACACAAAGCTGGGTGGCAGTGTGAACTGTGAGGAGGATGCTATGAGAATGCAGGGTGACTTGGACAGGTTGGGGGAGTGGGCAGATGCATGGCAGATGAAGTTTAATGTGGATAAATGTGAGGTTATCCACTTTGGTAGCAAAAACAGGAAGGCAGATTACTATCTAAATGGCGTCCAGTTGGGAAAAGGGGAAGTACAACGGGATCTGGGGGTCCTTGTTCATCAGTCTATGAAAGTAAGCATGCAGGTACAGCAGGCAGTGAAGAAAGCGAATGGCATGTTGGCCTTTATAACAAGAGGAGTTGAGTATAGGAGCAAAGAGGTCCTTCTGTAGTTGTACAGAGCCCTAGTGAGACCACACCTGGAGTATTGTGTGCAGTTTTGGTCCCCTAATTTGAGGAAGGACATTCTTGCTATTGAGGGAGTGCAGCGTAGGTTTACAAGGTTAATTCCCGGGATGGCGGGACTGTCATATGCTGAGAGAATGGAGCGGCTGGGCTTGTACACTCTGGAGTTTAGAAGGATGAGAGGGGATCTTATTGAAACATAAAAGATTGTTGAGGGTTTGGACACGCTAGAGGCAGGAAACATGTTCCCGATGTTGGGGGAGTCCAGAACCAGGGGCCACAGTTTAAGGATAAGGGGTAAGCCATTTAAAACGGAGACGAGGAAACACCTTTTCGCACAGAGAGGTGTGAGTCTGTGGAGGGCGGTGGAGGCCGGTTCTCTGGATACTTTCAAGAGAGAGCTAGATAGGGCTCTTAAAGGTAGCGGAGTCAGGGGATATGGGGAGAAGGCAGGAACGGGGTACTGATTGGGGATGATCAGCAATGATCACATTGAATGGCGGTGCTGGCTCGAAGGGCTGAATGGCCTACTCCTGCACCTATTGTCTATTGTCAATAGACAGAAACTACACACACTGATCTCTTGTTGGGATCTCGCCTACATCCTGTAGAGCAACAGCAAGATATCTTTACCCCTATAAATCTTTCACTTACTTTAAGTGGAAAAAGCTTACATTATCTATAATGTCATATGAAGTAAAACAGAAAATGAAGCAAGTCACGCAGTATCTGCGGAGAACAGGTTAATGTTTCAGATCCTCTTCCTCCACAGATGCTGCCTTACCTTTCTCCTCACTCTCCTTGTGAATTAAAAACGTGTTTCATTGCTAACTTTTCCAAGTTCTGATTGATTTGAACTGATTCCTTCGCTCTCTTCAAATATATGCCTGACCTGTTGAGCGTCTACCGCACTTCATGCTATGTTTCCAGACCAAAGTGTTTTGCTTCTGTGATGGAAATGAAATATGGCACACAACCAATGGGAAACCTGTAATGGCCTCCAATGACCTACACCCCACTATGCAAGAGACAATAATGTCTCTTCAAGGAAACCAGCCTCAACAAAGCTTACTCAGTAACATACAATCAAGGAAGAGAGGTCCATGTTTTGGCATAGATATTTGCCCTTGACCATCTGAGAGCAATCATAGCCAGAAGCAGCATTTACGATGCAGCCACGATTTCCCTGCATATTTAATGCTAATACTGAGGATGCATTTTTATACCCTAATCTCTGGAGAAGATTCAGTGTGTTTTGCCATTAGCTTTTGCTGCATGAAGGCGATGGGATGACAATGCAGTGTTAATGGTAGTGACCAATAACCCTTCAGCTCTCTCAGTAAATCTGCTTCATATTTTATTAATCACAGGAAACGAACTGGGTCATGATATTACAGTAAACCAACAACCCATTTGTTGAAGGGTCCCGACCCAAAGGTCATCTGTTCATTAAATTTGTTTCATTCATTGAATATGACAATTCAACACTTTTGACTCTTGCTTTCACAGATGCTGCCTGACCCGCTGAGTTCAAGATCTGTAGCCTGTTGTGATTTCAACCCTGTTATTCTCCAGAGATGGAAAGAACATGGAGGAATTTTATCAAGCGAACCCTAATAAACATGGCAAAGATAAAACCAAGACTGCTTTCAGATCATTTATATTTGGATCCAAGGAAAGAGGTTTTGTTAGATTTAGACCTGGGAAGTGGAATAGAACAATTAAGACATGTGGAACAATTGAAAAATAGCTTCTTAAGCATAGTAATGTTTAGTATTAAAATATTATTTAGCCAATCATGTATGTGAATAAACAAAATAATATGTTCAAAAAATCTGTTACTGAAAATAGAATCATGAAAATTATAGCAGTGGTGATGTGAAAATGGAAATCAGGACCAAAAAGGAATAAGAGAAAAAATTGCAAATATAAATAATGTGCCAGCAGTATTTATTAACGTGTGAATCAGTGAAGAGATTTGTAGTTTAAATAAAATTGCTCTAATTGTTGACTGCAAGAAAACTGAGATAGGTTGGTAGAACAGAGAGCCAAATGGAAATGCTGTTAAAGTGGGGAATTGCAAATCAGCTCACTTGCAGGGAAAAGACACAAGAAACAGAAAAATAAAATCTACGCAAAGTGGTGAAAGGGTAGATCAGGGACAAGGAAAGATGTAAGTACATAATTCAGTTAAAGTCCAAATACAGGACATAAAGCCATTACAAGATATTCTGGGATTATAAAAAAGGGATTTAGGGCTGAAATAAGAGAGATAATAGTGAATTGGTTCAAGCAGTGCCTACACCATAGTGAGATTAACAAACTTTGAACTGCAGCAGTCCTGATCCTTGCAGCATTTCCTGGTGATCCTACTTAATACATCGATACAATACCATTCATTGCCATTTGATGCTTTCTCTAGCTCCCTTCTTCATTTAAAAATCTACCTCAAAACTTGCCCTTGGTTCAAAATTACAGATCTGTTGATTCTGTGATGTAGTGACAACTGTCTTGCTGAAGAGTCATTTTCAAATCAGGTTTCCTCAGTTATGGAAAAATCTATTACATTTACATTTATTACACTTTTACATTTATGATCCGCACTTGGCACATAATGGAATTATTTGCTGATATTTGCATTAATGTCACCAGGGTGTTGCTATAACACTAATTTGTGTGAAATGTACCTGTTATCTTATTGTTTGGGTTAGCCAAGTAGGAATAAGATAAGAAACAAATGAAATGAATCCTTCAAATTCTGTACCCAAGGCAACTATGGGTTGAACATTCAACATTCTACCATTGAACATTCAAGGCTGTAAATTACCAGGAAATTTAAGGTAGAGTGGGGAAGTAGAGGAAGTAAATATTAATCATGATTTTATTAAGTGACTCTTGTCTCCTGGAAGTAGCCCTGACTCAAAAATATTTTGTCATTCCTTTGACAAGGATTATATCGCCAAGTATACATTGTCACTTCTTCAACGAGAAACATATCATGACGCCAGATCCAAATCTCGGTATTCTCTGTCCTCAGACTTTGCAAAGTATCTTCAGAAGGACTGCAAGCAAGCTGTTCACTACCACCTTCTCAAGGACAGTTAGGAATAAATTCTGGCTTATCAGCGATACCCACATGCTGGACACTAATAGGACCCTTTTTTTAAAAAAAGTTTCCACGCTGGAGGGATTCTTTACCAAGATTGGTTAGATTAGGAGAGTGAATGTACTCCTGGTTGAGGAGGTCTGAGGGGCAAAGATTTAGTTACTAATAGGAGTCAATACAATTGCTTAATAATCTTAACATTTTTAGTGTGTTCAAGCAGCCTTGTTTAAGTGTCAGCTCTGTGTTAACCTATGCAGAATATGGCTGGAAAAAAGGGAAAAGAAATCATGGTTTGTTTTTCTTTGCAAACAAGAGAGGTTATCAGATAACTGCAGAGCGTGACTGATTTTGATGGGTAAGCCATCCAAATAAGTCCAAGAAAAATAAGTCACAGTCATTCTTTGTCTAATAGAATATTTCAGTAACAAAATAAAAAAATGGTTGCAACAGCAGTTTCTAATTACAGACTCTCATTGTTGACTTTAAAATGTTATGAGGTTTGGGAGCAAAAAAACTCAACAAAGCAACTTGGCATCATTTCAGTCCTAGTCCTCACTCAGACTTCATCACAGAGTTTATACCTCAAGAATGTCTGGAGTACAAACCAAAACACTATTCTTCTGATAAAAATCTGCTTAAAATTCTCCACCCCATGAAGCATTTGTTATGCTATCTCCCTCAGCTCTAAAGGCACCCTTTCGCTTCCGACTTCTCATCCACTGGTCTTCACCTCCAGCATTAAGTTCCGTGATCAGCGCTTGCCACACTGAACATGAGAGTAATTCTGTTTCCTAAAAGGGATCAAAACCAGAGATTTTATTTAAAGCACAATCACAGTGCAATAAATGCAGAGACCCCATGACTGTGGCAGCTCAGGGAAAGCAAAGTGTGAAGCAAAGTAGTTTTGTGCAATACTTGTTGATGTTTTCAGCATTGAAGGGAAGGACTGTATTCAATAAAGCCAGAACAATGGGTTCCATGTATGCAAGAGAAACAGAACAAAAGAAATAGGACATGCTTGGGATTGGAAAGAGAAAATTATGCATAGATATACATTTCTCTTCAGAAAAATCATATCAAGAAGTGATTAAAAAGGATTATTGAGGGTAGGGTGCTACATTCAGTTAAGAGAAGTTCGATATTCAGATTTGGTCAAATTGATGGTGTTTGATGAAGAGGCTCCTGTGGAGCGTAACATCACCAAGGACTTTAACTAGGCTGAATTATTTCAATGCCCTAAGTTCTGTGTAGCATTCCAATAACAAAATTGATATATTAGAAGGATGTGATCTACTGGGATCATTCAAACCTGTCGAATGTTCTGATTAAATGTTAAAATCCATCAATCTCCTCTGAATTTTCATCAAGGTCTGAAGGAGGATCAGGATCCAAAACGTCACCCTACCATATCCTTCAGGAATGCTACCTGACCCACTGAGTTACTCCAGCATAGTATTCTATGCAAAATTCAAGCATCTGCAGTTCCTTCTGCCAGCATCTTCTGGGTCAGAAACAGTTCGTGGATTTTGAACCCTGTCATCTTCAGCTGCAGTTAATGGTCTCAAACATAGTGAAATAACTAGAGACAACTTGTATTCTCTGGCATGAACCATTAAATCATAACCTGAAGAAACTGAATTGCACGGTAGTTTAGAAACACACCACCTAACTCTGGATGTGGATTTGAATCAAATCTCTTCTGTCCAGTTGAAACTTTCCTTGGGTAACATGGATTCTCTCTGAAATAGGAGAATGGAATGGGCTTTCAAAGCAAACAAAAACTGTTCCTATCCTAATTGATAATCTTATTACACAGCAGTGGGTGATAAATAATAAATGGAAGGTATTTATTCTCTGTGATGTCTGCCGACAACCTTTGTACCTGAACGATGTGCCCTGCAAGTGAGATTACAATTGAACTGATTATGTGGGACAAGTATCTAAATCAGAGGCTCCCTCCCCACCACTGTCAGAAATAGCAAGAAGAATATGAATGTAAACAAGCCCAAATCTTACCCACAACTAAATATCTGAGGAGATTCCTTCCCACTTCCGTACAGATCAAAACATCGGAAGTGGGTGCATTTATGAATTCTGTACATTCATGCTAACCTCAAAAGCTTGCTCCGAACGATTCAATTGCTCAAATTCTGTCAAATATTGTCCCCATGCCGAAATGAACAGTGGATTCTAGAAATGTGAAATAAAAACAGAAATTGCTGGACATATTCAGCAGATCAGGAAGCATCTAGACAGAGGATAACAGATTAAAAAGTCATAGCCACTCCAGAGCTGGATACATAAGATACCAAGCACTTTCCGTGGCAGAGAGTAGTAAGTATAGAGAGAACAAAACTGTTTACTGCCCTGGAGCATTTCATCATTGCGAAAAGCTCTAAAGAAATGTTTATTCTGGCAGGATGTTTACCCACCGCCCATAGACACAAAGACTACGGAGGCTGATCCAATGATACATAGTAAGGAGGAGGTTGCAGACTCAGGTAAATATATACAGGAAAGGACATGACAGATGGAATATAAAGAAGCAAAATGCGATGCCTTCCACCGTGGTAGAAAAGATAGCAAGACAAAGATAATGGTCGAATGTTATTGAGTTGTGTCACGATGGATCTGGGAGTTGTGCACAAATCAATGAAAGTTTACAAACAAGCATCTGCAGTTCCTTCCTACACAATGAAAGTTTACATGCAGCCAGTAATTAAGAAGGCAAAAGATGTTTGGGCCTTTATTGCAAATGGATTTAAGTATAAAGGTAGAAGCAACTTGCTCCAATTGTATGGGATCCCGGTTGAACCATATTTGGAGTAGTGACAGTCTTCACGACCTCTCAAGGTTTTAGCCCCCGATAGTCACTAATTTGCTGACCAGGGTTCAGAAGGTAATCTTACGCATTCCACGAGCTCTCCACGAGATATTCAAAGCCGTCAAAAGATAAGTATTTCATAAAACAGTCTCTTGATTAATAGTTTTTTTTATTGTAGTAGTACAAAACAGTAAATTCACTCATAAAAACACATTCTTGTATAAGTACATCATCTTCCAGCATATATACGTTTCAATCATACTCATGATTATGGTCGAAAACTATATCTTCCCCATGGGCTTCATCGAACTAAACTAAACTACCTGGGAGTTTGCGTCAGAATCCTAGCCACGAACACGCCCCAGACTACGTATAAATCCCACCCACATAATTACAGGCAGATAAAAATTAAAGGTAACCAGACATGATTACAATAAACTTTCTAAGCTAAATGGCTCCTACATTTGGAGTTCTGTGAACAGGTCTTGTTTTCCTACCTGAGGGAGGATATACTTGTGATTTCAGGAGTGTAACAAAGGTTTGTCACATTGATTCCTAGGATGGCAGGTTTGACATTTGAAGCAAATTAAACAGATAGGGCCTTTGATCTCAAGAATTTAAAGAGATAAAATGAATGGAGTTTTTACAGAGCTGAGGTTTCTGGAGCTGGAGAAAATACAGCAGATCAGGAAGCATTTAGGGAGAGGGAAATAGTCAACCTATTAAATCAGGAGCAAGAAGCTCGAACCAGAAGCTTGAACACTTATCTACAGGTTATATACTTGAAGGAGACAATGAAGGTATAGAGGAACAAGGTGACAGCGGGCTCTGTAAAGGGTAAGAGTTTTAAAATCAAGACATTGCATAATTTGACCTAATGGACCTCAGCAGGCACAGGCAGGGTGGTGGTCACTGGAATTTTGTCAGCATTAAGATCCAGATAGCAGAGCTTTGATTAACTTCAAGTTTGCAAAAGGTGGGAGGAGAAGAGAGATTAATTAAGAATGGCCGTGTCCTTTTGTGTATAAGGTTTATCAGACTCACGGTAATCGAAAGCTGTGCTTATTAAATCATTAGCATGTGCTTCAGACGTAGCTCAGCAAATTCTGTTGAAGCCCATTCACCTTTGTTTTCTTGTACAGAAAGAGGCTTTATAGCCACAGCGAATGAAAATATACTTGACTTTAAATTACTTACTGGAAAATATACTTCTCAATATTTGAATGTTGGAGCCTTTTTAAAAAAGTTTTGTCATCTTCTTTCACCATTCTACAAAGCACAAACCTACCACAGGACCGTAAACACAACTCATCAATGTGGGCTTCAAAGAAACTAAAAAGCAATATAGATTTATCAACAACTTGCAGATAAAGAATCACAGCAACACTCAGGAGAAGCTACTTTAATATTGAATCTTTATCCAGATATAGATCCTATAGATTATTTTTCTATATAAAGTCAATCGACAGGTGACTATTCAATTAAACAAGCAATAGACATTTCCCATGTGCAGGAAAGAACTGCAGATGCTGGTTTAAAATCGAAGGTAGACACAAAATGCTGGAGTAACTCAGTGGGGCAGGCAGCATCTCTGGAGAGAAGGAATAGGTGACGTGTCGGGTCAAGACCCTTCTTCAGACATTCTTTAGACATTTCCTATGAATCTATAGGCTTCGTTATTTTCAAGCCAGTTATTTAAAATAAAATAGTGCATGGCAGTGGGCAGGGTGGTGGGAAAGACTGATCTGGTTGCAATATATCAAGATGTAGATGCACTGAGAATTGATTCCACACCTCTGTCAGGGGTATTCTCTTTCTTTTCTGCACTGACATCTGAAAGATTCCAAACTAGCAAATTTAAAATTAAGATAAATCAATGTGCTTCCATTGTTCTGATCTTCAGTTGATAGCCTTTGCCGTTTTGTAGGATATCTCACCCACCAATGCACTCAGCAAAAAGCCATAGCTATTCTACAGGCAGTGTCCTGGAATGCAAATGGTCAGTTCCTAATCCCACTACTTTCACAAGTCAGCTTGGCAGTCGTCTTATCCTGTTTTCCTTCCTTGACAACTGTTAATTAGACCAACTACCTAATATTTGCTTGAAAACTCCTGCAGTTAGTGGCATCGCAGGACAAAGACTGAGGAGCTAGTTTATTAGAGTTGATGAATCTTGTTTGTATTGAATAGTTTCACAATTCCTTCTTCAAGGTTCCCTCCCCCACCTCTCCTCCCAATTTCCACTTTCATCTAAGCAACATGAATGAGAGCTTCCTTCTGCAGTCAGCAACCTACACACATTTAGTTTAACCAAGAGATTATGGGGGAAATAGCAGAGTTATTTTTTTACTGGAATGGGCGGACAGATCAGAGATTCATGGAGTGCTGGAGGTAAGACTACATAAGTGACTACCACATCACATTTTGCCGGGGATCCAGTGTTACCAGATAGATGGGCCAAGAGAAGAATCATATCACTGGAGAGCAAATACCTGATGCTCAAATTACCTGTGCAGAGCTTAATTTAAGGTTGCTACCAGTGCTCCTTGAATGTGGCGAGTTCGTTGGCACGGAGAGTCTCGCCAGAACACATCTGGTAGTACAGAACTACCCACTCAAGACTGTAATCTCAAAGATATATAATATAATATACTATGATAGTTCATACTGCCCAGAAAAGGGTCTGCCCACTGTCTACCACAATTACTAAGCACCGATTTACAGAAATGGCATTTATCTACACAAATGATCATCAACAATTTCTGATCTTCCATTCCCCCTTAATGTGACCCTTACATTTTTTTAAAATCTGCACTTTCTCTCTAGCTACCACACTATATTCTGCACTCTATTTATTTTCTCTTTTGCAATACCTGATGTACAAATGTACACTATGATTTGCCTGGACAGCATTCAAAACAATGTTTTTCACTGTTACCATGGTTCACGGACAATAATAGACAAATAACTATACCCCCAAAATTTACCAGTCCATCTACACAATAGCTGCAATTTACAGTGGGCAATTAAACCACCAATGCACATTCCATTGGGATAAGGGAGCAAACTGGTGCTCCTGGAGTAAATCCATTTTGTTACAGCAAAAACATGTAGCACCAGAGGTCGGGATTGAACCAAGTCACTGGAGCTGCACGGCAGCAGCTCCACCTGCTGCATCACTTTCTTGCCAAGCTGAGGATGTGAACTAGAGTTATCTACTAACTGGCAGATTGGTACTGAAAAATAGAATTAAAAGCAGTCAGCTTGCCATAACCATCCAGCTGGTTCCTTCATGGCTTTAAATGGAAACAAACAAGCCACAGTTTTAACACAACTTGGATGCTTGACTTTCATTCCATTTTTCTTGAGCACACAATCACCAGCCCAACATCAACATATCCAGGGATATTAACCAATGTCATCTGACAGATATCCTTTCCAATTTCTCCTCCATTAAGTCCTATACCACAGGAAGGGCATAAAACTCTGATAGAAAGAGGCAGAGAAAATTGATTGAAATGGTCTGAGGATTCAGTTACAGGCTGTGTTAAATGAACAGGGGTTGTTTATCTTTGAGCAGGGAAGGTTATGGGTTGATTTGATGGTGATCTTCAAAATCTTCAAGAAGTATGATAAATGAAGAGAGGGTGGCAAAAGTGATGGTGTAATCAGTAGATCCAAATGTAAAGTGCATGCAAAAAAAGAGCAGCAAGACAACTTATGCAGCAAGCCACTGTAATCTGCATTGCATCGCCTAAAAGGGTGAGAGGCTCTGATTTATATGTAGCCTTAGAAAATAAATTAGATAATTACTTTAATGGGGAAGAATTGAGGACAACACAGAAATGGGTTGAACTGAATATCATAGAGTAGAATATAGAAAACAAAATTATAATTGGGTTGGCAGGAAAATAGCTTCACCTGGTGTATGATTCAAGTATTTACAGTCTTGTTCCTGTGTGTACACCATGACCATTGAAAATATCATAAATACAGTTCAACATCATAAATGAACATAAAGGGAAACAGATTTATCTAGATAGCATTTATGGTCTTGTTAAAAGTCTTACAAACCAAACCAATTCTATTGTTTCTCTGACAACATGCCAATTTTAACACTAATATGGTTCTGCAGAACAATTTTCTAGTTAATGGAATTGTTAATGGATTGTGCTATTATATAGAATTTAAACATTGTACTCAGTTGCTCCCTACCAAAGCCTGCCTGCATAGCACTTAAAAAAAAAAATCACCATAACACGTCTCATCAGTTATGTTTCTATATTTTCAGTTAGATTTAATGTGCTTATTCACAACTGTATTTATTCACGTTAAGTATGGGTTTTGCTGTGGGGAAGTTTAAAGGTGACAACTTCGGCTCGTTGGTAGCATTCTTACCACAGAGTCAGATCTTGGGTTCAAGTTTCACTTTAGAAGACTTATCCTCACCGCAGCACCAAGCAAGAATAATAACATTCTATTAATTCGGCACAATTGTGTCTTTGGTGGTGTGGACTGGCAGATTATTCGGACAATTGGATGTTTTTCCTATTAATAATCCAACATACTTTTAATTCACAGATTTTTAGATGTTGCGGCAGTGTGAGAATTTTTCCAGTGAACATATTAAACTTCAAGGGTCCGAAGTAGAGTCTCGACCCGAAACGTCAGCCATTCCTTCTCTCCAGAGGTGCTGCCTGTCCCGCTGAGTTACTCCAACATTTTGTGTCAAACATCAAGGGAACATGGGTTCAATTCCTTTGCATTGACATGCCTGTGCAGGCCCCTAGTGAGACCACACCTGGAGTACTATGTGCAGTTTTGGTCCCCTAATTTGAGGAAGGACATTCTTGCTATTGAGGGAGTGCAGCGTAGGTTCACAAGGTTAATTCCTGGGATGCCGGGACTGTCATATGCTGAGAGAATGGAGCAGCTGGACTTGTATACTCTGGAATTTAAAAGGATGAGAGGGGATCTTATTGAAACATATAAGATTATTAAGGGTTTGGACACGCTAGAGGCAGGAAACATGTTCCCGATGTTGGGGGAGTCCAGAACCAGGGGCCACAGTTTAAGAATAATGGGTAAGCCATTTAGAACGGAGATGAGCAAACACTTTTCCACACAGAGAGTTGTGAGTCTGTGGAATTCTCTGCCTCAGAGGGCAGTGGAGGACGGTTCTCTGGATACTTTCAAGAGAGAGCTAGATAGGGCTCTTAAAGATAGTGGAGTCAGGGGATATGGGGAGAAGGCAGGAACAGGGTACTGATTGTGGATGATCAGCCATGATCACATTGAATGGCGGTGCAGGCTCAAAGGGCTGAATGGCCTACTCCTGCACCTATTGTCTATAGTGTACGCAGGATCTTAACCAAAGCCCAGTCTCTCTCTCTCTCGAGTGGATGTAAAAAGTTACAGCACAGATCTGGGGTAATGCAGCAGGACCCATCTGTGGCATCTTGATCCAAAATTAATCCTTGCTTAATATTATGTAAAAACACTACTGAATTATTATTGACTTGCCTGCCTTGTTTCCTACTATGATTCCACTCAAAAATATCACTGGCTACAAAAAGCTGTCCTCAAAGAGATAGATATGAAAGATGCAACATCAAAGCAGGTCTTTCTTTCTTACATTGCAACAGTGACCACATTTTAAAAAGCAGATCACTGGCTGTTCAAGCACTTTGGGCCATCTTGTGAATGTGAAAGGTGCAAAGATAACCCTCTGAGCCTTGGCTCTTGGAATGGTTCACTTTGATCCAGGTGGTCAATGAACAGATAATTTTGCAAAGGATGGATGAGTCCGTTTAGCAGAATTAATCTCTTCCATCAAGATATGAATTCCACCATCTTCCATTGCAGATTCAACATCACGTTGAAATGATGCACAAAAGTTTGGTTCAATGTTTTATCCAAAGTGCTCCAATATTGCACCAATCTTCAAACCAGCACTGGATGACAAGCCGAGATATTCCGTCAAATCCTTATGCTGGGCTGCTTAAGCTACTGACCTGATAGTTACTAGTACTTGATGTAGGCTGACAAGAATACAGGGAGAATCAATAGAGTAATTTCAAGGCAAAAATATCGGCACTCCTCTGAACTGTCTGACCAACATGAAAAAGAGAAAATAGTGGAAATATTCAGATAGAGAGCACATTCCTTGGTCAACAAGATGTTCAATCATTTATTTTGTTCCTTTTTCAAAAACAAAGTTCAAGCAGGAAAGAGGTCAGAGGCAATTTTTAGCATTTAATAAAAGGAGTGCACCTGCAAATGAATCACAACTGTGTGCACTCCATCATTGAATGAAACAATTCTGGAAAGTCAAGCACTGAGTGCAGACATAACAAATGCAGGTACACGTTTCTCAGCACAGCTAATACCAAAAATGCCTCACACCAAGACTGAATCACGTAGAATATTGTTTAAGTATTGTAGCACAAGATTGGTCAATACTCGTCTCTAAACTGAGAAAGCCAGTTACATAAATCAAACCTTCAGATATCCAGCCTTTGTTTAAAATCAAAATATCTGCAAATTGAATTATCTGCACACTTCGCACATGCTGATTTTATCCCAGTGGCTGTGAGAAAAACCCCATATGGAATGCTACTCTGATAATAAAGATTGTCTCATCACTGGATGCTATTCTTTTGGATGAACTAGGAGTTATGACAACTTTCAATGCAGGTTTACATATTGGTTTGAAAATAACAAATGTAGTGCCCCTGAGTGAACCTGGAAGTAAAGCCTTTACTAAACATTTACCAGTTAAATCACTGCACAGACCTGTTTAAAAACTCTCTGTACCAGTTTTAGACTCCAGGTGAGCCTCCACTCAACCAACAGCACCTAATCCCTTTGGTACATCTATCTATTCACTTCATCCACATCAGCTTCTCCAGCATCCTCTCAAAGGCTTCAATGTAATTCGCCTCAATCACGCCTTGCAGTAGCAAGTTCTGAACTATGCTTCCTCGGAAATGAGGTTTCTCCACAACTAATTTGTTCAAAGAATATGGATGTTGCTGGCATAGACAATGCCAGCATTTATTATACTTGCCTAAAAGTCATAGATTCATAGTCATACAGCATGGAAACAGGGCCTTCGACCCAACTTGCCCACGCCGCCCAACATGCCCCACCTACACTAGTCCCACCTGCCCACAATTGGCCCATAACCATCTAAACCTATCCTATCCAAGTACCTGTCCAAATGTCTCTTAAATGTTATGATAGTACCTGCCTCAACTATCTCCTCCAGCAGCTCGTTCCAAATATCCATCACTCTTTATGTAAAAAAATTACCCCTCAGGTTCCTATTAAATCTTTCGCCCCCTCACCTTAAACCTATGTTCTCCGGTTCTCGATTCCCATACTCTGGGCACAGTGTGCATTTACCCGATCTATTCCTTTCATGATTTTGTACTCTTCTGTAAGATCACACCTCATCCTCGTGTGTCCAAAGAATAACTAACCTCCTAGCCTTCTCAACCTCTCGCTATAGCTCAGGCCCGCGAGTCCTAGCAGCATCTTCGTAAATCTTCTCTGCACCCTTTTCAGCATTGCTCCTATAACATGGTGACCAAAACTGAACACAATACTCTAAATGTGGCCGCACCAATGTCTTACACAACTGTAACATGCCCTCCAGACCTTTATTCTCAATACTCATCCTGTGAAGGCCAGTTTGTGCCAAAAGCCTTTTTGACCACCCTATTTACGTGTGATGCCACTTGCAAGGAACTATGTACCTGCACTTCTAGATCCCTCAACCTGCCCAATCGATCAAGATCCTGCTGCAATTTTTGACAACCATCTTCACTATCTACAATACCACCCACTTTAAGGTCATCTGCAAACTTGCTAAGCACGCCTTGTACATTCCCATCCAAATCATTGATATAGATATTGATATAGTCCCTGAACTAGTTACAGGAAGCACTCAATAATGTCAAAAGTCTTTGAAAAAAAAGTGCTGAAATAACTCCATGGCTCAGGCAGCATCTCTGGAGAAGGGTCTCAACCTGAAACGTCACACATTCCTTCTATCCAGAGATGCTGCCTGTCCCTCTGAGTTACACAAAAGACTACTTTGCAACAGTTGTGAGGTAGTTTCAGTTCCACTCATCCCACTGAGGGAAAAGTGAACAGAAAAGATGATAAAAATTCTCCCAATGTCATCGGAAAAAAAGATTCAAAGAACATTTTTAGTTTTCACTAGAAATTGGTGAGAGATGACCCTCCGTATTTTTTTAATTAGTGGATGGTTCAGTAGTATAAAGTATCCTTTATTGTCATTCAAACTCGTTAGTTTGAACAAAATTAAATACCTTGCAGTCATGACAGAGAATAAAATAACAGAACACACAATGAACACAGTTTAACATCCACCACAGTGAGTCTACCAGGCACCTCCTCACTGCGATGGAAGGCAAAAGTCTTAAAGTCCTTGTCTCTTCCTTCCTTGTTCTTCCTCTGCGTTGAGGCGATCCAGGTTTCCGATGTTGTGACCCCGCCGGGTGATGGTAAGTCCCGCGGCCGAATCCGAGCTCCGCGATCGGGCCGGTTCAAACTCCGCGGCCCGGGACGGACGAAGCAGCCACCCTCCAGTCCAGCGGGAGCTCCGGAGAATCGGTCACCAACCTGGGACCTGCGAGCTCCCGATTTTGTCGTCCACTGGGCCCGCGGCCGAAGCCTCCGAGGCTCCAAAGTCGGGCCGCCGCCGCAGCGCCACCACAGCCCCGAAGTTGGCCTGCTTCGCGATGGTGAGTCCTGGCTCTGCCTCCAGAGCCTCGAGGTCGGCCCCAGTTGGAGGCCACCAGCTCTGCGATTACGCCTCAGCGCAGACGGAGACGGAGATACGACAAAGACAAAATGTCGCATCCCCCCGAAGGAAGAGACTAAAACAAGTTTCCCCCGCCCCACACACATACACAACTAAAAATAAATTAAAACATACGTCCAACAAGACAAAAGAAAACAAAAAAAAAAGAAAAAGACAGACGGACTGCAGGCGAGCCGCAGATGCTTGGGCAGCGCCGCCACTCCTTAAAACAGCAGTAGTAAGGATAAAGAAAATTATGACTTGAGCTTAAAAGAAGCCTTTCACGCACAGTGTTTGAAACATGGGTGCTTTACCACTGAGGCATAGACTTGAGGTGGTAAAAGAAAACTGAGAAGGGAAGAATTCAAAAGATACAGGAAAATGTTATTTCTTTAAAGAATTCATGCAGAACTTGCGGAAGAGATACATTATCTCCCAATCTACCCACCTGCCGACATTGTTAAACATCTCCTGCCCCACCAAAGACAGAATCTGCATGTTCTACTTCGGCTTCATCAGCTACATGAGAACCTGGAGTGCTAGCAGTTTATCCCTCCTGAAAGATTGGTAACCATTACTATTATAACCGTTTCACTGAACACTTGCGCTCGGTTCATCAAGGCCCACTGGATCTCCCAGTTGCTAACCACTTTAACTCCCCTACCCATACTGAACTTTCTGTTCTGTTCAGGACGATGAGAGGTGAACTTACAGAGGTGTATAAGATCATGGGGATTAGGTTGGGCAAACACACAGTCTTTTATCCAGAGTAGAGGAATCAAGAACCAGAGGACATAGGTTTAAGGTGAGGGGGGAAAGATTTAATAAGAACTGGAGGGGCTACTTTTTTTACACAATGAGTGGTAGGTATATGGAACGAGCTGCCAGAGGAGATAGTTGAGGCAGGTACAATTGCAATGTTTATAAAATATTTAGGCAGGTACATGGATAGGATAGGTTTAGAGGGATGTGGCCAAATGCAGGTGGACAAGTGTAGATGGGGCATGTTGGTCAGCGTGGGCAAATTTGGCCGAAGGACCCATATCCACTCTGTATGACCCTGTGACTATGATTCTATGATCTGGTCCGTTAGCCAGTTCCACAGTTTGAAAATATGTATCCCTCTTGGGCTCACACCTATCTCCAGCCAACAATCGGCCTCTCAGGAAACCCTACCCGAGGTCAAACAATCCTATTTTTTAGCATGAATGATCAACATGTCAATCAATTGTTGTTTGGGATACTTATTTTAAAAAAGCAATTGACTCGGCCAGTGACGTTTGATGCGATGAAGGATGCCATTCTATTCTAGCTCCAATAGAAACTATACAATGTTCTCCAATCTTCACCTAATTTAACTTTATTAAAGTATGAGAGGCACAGATAGGTTAGACAGTCCATTATCTCTTTCTCAGGGTAGAAATGTCAATTACTAGAGGGCACAGCTTTAAGATGAGAGGGGAAAATATAAAGGAGATTTGCATGGAAAGTCATTTTTTGTTTTACACAGAGGCTAGTGGGTGCCTGGAACGCACTACCAGGAATTGGTGGTAGCAGGCAGACGGTGGTGTAAGCAGACAATACAGTGACGTTTAAGAGGCATTTAGAACAAGCAGGAGGTGTAGGAATATGGATCGTGTGCAGGCATAGAATTAGGTTAATTTGGTATCAAGGTCAGCACAGTCATCATGGCTGAAGAGCCTGCACCTGTTCCATGTCCAATAATGTGCAATTTCTGTTTCCTACTTCAACTACTTGCCTAATTCCTTCAGAATGAATCCAACATGGTTTCCTTGGCAAATGTTTTTTCATGATGTATGGAGGTTGAGATGCATAGACGGGCAAATAACCCTTAGCCACCTGCATGGACTATGTATTTAAATGGTGACCTTGAGCAGCAGGCCTGACACAGCAAGAGCTGCAGGGCTTTTATGAAATCTACAAAAATCAAAACATATTCTCATCAAACCACGACAACGTCACCTGCAGTAATGGACCAGTGGGAAGGTTAAGCTTCATCTTTTGTCCTCTCCCTTGTCCCATTTTAAGGGCACAGGTAACTGAGTGCCAATCATTTATCAACTGCCTGACAAAAGGGAGATCACTGACAACAGATGCCCCTGTAATCTCGTTCTAATTATATTTATTCCTTCCTTAACAAACCAGATACAGACTAGATGATTAATTGCTCCTTTTGTTTGAAAACTGCAGTTTCAACCGAGCAATTAAAACTTCGAAAAAACAAGGTGCATCTTTTATGAAAATGTAGATTTTTGATATAATACGATGCAAACTGATAAATCTTTTTTTTAAAGTTACAATTACTTGATTTGTCCATACTCAGCAGAGCAACTAAAAAACAACTGCTTCTGAAATATATATTCAGGAGTTGCTCTCCTTTTAGAAGAGGTAATTACTTCATCTAATCCCAATTCCAAACTTTAAAAAGCTCTTCAAGGAATTTAACCTCTTTTTTTTGTTGATAAAAACCGGTGACCCTCTATCTTCCCAAATTCATCATAGTTTCTTTCTTCGTGTCACACATGTACCGCCCCCTAATTCCCATGTTTGCAAACAACCTAACTTCCTTCCATCCTTGGTGAGACCACACTTGAAGCATTGTGCACAGTTCAGGTTGCTCAGCTAAAGGAAGGATGTCAATAACTTGGAAAGAGTGCAGATAAGATTCATGAGGTTGATACTGGGATTGGATGGCTTGAATTATTAGGAAAGACTTTATTCGATGGGATTTTTTTCTATGTGGCATCAGAGGCAGAAGGGTAAGCTTCTAGAGGTATCCAAAAACATGAAGGGTATAAATATGGTGAATGTCACAATCTTTTTCCTATGGAAGGGGTGTTTAAAATTATAGGGCATAGGTTTAAGGTGAGAGAAGATTTACAAGGTGATGAGCGGCAACCTTTTCCCACACAGGGTGCTGCACACACAGAACGTGCTGCCAGAGGCTGGTGTTGCAGGAACAATTACAATGTTTACATGCCACTTATACAGGTACATGAATAGTAAAGGTTTAGAGGGATATGGGCCAGGCACAGGCAAATGGAACTAGCTTGGGGTTGACAACTTGGTCGGCATGAATGTGTTGGGCCTGTTTCCGTGCTTTATAACACTATCACTCAATGGCCATTACACTTCCAATCCAACTCTTCGAGACCACTTTAGTTATATTTTTCAGTACTCAACCCACCTGCAGTTACCACTTGACACTGGTGCTTTGCCCAAATCAAGATTCTGTACAACGTACTGAAAGTACACAAATTAGTCACTTTCAATTAGAGCCAAAAGATAAGGGCAATCCTACAGCAAATGTGAGTAAATCTTGCCTTTTGGTTTGACACACAGCAGTAACAAATTCTCATCCCAATCCCATGGTCTGTCAATTTGGAATCTGAGCAAATTTTAAAAAATGACACGTTTTACTATATAAACAAAGAATGTCAGCAGCTGAAACACAAATAATGAGAAATGCAAGTGGGGAGTACATAAGGTTTAAAATGGTGAAAGGCAAGTAAACAGAATTGAAGTCACATAGGAAAGATTCAGATTCTGGTTGAAATTTAAGATGGCAACAAACGCAGGAAAAGAGTGGGCCGGGCTCCTACTTCCTGTAGAGGCGCTCTGGGTGATCCGCGGTCGGCCACGAGGGATCCGTGGTGCCCCAGGGATCGGAGGCTGTGTGATCGGCATGGAGCGGCAGAGCAGTGATGGAAGACATCAAAAACATCACCTGGCCAAACCAATCCCTGTGACTCCAACCCAGTGCCACCGCCAGGACAGTAGGCCTTTATGGCCAAGTTAAGACTATATTTTTAATGACTATGGACATGTATCGTACAAAATGGCACCGGAAACGTGGTGAATCTTGCAGACTCAATGTAATCTACTATTCTCTGCCTGATCATGTGCCTGTGTAAATGCCACTTAAACATTGCCATAATTTCTGATTCTACCACCAGCCCTGGCAGCGCCTTCCAGGCATCTAACAGTCTCTGTGTAAAAAACTTGCCTTTTAAATCTCATAAATTTTCCCCTCTCTCCTTAAATCTATGCCTTCTGGTAATTGATATTTCCACCCTGTGAAAAAGATTCTGACTGCCTACCTTATCTTTGTCTCTGAGAATTTTATATACTTCCATTAGATCACCCCTCAGTCTCTGGCGCTCCAGAGAAAACAACCTAAGTTTGTTCAGCCAACACACTCTGATCCTAGCACCACCCAGGTAAACCTCTTCTGCACCCTCCACCTCCTTCCTGTACAGCTGTGACCAGAACCGCATACAATACTTCTGATGTGGCCTAACCAAGGAACAACAACGACACGTGTGATAGACAAAAAAGCTGGAGTAACTCAGTGGGACAGGCAGCATCTCTGGAGAGAAGGAATGGGTGACATTTCGGGTCGAGGCCCTTCTTCAGACACTTGTGATTTGGTTTAAGTACTAGTGAATGAAGATAAACAAAAAGAGGAAGGCATGCGTGTCCGAGGACATCCCAAAGTGCTTTACATTCAGTTAAGTATTTTATTTGTAATTTGCAGACATTGTTGTCATCTTGAAAGACAAAGCAGCAAAGCAAGTGAACAAGCAGCAGGTGATAATCTTGCAGTGGGGAGAACGATGGGGTTCGTTTCCTAAATTCTAACCATATAAAAAACCTGTATTCTAAAAATGGTCACGCAGTGATTCGGGAAAATTATTGTGAAGGCCTTAGCGTCTAAAGGCTAACAAATTTCAATGCTTGGCGCAGCAGATAGACCTGCTGCCTCACAGCAACAGAGACCAAGGTTCAGTCCTGACCTCGGGTGCTGTCTGCGTGGAGTTTTCACACTCCCTGTGACCGCATAGATTTCCTCTGGGTGTTCCAGTTTCCTCCCACATCCCAAAGATGTGTGGGTTTGTCGTTTAATTGTTCTCTGTAAATTGCTACTGTTATGTAGGGAGTGAATGAGAAAGTGGGATAACATAGAACTAGTACGAACGGGTGATCAATGGTCAACATGGAATCGGTGTGTCGTAAGGCCTGTTTCCATGCTGCAGCTCTAAACTAAACTCAACACAATGCTAACATTAAGTTGTAGAGAGGTGAACACATTGTTAATGATATCTTCTGTGAACGGTTAGTGGGTCAAAACATCCAAATGAACAATCTGCAATTTTGCCATAAAAACTGGTTCAGCCCTTCCATTTTGCGAAGAAAATAGTCCCAGAGCCAAGGCAGGGGAGGCCATAAAGTTACCCTCAAAAATCAAAGAACAAAAAGATGCCTGCTTGATTACATTGAACACTCAGAAAACAGGAGCGTATCCTTCCTCAGAAGGGAAAACAAATCCCTGCTCTGATCTGCTGTATTATGAGTCAACATGCAGAAGCACCTTGGGATATTGCCAAAAAGGGTGAGCACACTTGACATCCAGGCACAGGCGCGCACACACACACACACAAAACTGACTGTCAGCTAAAAATAAATAATCTGTGCCAGCAGAGAAACCCACTCTGAATTGATGACAAGCAATAATGAGCGGAGATAAAAAAACACACGGATTTCCTTTAATGTGAAAATTAAAAGGAAACTCATTATACATAATTAGTGAAGGTAGACAAAAATGCTGGAGAAACTCAGCAGGTGAGGCAGCACCTATGGAGCGAAGGAATAGGTGACGTTTTGGGTCGAGACCCTTTTTCAGACTCTTATACATAATTAGTGAGCTCCAATACATGACCCTGGAGCTTCTGCACATCAAGCTCCCAGCTTTGAACTTCAGTTATCATGTTGCAAGCCTGTATGTAGAAAGACAAGATACTTCTGCAAGGATTATTGCAAGCTTGTTCACTTTAACATTATCACTCGTTGGGAAGTGTTATGTTGCTTTGATGCAACAAAAAATGCCACAGCCACTTGTCACCCAGAAGAAGAAATGTAACTGCATTATTTCTTCAACAGGCTACGCGAATGGCAGCACTCAACCATCATATCAGCAACGCTGCAGGCTTAAATGCCCAAGTTTATATAACCTGATTTAACACAATAGGGGCGGCACAGTGACGCAGTGGAAGAGTTGCTGCCTTACAGTGGCAGAGACCCGGGTTTGCTCCTGACTAAGGGTGCTGTCTGTACGGAATTTGTTACCTTCTCCCCATGACTGTGCGAGTTTTCTCTGGGAGCTCCGGTTTCCTCCCACATTCCAAAGGTGTACAGGTTTGTAAGTTAATTGGCTTCTTTGGCAAGAATTGTAAATTGTCTTCAGTGTGTAGGATAGTGCTAGTGTTCAGGAATAGCTGGTTGGTGCAGACTCGGTGGGCCGAAGGGCCTGTTTCCTTGCTGTATCACTACATGAAACTAAACAAAACCAAATAATTTGACCTTGTTATTTCTACATTGTGCTCCCTCCAAAGCCAATACATTGTGCCCAGAATGTTTAATGATTTCCCAGTCGTGTTCTAACCAGGTCACTTGTCAGCGGTAGCGTGGCATCTACCCTTCTTATACATTATATTTCCTTTAACATAAAATGAGGCCATTTGGCCCATTGAGTCTACATCAGTACTCAGAGTAATCCAATTAATCCCATTCTCCTATTAATAACACAGCGACCTATTCACGCTTACATGTCCATCAAGTCCCCTGATTCTCCTACCACCTACCAACACATGGGGCAACTTTACAGGAACCCCTTTACCTACAGCAGGTGTTGGAATGTGGAAGGAAATCGGAGTACCTGAGGGAAGCCCACACAGTGACATGGAAAACATGTAAACTCCACACAGACAACACCAGAGGTCAGGAATGAACCTGAACCAATGGAGGCATTCAGCAGCACTCCCTGCATTCCAGATACAAGACCCAGCCATGTACTTGCTTATGCTCAGAATCTGCCCATGATAGTCAAAAGGTCCATAGGCATAAATTCATTTGGATCTCTATGTCTTCTTATATTTAACCACGTTGAAAGATTGTCATTCTTTTTATAAATTAACCCACAGGCATCACTCTCCTACATTACACAATGAATGCAAAGGGAATACAGAAGTTTGTGCTCCGTGATCACAAGCTGAAAGAAAGAGGCCAACGTTGCGAGATGCCTTTTTTCAGAGTAGCCAGGCATTGCACGTGTGTGAAAGTGATATTGCTCTGAGGGTAGCCCAGTCCAGGTCGATGTAGTCTGATATAACCACAATTTGAAGTTCACCACCCTCTCCCAGGCAATGAATGTGCATAAAGCAGCGGCATCACTCGACACTTCATGCCCAATAACCCCAAGACAACATGTGTTACGCACAGCCATAATTACACCATGTCAAGCACGACACATCGGTACTGAACACCTTGTCGAGACACGGATAAAATTCAAAGCAATCATTCCTTACCATAACACTTGTACGAATACCTTTTTAGAGAATGCACATTTCACATCAGTTAAAATCAGTTTGAAAATCAGAGTTTAAAAACAAATGACAACATTTTGAACTGGGAATATTGACATGTACAACGATATTAGACCTTCAAAACACATATAAAGGATGAAGTGTTGCAATGTTGCAGCACTATCAGTAAATCTGCATTAGAGAGGAAGATGATGCATTAAGCCAGGAAGTACTATCACTTCCACTGATCGAATGGTACAATTCATTGGGACATGTTAACATTGGCAATTACCATGATAGACATGGGCACTGTGGAAAAAATGGCAATGTGTATGTACAGCACGAGATTTGTACATACAAACACTATCAAGCATAATTCGCATTTCCGTTTGTCCAAGAAACCCATCTCCCACACATAGACAACATTAAATGTATTAGGCAGTTTATTCAAGTGAGAAATCATCACTTCAGAGTGTTTGAACACACCACAGGTAGCCAGCCACCTTCCATATCAGTCCACCCCATCAGTTGTGCTTTAGAGAGTGAACAATACGTGGGAATGTTAGCTAGCCCTGAAAATGAGAAATTTATAATACTGCTTTCCTTTTTTTAATCAATTGTGGACATTATTTTTTACCACCAATCGACTGTTTAGGAAGTAGAAGTGATAGGTACCAAGTATCTGTCAAGGCTCAGATTTCATCAGTCACATCGTGACTAAAATGCATGCAGAAAGATTTTTGATGTCTGCCCAGAGTCTGATACTCAGAAACCCCATCACCAGTTTCTACTCAGACCAACTAGGACATTTGCAGGTAGAATTTTCAAGATTGAAGAATTTGTTCATGCCCTGGCATTATCACTGACTGAAGCAGTCATAGGTATGTCTGGCAGTGCTGCTACGCAAAATCAACAGATTTTATGAACCAGGTAATTTGTTGCAGCCAGTTGATCCTACATCACCCTATTTACCAGTGAAATGTCTTCCATTATTATCTGGAGCAAAGTGGGAAGAACTGCATCAGGATGAAATGCAAAGTGTTACTGTTTTTTATGGTACATGGAACCACATCAGCTTGTGACAATTTTGTACACCAAAAGCAAATATATAGAATAATATATGATTCAAAGAGAAGCATTTTGCAAGGCAGAGGCAGGGTTCACAAAAACAGTAGATAAACGTGAAATTCTGGAGTTTACTGGAAAATACTAAATTGTCAGCAAAGAGAATGTGAGATCCCATAGAACTCGTGTGAACGGATCGTGGATTTGGTGGGCCAAAGGGCCTATTTCCATGCTACATCTTTAAACTAAAGTAAACAAGTATGCTCACACTGAGTTGAAACAAAGGAGATTAATCAAAACCTTCAGCAAGACTAAATGCACAAATGAAACTTAACTTGTTAAATTTTTCATTGGAAACCAGAGATTCAATTGTGTTGCAATTCACTGGCAGCTAACCGGCATTCACCAAGTTAAAGCACTGAAAGGCAGTTAAAACATTCACCATGGGGGAATATCTGTTCCAAGAATAAATTTTCTTCAGCAAAAGTACTGCTAATTGGCAGCAGATGAATTCTTTAGACTTCTGTTCCCTTTGCAGCAGTCTCATGATGCACATTTTCACAAAATAACAACCTTGCACAGCAGGATTGCAGCGTATGAGATGTACACAAATATGTTGTTTTTATCCCAATGCAGAGACCATCAATACTTCTGCATATCCAGCAACACACTCAGCATTTCACATGGTCAGTTAATGGAAATCTGCCTCGCTCAGTTCAATAACATTGAATCCTGTATCAGTAAGTTAAAAATAAACTTACTTGACCAAAGAGGTGAAGCAGATTTAAACCAGGAACCAGCTGGGATACATCGTGAATTTCCTCTTTCATATAAAATTGTAGCATGACTGCAAGTTGCCCAAGGCCTTCTTTCATTTCTTCACTCATCTGTTTGATATCTGTAAAGGAATGAACAAACTTACCATCAACCACAAGAAAATAATGTCTCATGGCAGCTGTTCTGTCTAGACGCATCAACTCCCCAATTCAATTTGAAGAAGGTGCAAGCATATATCTTCACAATTTTGACAGGTAAATAACATATATGGGGCAGACAACAAGCTGCTGCCACTCATCTCAATGTACCGAGGAAAGTTGGACAGCAATGTTCAGGACAGGTGATCAATCTCAACCGTGGCATACTGCAGGAAGGTATTTATTTTCTTTAAACTGTTGTGGTGACAATTGGTGCAATTTGTCTCTGTTTCAATGAGGCCAGTGGCAAATGTAGTAAATCATGCCAAGAAATGTCCTTGCACCACAAAACTAATAAATGATGAAAAGTCAAGAGTCAAGAGTGTTAATTTTAAGAAAGGCGGGAGAGAGAAAACAGGGAATTATAGACCAGTTAGCCTGACATCGGTGGTGGGGAAGATGCTGGAGTCAATTATAAAAGATGAAATAGCCGCACATTTGGATAGCAGTAACAGGATCGGTCCGAGTCAGCATGGATTTACGAAGGGGAAATCATGCTTGACTAATCTTCTGGAATTTTTTGAGGATGTAACTAGGAAAATGGACAAGGGAGAGCCAGTGGATGTAGTGTACCTGAACTTTCAGAAAGCATTTGATAAGGTCCCACATAGGAGATTAGTAGGCAAAATTAGGGCACATGGTATTGGGGGTAGAGTGCTGACACGGTTAGAAAATTGGTTGGCAGACAGGAAACAAAGAGTAGGGATTAATCGGTCCCTTTCAGAATGACAGGCAGTGACTAGTGGAGTACCGCAAGGCTCGGTGCTGGGACCGCAGCTATTTACAATATATATCAATGATTTGGATGAAGGGATTCAAAGTAACATTAGCAAATTTGCAGATGGGTGGCAGTGTGAACTGTGAGGAGGATGCTATGAGAATGCAGGGTGACTTGGACAGGTTGGGGGAGTGGGCAGATGCATGGCAGATGAAGTTTAATGTGGATAAATGTGAGGTTATCCACTTTGGTATCAAAAACAGGAAGGCAGATTACTATCTAAATGGCGTCAAGTTGGGAAAAGGGGAAGTACAACGGGATCTGGGGGTCCTTGTTCATCAGACTATGAAAGTAAGCATGCAGGTACAGCAGGCAGTGAAGAAAGTGAATGGCATGTTGGCCTTTATAACAAGAGGAGTCGATATAGGAGCAAAGAGGTCCTTCTGCAGTTGTACAGAGCCCTAGTGAGACCACACCTGGAGTATTGTGTGCAGTTTTGGTCCCCTAATTTGAGGAAGGACATTCTTGCTATTGAGGGAGTGTAGCATAGGTTTACAAGGTTAATTCCCGGGATGGCGGGACTGTCATATGCTGATAGAATGGAGTGGCTGCGCTAGTATACTCTGGAGTTTAGAAGGATGAGAGGGGATCGTATTGAAACATATAAGATTGTTAAGGGTTTGGACACGCTAGAGGCAGGAATCATGTTCCTGATGTTGGGGGAGTCCAGAACCAGGGGCCACAGTTTAAGAATAAGGGGTAAGCCATTTAGAACGGAGACGAGGAAACACTTTTTCTCACAGAGAGTTGTGAGTCTGTGGAATTCTCTGCCTCAGAGGGCGGTGGAGGCCAGTTCTCTGGATACTTTCAAGAGAGAGCTAGATAGGGCTTTTAAAGATAGCGGAGTCAGGGGATATGGGGAGAAGGCGGGAACGGGGTACTGATTGGGGATGATCAGCCATGATCACATTGAATGGCGGTGCTGGCTCGAAGGGCCGAATGATCTACTCCTGCACCTATTGTCTATTGTCTATTGTCATCCGTAACTACAACGGAACAATGAAATTCGTACTTGAAGCAATTAAACAGGCACGTAAACGCAATACACACGGTCAAATAAAATAATTTTAAAGTTCAATAAATTAATAAACGTAATATTGGTCCAAAGAAAAGTAAAGCTCGTAGTACAACCAAAGAAGTTCGCAGAGTTGCTGAGGTTAATGTTGTGTAATGTTCAAGAATCTGATAGTACCCATGAGGAAGCCATTCTTGAAGCTGGTGGTTACAGTTTTCAGGATCTTGTATCTTCTTCCCAATGGTAGAAACAAATTGAGGGTGTGCTCTTTGATTATGGATGAGCAGTCTGTGATTTGTTGTGCTCAAAGTCAACATGTGTGATCTCCCTTTTTGGAAAGTTCAGAGCCAGACACTTGAAATACATTGAAGGCGACTTCACAGAAACAGGCCATGTGTGTCAGCCAGTCAATGTCATTGTTTACACTCCCAAAACCAACTATCCAACCTGACCCTGCAACACCTTGTCCACGCATGTGTTTTGTTCTAAACCTCCTGCTATTATTCTTGCATCCACAGATGCTCATTTTTGACCCCTAAAGCTGAAAATGGCCAATCAACTCTGTCCCTCATCACTTTAAACATTAAATTCAACCATATCTAGAACACATAGTATGAAAGGGTGATGGATACAGATTTAATTCACTTCAGTAACTGCCAAATAGTTGAAGAAGAGAATGTTGCTGAGAAAATACTGCACCACAATGGGGAAATGCAGGGGAATGGGACGAACAGGATCACTCTACAGAAGAGCTAGCGCAAACTCAATGAACTGAAAGGCCTTTTCATAGGCTGCAAAATTAAATGATTTTTATGGGCAGGATTGCAATTACAAAAAAAACCGCCAATTGTTCAGGTTTAGTTCACCAACAGATAGCCACAAAAAGCTGGAGTAACTCAGCGGCACAGGCAGCATCTCTGGAGAGAACGAATGGTTGACGTTTCGGGTCGAGACCTTTCTTCAGTCTGAAGAAAGGTCTTCAGTTTTTTTAGAACAATGCATTGGTATTAGTATTGGTTTATTATTGTCACATGCACAATGAAAAACTTTGTTTGCGTTTAAGAAGGAACTGCAGATGCTGGAAAATCGAAGGTACACAAAAATGCTGGAGAAACTCAGCGGGTGCAGCAGCATCTTTGGAGCGAAGGAAATAGGCAACGTTTCGGGCCGAAACCCTTCTTCAGACTGATCAGACTTTGTTTACGTGCTATCCAGAAGTACAAATGAGATAAGACTACAGTGGTGTCTTCTGCAAACTTGTAGATGGAGTTAGAGCAGAATTTATAGAACATTTATAAAGAGCATAGTAAGGGACTGAGAATGCAACTTTGCGGGCCACTGGGGTATTGAGAATTATCTTGGAGGAAATGTTGTCGTCTATTGTCACTGATTGTGGTCTATGGGTAAGAAAGTCAAGGTTCCAGTTGCAGATGAAAGTGCTGAGTCGGTCCAAGAAAATGGAAAAAGTTTGCTTGGAATTTATGGTGTTGAATGTAGAGCTATAGTCAATAAATCGATGTCTGAATATGTGTCCTTGTTATCCATTCTTTGACTATTACCCATATGTTCAGGATGAGCGTAGACCCAGGGAGATGGCATCAGCCCTGGACCTGTTGTGGTGGTGACCAAATTGCCGTGGAAGGCAAGAGTTGATGTGCGCCATGACCTGCCTCTCAAAGCACTGCACGATGGTGGATGTCAGAGACACTGCGGTACTCTTTAAGGCATGTTACTTTGTGTTCCTTCAGATTAGAAAAGGGAGAGGTTAAAGATCCCCATGAATACTCCTGTGTACGAAGGAGCTGCAGATGGTGGTTTAAACCAAAGCTAGACACAAAATGCTGGGGTAACTCAGCAGGACAGGCAGCATCTCTTGAGAGAAGGGATGGGTGACGTTTTGGGTCCAGACCCTTCCCACGGTGGGAAAAAGGGTCTCGACCCGAAACATCACCCATCCCTTCTCTCCAGAGATGCTGCCTGTCCCGCTGAGTTACTCCAGCATTTTATGTCTATCCGATGAATACTCCTGCCAGCTGGTAGTTTAAGGTGACTGAGCAAACAAACAAAATGCAGTTCTCCATATACAAGCAGCCAGCTTTATCGAGGAAGCAATCACCTGATGTAACTCATTGTATACGAGTTACTCTATGACCCTTGTGAGAGAGGTGATAAAACATTATTGAAGTTCATGGCTGTATTTTATTTCTAATAAATTCCTTTCCAAATATTTTGTATGTTTTGCAATTACTGCCCACACATTTGAAAATACAGTTATTATCTTCAATAGCTGGAGGCAATGTACTGAATTGGATCAGACTAATCTACCATGATGTACAGATGGCATGTACACTGTTTGTAAATTCAAATGGAGAAAACTGTTAGTAAATAAACTGTCATCATGCTCTGTGACCAAAACATATTTCAGAGAAGAGGTAGAGTGATCATAAAGAGATAATTAAGGTGACTGTGACAGATCAACATACCCAGATTGAGTTTTGCAAAAACCACACAATGCAAAACCACATACTTGGTCCAAATAGGAACCAGCGTTGAATTCCCAGGCTGAGGTAAGAGTGAGTGCCCTGGACAGCAAAGAGACCTGGTAAAACTGAACTTAATAAGAAAACTCTCCACTGACTGGAGTTATATAATAGACCATCCTAAAGGAAGTGTTGACCTAAAGTTCTAGTTGATGGAGCACAATCATCTCAGTTTTAAGACATCACTGCAGGAGTTCCCGGTGCAACCATTTTGAGCTTCTTCATTTTGACCGACATGTTCACTGATTATTGCACAATGTTTATTTCTATTCACATCTCTTCGGCAAATGAAGCAGTCAGTATCTAAGTGCAGCAAAATATGGACAATGTCCAGATAGGAATTGATAAGTGAAAGGTAACATCCAAGCCACCATCAGGCAATGATTATCTCCAACAAGAAAGCGTCCATTCGCCTCTATTTGATATAATTGGAATTACTATAATTGAGTCCCCTGCCATCAATATCTTGGGGGCTCAGTACTAAATGTGAACTAAATGTTTACCAAGCTTATTACTAATATGGTTAAAGAACAAGTGAGAGGCTAGCTATCCTGCAGCTAGTAACTCACTTCATGACACCTCAAACCCTCCCCACCATCAACAATACAAAAGGCAGCAGTGCGATAGAGCACACTCCACCCGGCTGCAAGAGAAAGCAAGTCTATGAATACCTGAATATACTGAATGGTTTAAGGGGAACTTGGAGACATCAGTACATACAGGACACCATTCTGACTCTGCCTTTCCATCAGCATTGCTACATCTAAACCCTGTTACTTCACAACTAACACCTCACCACAAGAATGCTGTGGTTCATCACCAACTTCTCAAGGCTAATTTGCCATGGTCAGTAAATGCACTAATGCTCACATACCATAAATTATACACAAAGTGCTGGAGTAAGTCAGCGGGTCAGGCAGTATCGCTGGAGAACAAGTGCTGTTTCGGGTCGGGACTCTGCTTCAGACGATTGTGATGGGGAGGATGGGGTGTTGGGGGGGAGAAAGGATAGGAGGGGCAGGACAAAGCCTGGCAAGTGATAGGTGGATGTGGCTATGTCAGGGGGAGTTGATAAGCAGATGGTTGGACAAAGGCCAGAGGTGAAAAGACAAAAGGTGTGAGATAAGGATAGAAGAGTTGTGAATTGTGAACCCAGCACAAGGTATGTAGATGGAAGGGGAGGGGGAGGGGAGAAATGGGTGCGAGTCCAGGTGGGGCACAACAAAAGGGGGGCTGGGGAGGGGAGTGAAGAGGAATAAAGTGGGGTTGGGGGTTTGGGTGGTTACCTAAAATTGCAGAATTGAACGTTCTTACCGTTTTGCTGCTCAGCTACAATGGAGCAGCAAAAAATATATAAACTTGTAGCACACTAAATAAGTACACTGTGGTACACTTTTTCAACTGGTGAATTAATATGTTTAAAGCTTGGGTTATGCATCACAATTGAAATCGTCCAACATCTTATGTGAATAGTAGTATGATCCTGTGAATTATTGCCGTAAATGTACAACATTTGCACTGCCCTTTCGACAACATTTATTATTAAACTATTCACAGATTGAGAATGTGAATATAAAATGTAACAATTAAGGATGACAAATAATTTCTCCTAAGTATTTTTCAGTCGTATTTAATGCTGTTTTCACATCAACAGTGTTGAATTCATAGCCTTTAAACCACTCAAATTACGGCAGCCATGGTAAAAAAAGTGCTGAAAATTCATCATGAAATCCATAATTGATTTTAATTACTCAACCTACAGTCCCATAATATATATTGATGACTACAGCAAGTTTAAATGCAATCAAGCTTCTCTTTAAAACCAAATTCACTGACAATTAACTTTCCTATAAAAATGGAAGCTAAATTATGTCTCAGATTTTTTGATTCCTTATTAAAGCAAATTACGTGGAATATTTCAATAGCATTCATCTGCAAAAGGCTCATTACACATGAATTGGCTCACTGACACCAAAACAAAGGAGGAATTACTTCCCGTAAATGCTTCTTCAACCATTGCATAAATTTAGAGCTACACAGTGTTCCCTGTTGCTCGTCATTGTTTTAAAAATATGTGCAGCAAACAATCAGTATGAACTTTGATAGAGTGAGAGTCTGAAGAAGGGTACGGACGCAAAACATCACCTATTCCTTTGCCCCCGCTGAGTTACTCCAGCGTTTTGTGCCTCTCTTCGGTATAAACCAGCATCTGCAGTTCCTTCCTATAAAGCAGGTATCGGCAACCTTGTTCTGCATAGGGGCCGAGACGCATGTCTGTGAGCGGATGGCGGGCCACATCTATCACGTGTACACATGGATCCCACCCCCATCCCACCCCAGATGGCAGGCATCAAATCACGTGTTCACAGAAGATAGACAAAAATGCTGGAGAAACTCAGCGGGTGAGGCAGCCTCATGCAATCCTTGCGTCTCACCCACTGAGTTTCTCCAGCATTTTTTGACCACCTTTGATTTTTCCAGCATATGCAGTTCTTTCTTAAACGTGTTCACAGAAGGTGCGCGGCCGTGCCGGCGGCTTTGCGCAGGATGCGGTACAGCCAGAGCTCGGCCGCGCTCAGAGCGCCCGGCCGGTGCTCGGGGCGCTCGGCCGCCGCTTGGGGCGCTGCTGCTCGGGGAACTCGGCCGCTGATCAGGGCGACTGGCGGGCCAGATGATTATGGGGGGAAAAAATCCGCCTGCGGGCCGGATGATTTCGGGTTCCGGGCCGCATTCGGGCCGGGGACCGTAGGTTGCCGACCCCTGCTATAAAGTATGAACTTTGACTTTTACATGTTTCAATGGTTATAGATTTTATTGTAACTCATTATGAAATTCTCCAGTTTTCTGTGCCTTATGGAATCATTGGCAAATCATTGTATGTACATAGGAAAAGAAGCAGCCCGTTTCACCTATTCTACATTGTAAGAGATCGTAGTCAAGTTAGTTCCTACTTTCTTTTATTCTTTCCATCTAATATTTTTGGTCACCAAAAGGATCACCTATCCCTGTCTTACGAATTGGACCAAAATCCAATTGCAGTTTATGACAATTCAAACTACAACCACTCTCAAAGCCCCTAATTGTTGCTGATCTCATTTTTGAATGCCCTGGGCTGCAATTTTTAGACCATCCCCCCCTTGTCCAATCCATCCCAACCGATGGAAATTTCCATCTACCCAAGTGCTTAATTAAATCTGTGCAACTTCTCTAATATATTTGAGACAATGAATTGCATGACTAACAACTTAACACTTTAAAGGCTAAATTGGAAAGTATTTCATTAGGCTATATTTTGTTCAGAGAAAAATCAAATCATCTCATTGCAAACCAATAGGCGAGTTAACATGTATCTGTATGTGAATGGCTCGACTGTAATCACGTATTGTCTATCCGCTGACTGGTTAGCATGCAGCAAAAGCTGTTCCCTGTACCTCGGTACACGTGAAAATAGACTAAACGAAACATGTAGAAATATCAGCCAGAATAGTAATTCCACGTGTGAAATGTTTCCCATGACTGCCCCTTCCCCAGCTCATCCACTGTTGAAGACTTCATCCTGGCTCACAACTAGTCCCATTCATCCACCGTCCCTGCACCAACTGGTCCATGTGCATCTGACCAGACAAAGCAGTGATTTTAAATTTTGCACCTTTGTTTTAAAAAGGCCTCTACTCCACTTCACTGTAAATCACTCCAGGCTGATATTCTCCTGAAGTCTGTGCGCTCCGAATTCTCTACACACTCATACAGTACATCCCTGATTTGCATTGCTCTACTACTACCACAAATTCCCTCCCACAAATGTTCAGCTCCTTTCTCCTTGTTTCAGATCCTCCAAGAAAACTTTAAAACATCCCTGGTCAATCCGTCCCTTCCCACCCGAACCACCCCCTCTCCGGGCACTTTCCCTTGCAACCGCAAGAAATGCTACACTTGTCGTTTTACCTCCCCCCTTGACTCCATTCAAGGACCCAAGCAATCTTTCCAGGTGCAACAGAGGTTCACCTGCACCTCCTCTAACCTCATCTATTGCATCCGCTGCTCTAGATGTCAGCTGCTCTACATCGGTGAGACCATGCGTAGGCTTGGCGATCACTTCGCCGAACACCTCCGCTCGGTTCGCAATAACCAACCTGATCTCCCGGTGGCTCAGCACTTCAACTCCCCCTCCCATTCCGAATCCGACCTCTCTGTCCTCGGCCTCCTCCATGGCCAGAGTGAGAACTACCATAAATTGGAGGAGCAGCACCTCATATTTCACTTGGGCAGTTTGCACCCCAGCTGTATGAACATTGACTTCTCTAATTTCAGGTAGTCCTTACTTTCTCCTCCCCTTCTCAGCTCTCCCTCAGCCCACTGGCTCCACCTCTTCCTTTCTTCTTGCCCCACCCCCCACCCCCCACCCCCCACCCCCCACCCTCACATCAGTCTGAAGAAGGGTTTTGGCCTGAAACGTTGCTTAATGGTAGCGAATTGAGGAATGCAGTTGACCAGAGGGATCTAGGAATAACTGTGCATAGTTCCCTGAAGGTGGAATCTCATGTAGATAGGGTGGTAAAGAAAGCTTTTGGTGTGCTGGCCTTTATAAATCAGAGCATTGAGTATAGAAGTTGGGATGTAATGTTAAAATTGTACAAGGCATTGGTAAGGCTAATTCTGGAGTATGGTGCACAATTTTGGTCGCCAAATTATAGGAAAGATGTCAACAAAATAGAGAGAGTACAGAGGAGATTTACTAGAATGTTGCCTGGGTTTCAGCAACTAAGTTACAGAGAAAGGTTGAACAAGTTAGGTCTTTATTCTTTGGAGTGCAGAAGGTTAAGGGGGGACTTGATAGAGGTCTTTAAAATGATGAGAGGGATAGACAGAGTTGATGTGGATAAGCTTTTTCCATTGAGAGTAGGGAAGATTCAAACAAGAAGACATGATTTGAGAATTAAGGGACAGAAGTTTAGGGGTAACATGAGGGGGAACTTCTTTACTCAGAGAGTGGTAGCTGTATGGAATGAGCTTCCAGTGGAAGTGGTGGAGGTAGGTTCGATTTTATAATTTAAAAATAAATTGGATAGGTATATGGACGGGAAAGGATTGGAGGGTTATGGTCTGAGTGCAGGTAGATGGGACTAGGGGAGAATAAGTGTTCGGCACGGACTAGAAGGGCCGAGATGGCCTGTTTCCGTGCTGTAAATTGTTATATGGTTATATGGTTATTTCCTTCACTCCATAGATGCTGCCTCACCCGCAGAGTTTCTCCAGCATTTTTGTCTACCTTTAAAACATTTGAATTAGCTTTCGTCTCCTCAGTTAATATCTCCTTTGTGGCTGAGTATCTCAGTTTGTACACTAATGTTGGAATATTTTTCCACATTAAAAATAATATACAAATACAAGTTGTCACTGTTATGAAGTTGTAGCAAATCACACGAGCAGACATCAGTTTTTTTTTTCTTCTTTAAAAAGAGAAAGCTCAACTGACAAGATCAAACAATACAAAAAAAATCTTTTTCAGATTTCAAATTAGTGATTTGAATCTGAACTGGCTCATTGGCATGAAAACCAGCTGCTTCTCACAAATCCCAACATCCAAGGTGCAAAATATCTGTGCTTTCAGACCAGGAAATTGTTGATGATCAATAAAATTGAAGAATGTGCCAAAGATGAACAGTTACATTGAAAATCAATTTCATCATCGGCTGAATCAGCATCTGCTAATATAACCGCTCCGTCACACACAGGGGCTGAAGGAGTGATTCTTCCTCCATTTCAATTTCCAGTGAGCCTAATAGTCTGCAAGATCTTCTGTCGATTGGATTGCCTACCTGATGTTCATAGATGCTTTTCTTTTGTATCATCTTTGTTTGCACAATGTATGTGGCTCAAACAGAGATGTAAGACATTTTGACCAGTTGTTATATTCACTGCTGCTTCCTGATTCAAGTCTCTGCTAGCCATGTGGCTAGTTTTGCTTTTTATAAACAAAACATTTGCATTCCAATCTATTTCTAATATTGAAGACCGAAACTGATAGGCTTTGAAATAATAAAGGTATCAAGGGATATGGGGTTAGAGCAGGAAAATGTAGCTGATGTGAAAGATTAGCTGTAACCTTACTGAATGGTGAAATTACTCATTTTTTCTTATGGTTAGGAAGTCCTTATGCTCTACTTGAGCCTGCCAGCCTGTCCATTAATAAAGTATTGATTATGAAGCTAAAGAACTAAAGTCTGAAAAATGTCACCCATCATTAAACAACAACATTACCCACCAGAAATGTCAAGAAGCAAGATTGTTTAATTGTCATATGAACTGGGAACAGAACAAATGAAATTCTTATTTACCGCCGCTTTACAGGCACATTAATGCAACAACACAATAAATATATTAACAATAATACAATAAGTTATCAGCAATCTTAGACAATCAAACCATCAAAAATATTGCAAGCTCAAGTACATATGACCCTTAAACAAAGTCTGCAGTAGTTTAGTGCTGAGGTAGGGTTGTGGTTAGTATTATACAGTGTGCAGTGTTACTTTTGGAAATTAAACTACAAATGTTAAGAACTCCAGGTCTGTGCAGCTGACTGCAGCCAGGAGAAACATCGCAGGAAAGCTGACACAGAGTCTGTTAATACACACCTTCTGCTTCAATTTCAACTGGTGTGCCAGTGTAAACTTGTAAAGGAGGTAACGGATTGGACATTATTTGGGTTTCAATGAATGTATGGCCCTTCATATAACTTAAAACATATGGTTACAAAGCATACCCGCAGCCTTTAACAGAATTCGGTAAATGTTGAATTATTTAATAAATAACAATAAAATAATCAATAAACTCAGATCTCAAAACAGTTTCACCATTTCCCAACCGGCCATACCATCACTAACCACCCGCAACCACCTGCCAATTCCCACCAAGCAGTTTGAAGCATTTTTGACCAACTGAACAGATCAATTGAAACAGTTCACCCCAGAGATCAGAACCAAGAACTTACTGGACTGAAGATCTGACACACAATACAATTCTTCTGATGAGCAGAAGGAGCCAGTCATCTGTAAAACAAATATAAACAACTTTAATTTCGCATAAGGAATTTCACCAGGCTCCCATTATCCCAAAGACCCACCTTCTTACTAGAACGTAAGGAACAGGAGCAAAATTCCAGCCTGCTCTATCATTCAGTAAGATCATATCTGATCTAACCCTGGCCTCAACACCACTTCCCTGCTCTTTCGAGTCCCTTGTGCTTTAACTACCTGTCAATTTTACCTTGAATATATTCAATGGCTCTGCCTCCACACACTCCGGGTAAAAGTTACGATCTTGGACAGAATAACTTTTTCCACATCTCGGTCTGAAATGGGCAACCGCCTATTCTGATTCTATGTCCCCAGATTCTCAATAACTCCACCAGGGGAAACATTTTCTCTGTGTCTACCTTATCAACCCCACTTAGAATCCTATATTTCTGTAAGATCACCACTCATTCTTCTATACATCATTAGGCATAGGACAACCCTGCTGAACCTTTCTTCATATGCCTACCCTTTCATTCCAGGAACTAATCTCGTGAATCTTCTCTGCATTGCCACCAACACAGAGATCAAAACTGTCAGGAGTACATCAGGTATGTCTCATCAGCACTTTGTAAAGTTACATCAAACCTTTCCACGTTTGTATTTTATAACTCTTGTAATGACGGCCATTTAATTAGCCTTCCCAATGACTTCATCTGCCTACATGCTACCTTTGTGCTTCATGTATTTGTAACCCCATGACCCTTTGTTTAGGAACATTCTATAGTCTATTCCATTTCTTTCTTCACATTCACTCATATTATACCCCATCTGCCAACATTGTGCCCACTCACTTAACCTATTGATGTCTTATGCAGGTTCTTTATGTCTTCCACATTATTCGCTGAAGGGCCTGTCCCACTTAGGCTATTTTTTAGGCGACTAGGCTGTCGCCACATGATCGCCGGGGTGTCGCCTGTATGGTCGTGAGTAGTCTCCTCAGTCGCCCAAAGAGTCGTAGCGTCTTTCTGGTCACTGCTGGATTTTCAACATGTTCAACATTTTTTGGCAACAGTGGGTTGACGACAATGAGTGTAGCTTGACTTCTCCTGATGTAGGTGTTGTCGTAGGTCGCCGCCAGGTGACGTAGGTTGTCGCCGGTGCTGACTTCGGTGAATTCCATTGGCGACTACCTACATCAACCTACGTCAACCGGCGACAGGTACCGTCAACTGAATTGTTTTCAGTTGTCTAAAGTTGTCGCCAACTGGGTCGTAGCTTGTCGCGAGTGGACATAGATTGACTTCGGTTGTCGTAGGTTGTCGCCTATGTGGTCGTAGGTTGTCGCCTGTGTGGTCATAGGTGGACATCCTAATGGGTCACCGGTTGTCGGTAGCTTGCCATAGCTTGACGTCGACTAGGTGGTAGGTTGTTGTAGCTTGTCATAGGGGGGGTCCAGTCACCGGTATTTCGGCAACCTGCTACGACTATGACATTTGCCGGCAGTCGCCTAAAAAATCGCGTAAGTGGGACAGGCCCTTAATCCACCTATCGTCAGCAAGTTTGTTACTGCACAATCGGTCCCTTTATCCAAGATATCCCAATAGGCAACACACTTGTTATGACATTGTCAAACTGAAAATGACCTGCTTATCTAGACACAAGATGCCAGTGGATTATCCCTAACCCCATTAGCTCTTGTGACTTCAGAAATACTTTCAGGAAATCAAATACATTACGTGTCCCCTTCAACCATTGTTACATCGACCAATTCAAACCCCCTCAGATTGTATACATTTCAATAAGACACCTCACATTTCTTCTCAATGGCAACACAGACAAAACCTCCTAAAATTTTCCACAGAAATCAACACTTATCCTTCCCAATGCAAGCGTATCCCTTCTTAAAAAGAGAATTAAACTGTAGATAAACTCCTGGTGTGGCCTCACCAATCCCGTGAAGAGCTCAAGCAAGACCTCCCTACCTTTTGCAATAAAAGCCAACATTCCATTTACTTTCCTAATTACCTGCTGTGCCTGTTTACTAACGTGCTACAGGTGCATGAAGGATGATTCCCAGCCCCCTGTGTAGGGAGTAAGCCATTCTCAAGTGGGGAGAAGGTCACATGAAGCTTAATCTTTTCCTTGTCCCCAGTCTCTTTCACTTGAAATGTTAAACTGACTTCCATCTAGTGGGGTGCCGCAAGGCTCGGTGCTGGGACCGCAGCTATTTACAATATATATTAATGATTTAGATGAAGGAATTAAAAGTAACATTAGCAAATTTGCAGATGACACACAGCTGATGCTATGAGGATGCAGGGTGACTTGGATATGTTGGGTGAGTGCAGATGCATGGCTGATGCAGTATAATGTGGGTACATGTGAGGTTATCCACTTTGGTGGCAAGAACAAGAAGGCAGATTATTATCTGAATGGTGTCAGATTAGGAAAAGGGGAAGTGCAACAAGACCTGGGTATCCTTGTACATCAGTCCCTGAAAATAAGCATGCATGTACAGCAGGCAGTGAAGAAAGCTAATGGCATGTTGGCCTACATAACGAGAGGATTTGAGTAAAGGAGCAAAGAGGTGCAGTTGCACAGGGCCCTGGTGCGACCACACCTGGAGTATTGTGTGCAGTTTTGGTCCCCAAATTTGAGGAAGGACATTTGTGCTATTGAAGGAGTGCAGCATAGGTTCACGAGGTTAATTCCCGGGATGGCGGAATTGTCATATGATGAACGAATGGAGCCACTGGGTTTGTATTCACTGGAATTTAGATGGATGAGAGGATCTCTTATAGAAACATAAAATTATTAAGGGATTGGGCACGCTAGATGCAGGAAACATGTTCCAGATGTTGGGGGAGTCCAAAACCAGAGGCCACAGTTTAAGAATAAGGGGTAAGGCATTTAGAACTGAGATTAGGAAAAACTTTGTCACCCAGAGAGTTTGTGAATTTGTGGAATTCTCTGCCTCAGAAGGCAGTGGAGGCCAATTCACTAGATGCATTCAAAAGAGAGTTAGATAGAGCTCTCAGGGCTAGTGGAATCAAGGGATATGGGGAGAAGGCAGGAACGGGGTACTGTTTGTGGATGATCAGCCATGATCACATTGCATGGCGGTGCTGGCTCAAAGGGCCGAAAGGTCTTCTCCTGCATCTATTTTCTATGTATCTATTATCTATGTATCTGCCTCATATATTGTATCATTTCAAGGCAAGGGATTCCCTCTGTAGTCCAGGCTTAGATTTATCCATCAATCAGGATGACTCACTTTACTGCTGGTGGGACCTGGGGATGCATAAATTGGACCATGTGTTTCATCCATGGTAACCAGGGTCACGTTTCAACAATAGCTATCGGATTACCAAACATTTTGAGACATTAAAGCATTATGAAAGACAATGATACAAAGGCAATAGTTGTTTTCTTTTCATTCTTACATCCTCTCATGGATTCTTACAGTCGACTGACAACTATCAAAGAAGGACCCAAGCTTTTTCTCTCTCCTTAAGTGGGAATTGCAAAGCCAGATGTAGAGATCTAAACCAGGATTGCCAAAGGACAGCACTAAGGCAATCCAATCCAGAATGGCCCTGTTGAAGCATTGTTAGGGATCAAGACTGAATTTATTTTTGCAGCCAACAAAAAAAGTGAGCCTTTCTGCAAGAAATTGCAGCGAATTATGGATGCAGCCCAGACCATCACACAAACCAACCTCCCTTCCATTGACTCATTTATGCCTCACGCTGCCTCGGCAAGTCCTGCAGCATAATCAAAGACGAGTCGCACCCTGGCCACTCCCTCTTCTCCCCTCTCCCATCAGACAAAAGGTATAGAAGTGTGAAAACACACACCACCACGTTTCTTCCAAGCTGCTATCAGGCAACTGAATCATCCTACCACAACCTGAGTGCCGTGCTGAACGACTATCTACCTCTTTGATGACCCTCGGATTATCCTTGATCGGACTCAGCTGGCTTTACCTTGTACAAAACGTTATTCCCTTATCATGTATCTATACACTATAAATGAATCGATTGTAATCATGTACTTTCTGCTGACTGGTTAGCACGCAACAAAAGCTTTTCACTGTAACTCGGTACATGTGACAATAAACTAAACTGAACTGAACTGAACCTTTCACCCTTACACTTCCCATTTGTCACTGAAACGGTGCACAACATTTTAAGAGTATTAGCCAATATTGATCCCTCAACCAATGTCACCATGCAGATTACTTGCCCAATACCATCTTCTTCAAACAGTTCAGCGTCCTCTCGACCAGCAACACCACTACTTCTCCCAATCATTCTCACTTGATTTCCCCACCACCACAACAATTTCCTTTCTCTTCACCCCTTCCCATCTTCTGCAACTTAAAATACCTTTGATTTCTATGTATTCCTAAATCCGATATAGTGTCATTGAACTGAAATCACTTTTTACAGCTGCTGCTGCCTGGCATGCTGAGTATTTCTCACATTTTCTGCTTATTAATTATAAATCGGAGCATCCTGATCCTTGCCCAGGTTAAACAACAGTTTCAGTCGGTTTGTTGCCAATGAGAATGGAGCTTTACTAAATTGAAGGTCTTCTAACCCTTACAATTAAGGTTGTAGTGTCACTGAAGAACATCAATCTTCCTGCAGCCTGAATGATCTCATCTGTTACTGGTTTTACTTCGTAGATTAGGAAATTACATGTATTTGTTGAGAACATTATTACATCAGATCTTTATGATCGCTGAACTGCCAATCACAGGCTAATCACAATGGAGCAGAGAAGACATCATTATCATTACAGTGAAGAACTCCAAAGAGTCATGTACAATTTTCATGTTTTAATTACTGATAACAAAGCTCATGTGCGGGGTGTTGAGCAACACAGATTATAACAATAAATGCTGGGAGGTGAGGGGTGGGAGAAAATATGTTGAACATGATTTATTTTCATAAAATTACGAGTTAGCCACTGCAATATCGTGCCAATGATTCATGCTCTTCCAAACTTCTGTTCTACTGGCTTTGGACACTATTTATACACAAAATTGTCAATTGCTTCAGTACACACATGAACAACATAAAATGACCAATCCATAAAGTAGTGGATTGATAACAGATGAATACTGACATCTTAACTGGAAAACCAGCATTTCGGAGAGAGATCGAGGCCCATTCATGTAAGGACTAAGAAGATGCATGTAAGAATTAAGAAGATCACATAAGAAAATGCACGATTGCCTGAATTGAATCTGTACAAGTGTGTGAGTGGACACGAGGGAGAAAACAAGTACATGTGAGTGAGTAAGTCTCCATAAATGGGCACACAGCAAGTCAAATCAGGTTGAATGTATTGTCATAGGCATCATTACAGCGAGGTAGACGTACAATGAAAATCTTGCTTGCAGCAGCATAACGGGCACATAGACAACACACAAAAACATAAATTACACATAAATTACACATACAAATGTCAAACAAAAGTGTTGAACAGAACATGAACACGATGTATATAAAGAATACTGCTACCATGCACTGATCTGATATTTCATTTGAATCCCTTCACAAATCTGCTAAACCTTCTGTAATATCAAATTCAACTAATTATCCATGCTCCATCAACTTACCAATTTAAAGATTATCCTTGCAACAAGCCGAACCATATCAGTTGGAACTTGAGGATAAATGCTTCTCAAACACTTGCATTCACACTTGTGCTCTGGCCAAGCTAGTTTCTGAAATAAAAAGACATACGTTAAATAATATACAGCACAGATAAATGCGCTAAATCATGATAAAAAAAGAAGTATGTAGCACATTGGCCAGGCTCTGGAAACAGAAAATACATTTCAACAGACAATTCTATTGATAAATAATAAAGACCCCACCTCTTAGCAGTGCTGACAAGATTAATTATTAGGAATAAGAGTAAAACAATCAACTAGAAGATGGCAATATAAATACAAAAAAAACTTGAGTTCAATATCTTGCTAAAGTTTTAAAATATATTTCAAACAACCTGCTCTAATGTAGAACGACAAATTCATTTGCACTGAACCAAAAAAAATGCACTGCAGAATTGAAAGTTAATAACCAGGTCTAGACCAATTCTGCACACATTCCTGGATGCCTTAGCACGTCACAAAATTCACCACCCCATTTTTTAATGGAATTTTATCTTCATCATTGATGCTTGCTGGTGCAAAACATCTGCAAATAAAGTCAACAGCAGTGCGACATGTAAAATGTCCAGATAACTTATTCAGCATGCCTGAAGAATGAGTTCTCATTTATCGACAGGGACAGAAATGAGAGAAGCTGAAATTTTAGCTGCAAAGAGGTTAGGATAGGTCATCTCAGTTACTACTTTTACCTAAGCAGCCCTTGGGTTCTAGGATGACTTGCATTTGGACCATTTCCGAGAGCTCGTAAGTGGTTAATGAGGCCAGTGTCTGAACTATAGGTACTGCCAGCGGTGCAGAAAGGCATGTGGAAGTGGGTAGTTTGGGTCCTTCCCTTTACTTTGGGATTGTGAGCTCTAGTCAAAGGGACTCAAATGATCCTTCTTCATTTGGAAGGTAGAAAAAAATGCTGGAGAAACTCAGCGGGTGAGGCAGCATCTATGGAGAGAAGGAATAGGTGATGTTTCAGGTCGAGACCCTTCTTCAGACTGATGTCGGGGGGGGCGGAAGAAAGCAAGAGGCAGTAGGCCAAAAGACAGTAGGCTTGTGGGAGAGCTGGGAAGGGGAGGGGAAGGAGGGAAGGAGGGAGAAAGCATAGACTACCTGAAATTGGAGAAGTCAATGTTCATACCGCTGGGGTGTAAACTACCGAAGCGGAATATGAGGTGCTATTCCTCCAATTTGTGCTGGGCCTCACTCTGGCAATGGAGAAAGGTCGGATTCGGAATGGGAGGGGGAGTTGAAGTGCTGAGCCACTGGGCGATCAGGTTGGTTATTGCGAACTGAGCGGAGGTGTTGGGCGAAGCGATCGCCAAGCCTGTGCTTGGTCTCACCGATGTAGAAAAGTTGACACCTGGAACAGCAGATGCAGTAGATGAGGTTGGAGGAGGTGCAGGTGAACCTCTGCTGCACCTGGAAAGACGGCTTGGGTCATTGGATGGAGTTGAGGGGGGAGGTAAAGTGACAAGTGTAGCATTTCCTGTGATTGCAATGGAAAGTACCCGGGGAGGGAGTGGTATGGGTGGAAAGGGACAAATTGACCAGGGAGTTACGGAGGGAACGGTCTCTGCGGAAAGCAGAAAGGGGAGGAGATGGGAAGATGTGACCAGTGGTGGGATCCCGTTGGAGGTGGCGAAAATGTCGGAGGATTATATAGGTAAAAGAGGTCCTGGATTGGGAATAATACTGGGAATTTCAAGCAAAGACCTCAAGGGAACTGTCTGAGCCCAGAACTTTAAACATAGCTGATGGGCATAGCTAAAATGATGAAGCAGGAATATGCCTTTGATTGATGTGGCTCACAGCCAAATCAAGAGGATATAAGGAATTGGAAGAGACACAAATTAAACAAAGTCCATTTTAATACTTCAAGCCCTAGCTATGTACACCAGGTTTCCAACATATGAATGCAGCTCAGAAATAAAACTTTATACCAACATCATTCAGGTCACGTTAAACTACATGTGTTTTATTCAGAAAAGCACTATTTGTGTTAATGAGTTTCTTATGTGACTTCTGGTGATAAGTCTTTTGCCAGTGAAGAAAATCAAGATAGCATTTAGAAAATAATTGAAACGGCCTTTGAAAGGCCATCAGCAATCCTATTAGTTATGTTAGACAAAATTTGTCTTTTCAGATACAAAATGTGGTGTATATATATATATATATATATATATATATAGGAAATATAGGAAATATAGGATATGGTAAGTGACCCTGTACCTTGTATTGTCTAATGTTTAAAATACTTTTCCCTGTATATTAGTATTTTAAATGCAATGAAGTCCACAGGTAAGGACTCATGAACCATCGCAAAGGCCTTGTTGCCACAGGTGGACTATCCATGTTCCCAGAGGGTGAACTCAAGTCCCAGGATAGGTCTGAACCATGCTCAAAGCATACTGTTCAAAACATTTGCTCAACCACTTCACCCATCATGTTTTCTATTGCTCTGTGAAGAGACAGTTCCACAAGAACTGAAACAAAAGTATATAAACATGTGAATTTTAGATCGTCATTAGACCATTAAGCCCCTCACGGCTGCCCTGCCATTCTATAGATCCTACTTCATTTGGCTGTAACCTCAGTTCTGCATTTCTGCCTACCCAGCAGAGCAAGCATTCTCTTGCTTCTAAAGAATCCATTACTGTTGACTGAAAAATATTCAGACTTACATCATAATCCTTTGAAGAGCTTCAAAGACTCGCAGGCCTCAGAAAAACAGTTTTACCACATCGGCGACCCCCTTTTTATAAACATTGACCCCATAGTTTCAGATTCTTTAACAAGAGAAAAAATCCTCTGCAGCTCCATCCTGAAAAGACCCCAAGGATTTTTTGAGTGTCAATCAGATCATCTCTTAATAAAGACTCATTGCAGACCCTGATAAAGCAGAACGTTTCCATGATCCCGGCAATTCAGACATTAATAATGACTTTTATCTTGCACGCCATTCACTGCATTTTGTCAACAAAACAAAACTCTATGTCTACTCATATTCCCCACTACACACCTACGAACTTTTTATAGGGGGACAATCGAGAGCACATTAACCTACAGCATCACTTCCTGGTTCGGGAGCTGCAAGGCGTACGAACGGCACCAACTAGACAGGATTGTGAAGACCGCCAGCAGGATTATTGGTGCTCCACTCCCTTTCCTGCTGGACATATACAGGAAGAGATGTATCAGCAGAGCCATCTCCATCATCAAAGACCCCTACCATCCATCGCATCACATATTCTCCATCCTGCCATCTGGGAAGAGGTACAGGAGCATTAGGTGCAAAACCAGCAGGATGCTCCTCAGCCTTTTCCCGCAGGTTATAAGACTGATAAACGGACTTTGCCCCCTGCCAAAGTATCGTGCACCAACCACCAACCTGGACACACTGCAGCAGAGCCACTGTCGTGCCGCTGCCGATTGGAATGCCTGTTGATGTTTAGTAGAGAGGAGAGTGTTAATTTGTTCATGATATATGTATTTTTACTTCTATTTATTTTTTACTGCACACTGAAATGGAAACTGGTTGAGGAACGTTTTTTTGTTTCCTCTGGGTATGCGAATACTCAGGAAATGACAATAAAGATATACAATACAATACAATACAATACAATATTCCACACCAATATATTAGTTCCTACACCATGGGCTTGTTTTTTCTGTTCTTCTTGCACCTATCCTTCCATTCATAAGATCATTGTTGACCTAGTACTATCTACCTGCCCTATTCCCATTTACCTCAATTCCCTCAATATCCAACAATCTATTGATCCGTGAAAAATGCACTGACTGATTCTTCAGTACCACTTCACAAACCCCTGGCTAAGAAATTGTTTCTCACTTGCCCAGAATGAGCTAGATCCTAAACTATTTTTCATTGGTATTCACCAGGAACAAGGATGTGCAGGTTCAAGAGTTAAGAGAGGGTAAGCTGACATTCTGGAGCACATCTCTATCAGGAAGGATAGAGTGCAAGAAATAATGGAGCACATTAGGGTAGATAATCCTCAGGGCCTAACAGAATCTATCCCAAAATGACAAGGGACGCAAAAAAAGGAGATTGATATATCTGTCAAATATTTTTGCATCTTTGTTAGCCACAGGTGAAGTACCAGCAACCTGGCGGATAGCTAATTTTATCCCCTTGTTCAAAAAGGGCAATAGAGATAGATCTCTAAGTGTTATGTCAATGGTAGGGAAGTTGTTGGAGAAAATCCTGAGGGACAGTATTTAAGTTCATGTAGAAAGGCAGGGACTGATTAGGAGAGTTCAGTATGGTTGTGTGCAGGGGAGATCATGTCTCTGATGCAGAGTTTTTTTGGGAGATTACGAGAAAAATTGATGACTGTAGAGTTTCAGAAGTGGGTTATATGGACTTAAGTAAAGCTTTCAATAAGGTGATAAACTAGTCCAGAAAGTTAAGGTACAGGGTATCTGAGGCATGTTGGCAAATTGTATCCAAAATTGGATGGGAAGAGGCAGATGGTAGTGGTAGATGGTTGTTTTTCTGACTGGAAATCTGTAATGATTTCAGCAGGAATCAGCTGCAGCCTTTGTTGTTTGTATTATATATAAATGACTTGGATGGGAATGTGGGGGTATGATTAGTAAGCTTGCAGCCAACATGAAATTATGAATGGTAGATAGGAAAGAAGGTTGTTTAAAGATAGAGTGATACATAGTTCAGCTGGAATGCAGGGTGGAGCAGTGACAGGTGGAATTTAATCAGATAATGCACTTTGAGAGGCCAAATTCTGGGAGGATGCAAAGAGTAAAAAACCCTCCCCTCCCCTCCTCCCCCCCCCCACACACACAACCCTCCCCTCCCCCCACACCCCCACACCCACTCACCAAACAAACCACCAGATAACGTGCACAACATCAACTCTAATCTATCCAATTATATGTAGCGATGTTACAATACTTACCTTCAGCGGCGCTGCAGTTCTGCCACTGGCCCTGTGTGCGACTTTGCTGCCTCATGTTATATTGTGAATTCTTGTGTGAATGTTATTTGGACACTTAGGCTATTTAAAAATGTTAACCTTTTCTTAAGAAATGGATAGTTGTTTAGATCTAGTAATTGAATTTTGTAATTAGCTACAATTAGGTAACTAACTAATTATATGCTTTAATTTCAGGTCATCCAAGTAAGATTGTTTCATATTTGTTTCAGAATACTTCAATCTATAATAACTGAAAATTTCATTCAGCTCTTAATTTTTAAGAAAGTTATGGGCTTTTGACTGTCCTCGATCACAGCTTTTGAGTTAAGTAAATGGAAAAGCAATAGGGAACAAGATGCTAATTTCCAAGTATGAAAATGGCCATAACATTTTAAATACTGAAGATATGAAAGTGAATTAGGTGTCAAATTAAACTTCTTTTTATGCTTTATCTGATGGGATAAATTGCAGACTTGATTCTTAAAATCTCAACATTTTGTAACATTGCTATTATATGTTCTTAATTTTTCTCTCAACTCACCAAGGGAGCATAGTGCAGCATGTACAAAACCCTCCGTCATTTATAGAGGGCTGAATCAAGTTCTTGCAAACATTCTTGCAAACATTACAATAATTTTCTACCCTGTCTTCAGAATAATTTTCTACCCTGTCTACAGATTTGCTTTGTTCTTTCTTCCCTCCTCCCAATGATATCTCTTATGACTGGACTATGCCCCAAGTCACTTTGCAGCCAACAAAACAATACTTTTTTGAAAGCATCATTACTGGAAATTCATAACATGAATAACATGATAGGCAATTTCTATACAAAATCCGAACAAAATGGGATATCAACCAAATAAATGTGTTTGTAAGGAATGGTTGAACAATAAATATTGACCAGGACACTGAGGATTATAGCCCTGCTCTATTATCACATGTCACCAAAGGTCCTACTCCAGAGATCCCGTACATGCTCACATTTTCCATTCTAATTATAACCACAGAACAAAAGCAATATTTTGTTTATTGTGCCCCTTTCCAAGTTTAGTATAATGCATGAGGACTGTATACCCTCCAATTTGAATGGCCAGGCTTTAGGTAAACTGAGAGGGCAGATTTAATAACACAGTCAAGATCTCTCAAACCTGCAATGGAGTACAGCCTCAATTTTTATAGTCTACAGAAATCTCGAAATTGAGACTTGATCTCCATGGCCATTCCGCTTAAGGTAAGAATATAATAGAATTAGGAGTAGGTAATTCAAATGGCAATGGCTTTGCTATTCATTAAAATCATGGCTGATCTTTTACCTCAGCTGCAGTTTCCTGCATTGATCTCAAATGTTTGGATTTCCTTTGGAAGAGCAAATGTAAGGGGAGAGTAGACAGTAAGTGTCAGGACCCTTAATAGCACTATTGTACACAGGGTCTTGGAGTTCAAGTCCATAACTCCCTGAAAATGACAACACAAGTTGATAGAGTACTAAAGAAGGTAGATGGTATTGATTATAAAAGTAAGGAAGTCATGATGCAGCTTTATAAAACTTTTGTTAGGCTGCATGCGTGTGCAGTTCTAATCTCCCCATTATAGTAAGGATATGAAAGCTTAGGAGTTGGTGCAGAAGTTGTTTTCTTCGATGCTGACTGGATTAGAAGGTGTTAGCTTTATGATGAAGTTGGGAAAATTGGTTTGTTTTCTCTGGTGTGTCGTGGCTGAGGGGAGATTTGATATAAATCTTTATAATTTTTTAGCATTATGGATAGAGTAGAGAAGCTTTTTCCAAGGGTTTATATATTTAAAAAAATAGCTTTAAGGTAAGTGGAAAGCATAAAGGAGATGTGCAGGGAAATATTTTTTTACAGAGTGTTGAGAGCCTGGGACATGCTGCCAGGAGTAGTGGTGGAAGCTAATGCGATTTTGGCATTTAATAGGCTTTTAGATAGGCACATGGATATACATGGAATGGAAGGATATGGATCACATGCAGGCAGCAGGGATTAGCTTAGTTTGGCATCATATTCGATGCCGATATCGTGGGCCAAGTAGCTGTTTTTTGTGCTGTACCGTTCTACAGTATGTTCTGTTTGCAAATTCAGGTTTCTCCATGCCTCCAATAGGAAAATCAGTACAATCCTTTGTCCTTCCAAGAACACATCATCCAGAACCTTATTTTATTAACATACATCCACCGACTGTTGGCCATGTTTCTAAATTGTTATATCCTCGTGAATAAATAAAACTATTTTCTGAATTTCAAAACTCATTGCCACAGGTGGTAGTTGAGGCAGATAATATTGTGGCACTTATATTGTTAAAAAGGCTTTTAGATAGGTACATACATGGATATGCAAAGAATGGAGGGATATGGATCACATGCAGGCAGAGGAGATTAGTTTAACGGCATCATGTTCGGCCCGGTCCTTGTGGGCCAAAAGGCTGTTCTTGTACTGGATAGTTCTATATTCTAATTCCTCAAATCCTTGGCACTCTGCCAACAGTCTAGCTGGAAAATGAAAGATTGCCATTACGAACTCTGACATTCACAGAGTTAAAGAAATTCAAACAGTGAAGGATAGAAAGAGTTCTCAGAATCTGATGCATCTGATGCAGAACCTTATAACAGCTCTGAGGAGGAGGATTTCCTGGAATGTATGCAGGATGAGTTTTTAATCCAATATGTAGAGGAACCGACTAGAGGGCAGGCCATCCTGGACTGGGTATTGTTTAATGAGGAAGGATTAGTTAGCGATCTTAGGTACACAAAAATGCTGGAGAAACTCAGCGGGTGCAGCAGCATCTATGGAGCGAAGGAAATAGGTAACGTTTCGGGCCGAAACCCTTCTTCAGACTGTGGCCGAAACCCTTCTTCAGACTGCTAGCGATCTTGTTGTGCAAGGCCCCTTGGGCAACAGGGACCATGATATGGTGGAATTCTGCATTAGGATGGAGAGTGACATAGTTAATTCAGAGACTAGGGTCCTGAACTTGAAGAAAGGAAACTTTGAAGGTATGAGTCAGACAGGTGAATTTATAATGGGAGGCAACAAAATGGTAGAACAGTTAAATGAGTACTTTCGTTCTATCTTCACTAAGACAGACAAACAATCTCCCGGAAATACCAGGAGACTGAGGATCTAGTGGGAGGGAGAAACTGAACGGAATCCAAATTACTCAGGACTGAAGGCAGATAAATTCCCTGGGCCTGATAGTCTGCATCCCAAAGTACTCAAGTAGGTGGCCCTAGAAATCGTGGATGCATTGGTGATCATTTTCCTATGTTCTCTCGACTCTGGATCAGTTCCTGTGGACTGTAGGGTAGACAATGTAACTCCACTTTTTAAGAAAGGAGAGAGAAAGAAAATGTGGAATTAGGTAGACCAGTTAGCCTTGCATCGGTAGTGGGGAAGGTGCTGGAGTTGATTATTAAAGATGTAATAGCAGCGCATTTGGAAAGCAGTGATGCGATCAGTCAAAGTCAGCATGGATTTATGAAGGAGAAATTATGCTTGACTCATTTTTTGGAATTTTTTGAGGATGTAACAAGTAGAATGGATAAGGGAGAGCCATGGATGTGGTGTGTCTGGACTTTCAAAAAGCCTTTGACAAGGTGCCACAAAAGAGATTAGTGTGCAAAATTAGAGCAAAATTGGGGGTAGGGTATTGACATGGATTGGAGAACTGGTTGGCAAACAGGAAGCAAAGAGTAGGAATTAACAGGTCCTTTTCAGAATGGCAGGCAGTGACTAGTGGGGTGCCAGAAGGCTCGGTGCTGGGACCCCAGTTGTTTATTATATATTAATGAATTTCAGGGAAATTGTTTGTGTCTTCCTTAGTGAAGACAGAACCAAAGTACTCGTTTAACTGTTCTGCCATTTCTTTGTTTCCCATTATAAATTCACCTGTCTCTGACTGTAAGAAATCTACATTCGTTAATACATATATATTAATGATTTAGATGAGATAATTAAATGTAACATCTCTAAGTTAGCAGACGACACAAAGCTGGGTGGCAGTGTGAGCTGCGAGGAGGATGCTATGAGGCTGCAGGGTAACTTGGATAGGTTGGGTGAGTGGGCAGAGGCATAGCAGATGCAGTATAATGTGGATAAATGTGAGGTTATCCACTTTGATGGCAAGAACGGGAAGGCAGATTATTATCTGAATGTGTCAGATTAGGAGAAGGGGAGGTGCAACGAGACCTGGGTGTGCTTGTGCGTTCATGCTTACTTTCAGTAAAAGAAAGCTCATGGCATGTTGGCCTTCATTGCGAGCGGATTTGTGTTTAGGAGCAAGGAGGTCCTACTGCAGTTGTACAGGGCCCTGGTGAGACCGCACCTGGAGTATTTTTTACTCCTAATTTGAGGAAGGACATTATTGTTATTGAGGGAGTGCAGCGTAGGATGACCAGGTTAATTCCCGGGATGGCGGGACTGACATATGATGAAAGAATGGGTCAACTGGGCTTGCATTTGCTGGAATTTAGATGGATGAGAGCGGATCTTATAGAACCATATAAAACTCTTAGAGGATTGGACATGGTAGATGCAGGAAAAATGTTCTCGATATTGGAGGAGTCCTGAACCAGGTGTCACAGTTTAAAAATAAGGGGTCGGCCATTTAGGACTGAGATGAGGAAAAACTTTTTCACCCACAGAGTTGTGGATCTGTGGAATTCTCTGCCACAGAAGGCAGTGGAGGCCAATTCACTGGATATTTTCAAGAGAGAGTTAGATTTACCTCTTAGGGCTAAGGGAATCAAGGGATATGGGGAAAAAGCCAGAACGGGGTACTGATTTTGGATGATCAGTCATGATCATATTGAATGGCGGTGCTGGCTCGAAGGGCCAAATGGCCTCCTCCAGCACCCACGTTCTATGTTTCTATAATGCAGAGGATCCAGGAGTGGAAGCTGTTAAAAGACCAGAATTTAGCAGCTCAATTCCAACTGCTGTATCCACCTTTATGAAAGGAAGGTAGACACAAAATGCTGGAGTACCTCAGCGGGACAGGCAGCATCTCCGCTGCCTGTCCCGCTGAGTTACTCCAGCATTTTGTGTCTACCTTTGATTTAAACCAGCATCTGCAGTTCTTTCCTATCCATAAAAGACAGCACAGCTCACCCACGGAAAATGAGCTGGACAGGTGCCAGACCACAGAGATTTGATTGCCAAATGTTTTCTGAGCCAATATCCTAAATCTGAAACAGATTTGATATTTTCAAAAATAGCCCAGAGATGATTCAGAAGAGATAACACAGCGAAATGCAACAACACAGTTGATTGGAACTTCCAATGCACAAGACAAGCCTGCAAGGAAGATTAAAAGACACAGAAAATAATGCAATTATTCTGAAGGAGGACTGTACAGTTAGCCAGCTGCCTAACATCTGTAAAGCACAGGGGGCTTGTGTGTTTCTATACCCTGCATATGCGTGAATGAAAAATAAAGGCAGTGGAAGTGCCCAGATACATTTACTGATAATAAACTCTGGAGAGTACGTGGCTCTCATCTTTATATCATGATGAGATGAAGCAAAAGACTGCCCTCCCACCTCTTAGTCTCCAGCCTCACAGTGCTCAGAGCAAGATTGAGTAATGGAACCTTATTTTATTGTAGTTTAACAACTATACCGGCAGTAAACAATTGCAGTTCCCCTCAAACCACCTCTTGTTTTGTTTGATCACAGTGTACCAATTACGCTTCAGCAGCTAATACTCTCACCTTGGAATCACAAAAGATTGTGAATTTGAATCTCACATTAGAAAGGGACCAAAATTTCAATTTGTCATATGATAACACAATGATCTGTTAAGCCGAATTTGTGGAAAAGATTCCATGGCACTATTTTTTTTTATAAGCATGGTTATGCTACCTACATTGAGAACAATCTTTAATTGCTTTTTGCACCATGTACGTTGCCTGTCCCAATTTTTAAATAAACAGAAGTCGAGGAGGCACAGGTTGAATTAGGAATGCCCTTAACACTTGATTAGTACGGGTGTCAGAGGTTGTGGGGGAGAAGGCAGGAGAATGGGGTTAGCAGTGAGAGTTAGATCAGCCATGATTTAATGGGCCGAATGGCCTAATTCTACTCCTATTCCTTATGACCTTATGAACACTGATCCTCAAAAGAGAAGCCTTTAGCATTTACCACCTTGGTGTTTGGTTTATTGTCATGTATACTTATATACAGCAAAACAACTACATGCACTATCCAGGCATATCAAGCCATACATAAGTACAGCAAGATAATGTAAAAGAGAAAAGGAAACAGAATGTATAATAAAATGTTATAGCTGAAGACCAAGTGCAGATTTTAAAAAGTGCATGGGCAGCAACAAGGTAGATTGGAAGATACCACCATATCTTCAACCCAATGAGAGAGGAGGGAAGAGAGAGAATAACCAGGGTGTGTGTGGTCCTCATTTATGGTGCTTACAAACGGCAGTTTTCATGCGAGTGGGGAGAAATCTAGTAGAGGTTGGGATAGAGGCTGATTTGCATAATATATTAAGCTGTGTTCATAACTGCAATTTCTTGCGGTCTTGGGCAGAGCAGTTGCCATACCAAGGTGTGATGCGTCTGGATAGGATGTTTTCTATGCTCTTTAATTAAATTTAGTAAGAGTCATTGGTGACATGCCAAATTTCCTTTGACTTTCAAAGAAGTAGAGGCATCGGTGCACTTTCTTGACTGTAGCATCAGATTTGTTGGTCCAGTGCAAAATGGTGGTGATGTTTACACCTAGGAACTTGAAACTTGCATTCAGCTCCACTTCATTGCGATTGATACAGACAGGGATGTCTATGCCACCCTGTTTCCTGAAGTCCATGACCAGATCCTTTGTTTTGCCGACATTGAGGGAGAGATTGTTGTCTTGACATCATACTACAAAGCTATCTCCTTCCTGGACGCCATTGGTCATTTGAGATCCATTCACTTCACTGGTGTCATCTCAAACTTGTAAATAGACTTCGAGCAGAGTTTGCCACTGGTGTTCTGAATTGTCATGGAAGATGTTTAGTCACCTATCCTAACGGGTAGGAAGTCGAGGATCCAGTTGCAGAGGGGTGTGCTGAGCACTAGGTCCAGGGGTTTGGAGATACATTTGTTTAGAGTAATCGTGTTGAAAGCAGAACTTAATTAATCAATGTTGGAGCCTGATGTAGCTATCTTGTTATCCAGATGATCAAGGGATGAGTGAAGGCCAGGATATGGAAGCTGTCATCTACCTGTGTGGCAATAGATGAATTGAGTTGATGTGCACAATCTCCAGTCTCTTTACGCGCTTTATGATGATGGATATCAGAGTCAGTGGACAATAGTCACTAGTGCCGGGATGATGGTGGTCTTCGTAAAACAGGTGGAAATCTCAGAATGAAATAGGATGTGATTATAAATATCTGTAAACACTCCTGCCAGCTGGTCAGTGTAGGTCCTCAGGCCCAAAAACCCAATCCGTGCCAGTCACTTACAGCAGCTTCACTCTCAGAAAGACCGATTTAACATCTACAATGGTGTCCATGGGAACAGGTGCACACAAAACTGTCAGGGCAGGTGACATTATTCCACCGACCTTCTGTTCAAAATGAGCAAATAAATCATTGATCTTGTCTGGGAGGGATGCGTTGTTGCCAGCAATTCTGCTCAACTTTGCTTTATAATCCATTATAGCATGAAAGCCTAACCACATTCAACAGGTGTCTGTGTGGTTAGTCTAGGAGGACTGGTTTACCCTGATACCAGGAAGATGACATCAAATTCCCAGGGTCCAACCTGGTGTTCAGAGTCCACCTGATGCCAGGCCTGACCAACCATAGACCACTCTGGGGAGATCTCTCACCAGCATGGTGACGGCAAAGGGGTGCAGCAGTAGAGTTGCTGCCTTACAGCGCTTGCAGCGCCGGAGACCCAGGTTCAATACAATACATTACAATACGGTTTTATTTGTCACATTGCACATAAAGTGCAAGTGAAATGAATTTGCCAGCAGCGGTACAATGATAAAGAACACACAATACACAATAAAAATTTAACACAAACATCCACCACAGCATTCATCACTGTGGTGGAAGGCACAAAATTTGGCCAGTCCTCCTCCATTTTCGATCCCGACTATGGGTGCTGACTGTACAGAGTTTGTATGTTCTCCCGTGACCGCGTGGGTTTTCTCAGAGATCTTCGGTTTTCTTCCACACTCTAAAGACATACAGATTTGTAGGTTAATTGGCTTGGGTTTGTATGCTTGGAATAAGTGTAAATTGTCCCTAGTGTCAGTAGGCTTGTGTTAATGTGAGGGGATCGCTGGTCGGTGCGGACTCGGTGGGCCAAAGGGCCTGTTTACGCGCTGTATCTCTAAACTACAAGCACCAAATGCAATTTTGAAGAGCTCTTTTAAGGAGCCGTTATAGACAAAGAAACAATGATATTCCTTGCATAACTTTCCTGTCCCTGCATCCTTCTCAGATTTCATCTTATTTCAAGACAGGTACTTTTGCGTTGAACTTCAGGAATTTCCAGGTGAAGCTGATGCTGCAAAGAATAATGTGGGAATGTGCCCAGCTCTCTGATTTGGGAGAGTGAGAACTGACTGCCCTCTGAGATTATAGTGTTTGTGGCTAGCTTTTTTTTTTGAATAAAAACAGTTTAGTTTAGAGATAAAGCTTTTTTTTATTGTTTTTTTTCCTCACTGACCTGGAGCACCTTAAGTTTCAGAAGTGATTAATGGTAAATCCTATAATATGTTTTATTTTCTCTCTGTCACCTTTTGACTATTACTTCCTACTGCTCCGTGATTACTAGGTTATGATATGGTCCCTCAAGCCTCTGCTGCCCCGGATCTTGTGCTACACAGTGTGGCCTGTTGTGTCCCAGCCGACAAATCCTTCCCACAAACCCTGTCCCTCAAGGCCCGTCCACAACCTTTCCCTTACTTTTGAAGTACAATTGTTCAATCCTATCCATCCTCAATATCCCTCAGTCAGCACAACTAAATCAATTTCTCAGTCACTTTCACATTGCTGCTCACAGAAGCTTCCTGCTGCAATACATGGTCAAAAATACTTAATTAGCAGGTAAGCTCCTCGCATTCACGTTCAGTCACAAAAAGCATTTAAAAAATGTCATATTTGTTCCTTTTCAGATAGCCTTTCTCTTACTTTGCGCAATCATCCTTTTCAATATCATTTCAATGGACCACCGCAATATAAATCTCCCTTTATGGTGTTCCTTTCCCTGCCCTTTATGTGATTAAAACCTGTTAATTTTTTTTGTTTTCACCAGTTCTGATGACAGATCATCAATTTAAACCACTCACCATTTCTCCATCTGCAGTTAGTATCCGACCCGCCAAGCACACCTAAAATTTTCCGTTCATGTTTAAGACTTCATCTTCAAGGGCTGCCAACAATGGGTGAGAGTCGGGGAGTGAGAAATTGCAAGAGACCAAGCTCGAGGGAACGTAGAGACCGGGGGGGGGGAGGGAGGGGGGAGGGTGTGGGACGGAGGGTGTGGGGGGGAGGGTGTGGAAGGGACGGTGGGGGAGGGAGGGTGTGGGAGGGGGGGTGTCCCCACGTGCTACTTCTGCTTCCATCCCTCCCTCAGCCCCGGCTCTCCAACACCCACAGCCCATGGAGTTGATATTAGTTTTGAAATTTTTGAAACAGAGCGTGAGAAATTTGTGATCAGCCTGAGAGCGTGAGAATTTGTCGAAATGCGTGATTCTCACGCTTAATGCGTGAGAGTTGGCAGCCCCTGTAAACCACAACATGATAGTGCAAGCCAAAGTACATTGTGCAATCTTAATATACATAGTAGTTCAATACTGAAGGATGGCTATGCTTAGGGTCTTCCCATCAACCATCAAGACATTGATGGTTGATAGGAATAACCTATCTTGAACCTGGAGGTCACAGTTCTCAACTTCCGGTACCTACTTCCTGGTGGTGAGAGCAAGATTAAAGTGTGGCCAGGGTGGTGTGCATCTTTCATGATATTAATGATATTAATTGCCTCTTGAGGCAGTGCTTTCTGTAAACCCCTTTGATGGTGCGAGGACAATGTCGGGCAATACCCTCCACTTTCTACAGCCTCCTTCTTTCCTGGGTGTTCGAGTTACTGAAGCAGGCCATGATGCAACCAGTCAGTATGCTTCCACTGCACACCTGTTGAAGCTTGAAAGAATATTCAGTGAAGTGCCATATCTTGTCAAGCGTCTGAAGAAAGAGGAGTTGGTGAGCTTTCTTTGTAATTGCTTCATTATGCTGTCCAGGGTAGGTTATCAGAGATGTGGACGGCCAGAATCTTGAACTGTTGCCTCTTTCCATCACCATCGCCTGATGAAGACGGGTGTATGGTTCCTCAGCTTTCCCTTCCCAAAGTCAACAATCAGCTCTTTGGCTTTGCTGATGTTGAGAGCAAGATTAAATAAATACAGGGCACGTACTGGAAGCTAGAAATGCAGAGATCTCAAATAGATGTAGGGCATTGCAGAGACAAACTGGAGGGACTCAAAAACAAGTTGTTAAGTTTATTGACAACCATCACAAGATCAATTCATGGAAATTAATAGGCTGATTCAAAATAAAGTTTACAAAACATTGCAACAACATAATTTGCATCCAAATATAACAATAAGTGATACGCAGCAACAACTTTTCTGATTTCTTTCTCCTCCCTGTTGATACAACAAATGTCTATTAAGGATTCTGAAGGATATATGATTGGACATGTTTCAATTCACTTCCTCACAGACCTGAAGGTTCAATACAAAATTGACTAAAATCTGCATGAATTAACATTAATGTAGTAACTTTACTGAAACGCAGAGCATGAATTAAACAAGGAAAACAGCGGGGAGTGATTCACACTTGATAACACACTGCATGAGATGAGCTCCAGTTTAGAAGGTTTTGGGCAAAGATACAACTTAATAAATCTGGTTATGTGGGTCAGAGGGAAAGGAGAGAGAGAGAGAGTGAGAGAGTGAGAGAGAGAGAGAGAGAGAGAGAGAGAGAGAGAGAGAGAGAGAGGAGAGGGAGGAGAGAGGGAGAGGGGAGAGGGGGGAAGGGGGGGGAGGGGGAGAGGGGAGAGGGGAGAGGGAGAGGGGAGGGGGAGGGGGAGGGGAGGGGGAGGGGAGAAGAAGACAGGCAAAGTTGAAAAATGGAAAACAAATAACGCTGCAGATGATGGCATCTGAAAGAAAAACAAATGCTGGGAATGACTCAGCCAGTCAAGCAGCATCCATGGATAGAAAGAAAAACAATTAATGTTAATTCGTTCTTCTAGCACTTTCTATTTTGTGAAACTGAAAGTATGTATGGGGAGGAAATTGAGATCAAGGTGTAAACACAAGGGGAAACAGTGGCAGGTAAAAGAACAGGAGAGGTTACAGTAGGAAAAGGGGAGAATGAAAAGGAAAGAGGAGGGAGAGAAGGATGGATGGAAGATAAAAAGAGACAGTAAACCATCATTTAATTATTGCAATAAACCATTACAACACTACACCATGAGAATAATCTTACCTAATGTCACCAAGCAATTGTTGGTAAAGCAGTTTCTAAATCAATAAAACCACATATGTGGAATTGAATGAATCTCACAACAAAAGTTGGAAGATGATGACTATGAGCATTACACTGCCTCTAAGCCAAAGATAATTATTGTGTGACTCTTATGCTGCAGCCGGGAAGAACTGCTCTATCCACAAATGACCCAAGATAGAAATGTTATAACAGGTAAATGCTTCCATCAAACTGAATTAATGACCACCAGCCATCGATAACGTTCAGAAATGGATTTGAATCAGAAGCTCATTAAAACAAAACCTCTCGTGACTATTGACAAGTTACGCGGATATATTCCACAAGACAAAATGGTAGTCGAACAAGAAAGTTAGTGAGCATTAGACGGTCAATTATAAAGCTAAAGACTCAACAAACCTAAACTGCATCCTTTCTGAGCTTGTCATTGATTCCAACATAAATGATCGTGTAAAGAATACATAACACCATGGACAGCAGTCCGATTTTGTTTCTAATGTACAGCAATTAATTTTGAATAGTCCCTTCAAGGTGTACTTCAACTGTAATACATAGAGATAAATGGAATCTTTATTAAGCTGTCAACCATGATTGATGTTGCTGCTTCAATTAAAACCTTCATCATAGTGAAACAAGTCACACATTGATGTGGCTACACATCTATTGACACCAAAACCCCCTGAAGACGTAGAAGACAATGAAAATGTACAAAACTAATTACATCAGCAGCTTACTTGTATATTGTAATTTGAAAACTATCAGATTCATGTAGCAATTACATTACAAGGTTTTCCCACGATGTTTGTTATATTTAACGAGAATATTCCAGAAAGTATGAATAGAAGGCAGCAATTGTTACAACCCCAAACTGACTGTTGACATATGACATTGGTAACAAGCAACATTTCATTATAGAGATTAAATGTCAGACATGTTCATTAAAACGAAACCTCACGTGACTATTGACAAGTTACAGCGGATATATTCCACAAGGAAGTGGTGTTGGGTAAATTGAATAGATTAAAGGCCGATAAATCTCCAGGGCCAGATAGGCTGCATCCCAGAGTACTTAAGGAAGTAGCTCCAGAAATATTGGATGCATTAGTGATAATTTTTTCAAAACTCTTTAGATTCTGGAGTAGTTCCTGAGGATTGGAGGGTAGCAAACGTAACCCCACTTTTTAAGAAGGGAGGGAGAGAGAAAACGGGGAATTACAGACCAGTTAGTCTAACATCGGTAGTGGGGAAACTGCTAGAGTCAGTTATTAAAGATGGGATAGCAGCACATTTGGAAAGTGGTGAAATCATTGGACAAAGTCAGCATGGATTTACGAAAGGTAAATCATGTCTGACGAATCTTATAGAATTTTTCGAGGATGTAACTAGTAGAGTGGATAGGGGAGAACCAGTGGATGTGTTGTATCTGGACTTTCAGAAGGCTTTCGACAAGGTCCCACATAAGAGATTAGTATACAAACTTAAAGCACACGGTATTGGGGGTTCAGTATTGATGTAGATAGAGAACTGGCTGGCAAACAGGAAGCAAAGAGTAGGAGTAAACGGGTCCTTTTCACAATGGCAGGCAGTGACTAGTGGGGTACCGCAAGGCTCAGTGCTGGGACCCCAGCTATTTACAATTTATATTAATGAGCTGGATGAGGGAATTGAAGGCAACATCTCCAAGTTTGCGGATGACACTAAGCTGGGGGGCAGTGTTGGCTGTGAGGAGGATGCTAGGAGACTGCAAGATGACTTGGATAGGCTGGGTGAGTGGGCAAATGTTTGGCAGATGCAGTATAATGTGGATAAATGTGAGGTTATCCACTTTGGTGGCAAAAACAGGAAAGCAGACTATTATCTAAATGGTGGCCGATTAGGAAAAGGGGAGATGCAGCGAGACCTGGGTGTCATGGTACACCAGTCATTGAAAGTAGGCATGCAGGTGCAGCAGGCAGTGAAGAAAGCGAATGGTATGTTAGCTTTCATAGCAAAAGGATTTGAGTATAGGAGCAGGGAGGTTCTATTGCAATTGTACAGGGTCTTGGTGAGACCGCACCTGGAGTATTGCGTACAGTTTTGGTCTCCAAATCTGAGGAAGGACATTATAGCCATAGAGGGAGTGCAGAGAAGGGTCACCAGACTGATTCCTGGGAGTCAGGACTTTCATATGAAGAAAGACTGGATAGACTTGGCTTATACTCGCTAGAATTTAGGAGATTGAGAGGGGATCTTATAGAAACGTACAAAATTCTTATGGGGTTGGACAGGCTAGATGCAGGAAGATTGTTCCCGATATTGGGGAAGTCCAGGAACAAGGGGTCACAGCTTAAGGATAAGGGGGAAATCCTTTAAGACCGAGATGAGAAAAAACGTTTTCACACAGAGAGTGGTGAATCTCTGGAACTCTCTGCCACAGAGGGTAGTTGAGGCCAGTTCATTGGCTATATTTAAGAGGGAGTTAGATGTGGCCCTTGTGGCTAAAGGGATCAGGGGGTATGGAGAGAAGGCAGGTACTGGATACTGAGTTGGATGACCAGCCATGATCATATTGAATGGCGGTGCAGGCTCGAAGGGCCGAATGGCCTACTCCTGCACCTATTTTCTATGCATCTATGTATCTATGTTGGTGTTATTTGGGAAGTGGTCAGCCTCGCCATACAGGTTTTTCCCTAATCACTTCAGTATTGTTTGTAAAAGCTAAAGAGTGCCCACGATAACCGAGTTGCTGTCTTACAGCACCAGACACCCAGATTTGAATCTGACTACAAGTGCTGTATGTACAGAGTTTGTACGTTCTGTGGGACCGCGTGGCTTTTTCCTGGTGCTCCGGTCTCTTCACACACTTCAAAGGTGTGCAGGTTTGTAGGTTAATTGGCTTCTGTAAATTGTAAATTGTCCCTAGTGTGTGGAATAGTGCTAGTGTACAGGGTGATTGCTGGTCGGCGCGGACTTGGTGGGATGAAGAGCCTGTTTCCACGCTGTATCTCCAGAGTCTAAAACAAAATGGCTTAAGTGGAGGTAGTAGCACGACGATAAAAATATTGCTTCGTTTCTGGAGCAGGCATAGGGCTTGCACCTTCGATGGGACTCACAACAATGCAGATACCTCAATACCAAGACATCTGTCCATGAGGGGTTCTCATTGCTGATTCAAACACTGGCCTATAAAAGCAGCGCAATTAATTCATTTCAGGACATGACCCAATCCATCATCTGAATCACAAAGTGCAACATTTAAGAATTCCAAAGTTTCATATGTCTTTTTAAGGGCTTCAAATCCAAAGAAAATCATAGGTGATTTTCATGCAGAGAAGATTGTGTGCTTTAAATACACAATATTACTATGCAGATGGCTGGGGTAAAGAAGGAGCAGAAAACATGATGGTGGTAGCTCCATACTGTTGCTGGCTACTCTTCATGTCTATTTATTAATAGGGAGATAAGCTGCACCATATGCTGCCAATTGCAATAGGCCGGCACTTCCAGCTTCAGCAAACTCTCAAACTGTCAGGCATTAAACAATCAATTTTTCCATATGTGGGCATTGTGAGCAAGGCTAGCATTCACTGTCCACCTCTGACTGTCCTGAGCTGTTAGCGAGAAGTCATCTTCATGACCTGAAACATCACCAATTTGTGTCGTACAGAGATGCTACCTGACCCTCTGAGATACTCCAGCATTGTGGTCTTTTTGTATACCAGTATCTGCAATCTCTTGTATCCTCATAAACTTCTTGCAGGGCCATTTCAGTCTACCACAATCCTGTAAGTCTGGACCAGAGGTTGCTTTCAGATCAATAAATAGCATTAGCATTGAAAGCCTTTGTTAATGTTGCAAAATCTGGCTCCCAATCTTTTAGTAAGAAATGACAGCGTTCTCACTGTCCAAACCCTTCTGACTCCCTCATGGATGTTGCATGAATAGAAACATAGAAAATAGGTGCAGGAGTAGGCCATTCAGCCCTTCGAGCTAGCACCACCATTCAATATGATCATGGCTGATCATCCAACATCAGTACCCCGTTCCTGCTTTTTCCCCATATCCCTTGATTCCGTTCGCCCCAAGAGTTAAATCTAACTCTCTTGAAAACATCCAGTGAATTAGCCTCCATTGCCTTCTGTGGCAGAGAATTCCACAGATTCACAACTCTCGGGGTGGAAAAAAAAATCCTCATCTCTGTCCTAAATGGCCTACCCCTTATTCTTAAACTGTGAGATCGGGTTCTGGACTCCCCCAACATGGAGAACATTGGGGAAAATGTTTCCTGCAAACATGGGAATTTTTTTTTCCTGCAGAATGTTGTTAATGCATATTGTCCTATTGTTTAAAAATCAATGTAATCTGGATTTTTTTTTTTTTAATGATTCTATAAGAAATGACAGGAACAGAGATTTTGCTTATCTTTAGTGGCCCAACTACATTCTGGTAGTTTTGTGGTCATCACCCACAGCATCTTTATTTTTAATCCAGTTATTGAATTTATGGGATTTAAATTTAAGAGCTGTAGAGGTGGGTGGGATTTGAACTCTTATTTCCAGATCAGTAGTCTAAGCATCTGGATTACCAGTCCAGTAACTTAATCTCAAGGATGGAATTTCTCTGTCATTTCATGCATTATGTACAGTTTGTACTGTGGCCCAAAACCAAATAATCCACAGAACATTTATTACAGAAGTGAGACTAAAGATATGGTCCATTGATCACCAGTACTGTAAGTGGTGAATCACCCAGATATAATTCATAATAAACTTTCTAAAACAGAAGTAAACTCTTCTGGTAAAAAAAACAAAAGGCAACGTACAACAAATCATTGCTCAGAATTATGAATTTGATGAATGGAAGCATCGCAAATAGTACTGAATTACTTGAGGTTTTCTGGATAAGGCAGAGTTCCCTGTCAGCCCACTACCTCGCCCCAACTACACACGTCCAGCACCTGCACTGATCCTGAGGACAGGAAGATCCCACCTCTGTGAACAGATCGAGTTCTTCACATGTTAGTTCTTGTGTTTAATTGCACAGGAACACTGACTGATTAGCACGTTAAAGTTAATGCTCAGCCTGTTGTGGCCATCAGCACATCAGAAGAAACAAGATCATATGATGACAACACAGATTAATGGACTGCAGTATTAATGCAATCCATTATGCATTTTCACATCGGACTGCAAATTAAGATGTTTTAATGCCCAATAAATGTCACACCACACCACCACCACTTAATTTAAAACGACTCCTGACTTTCTTCCCCAATCATTTCCTCACGAGTGGGTGGCTGATCATGTGACTCCTCATTAAACTTTTCTCATTAACTTTTCTTTGTGTAATAAACACGTACAAGTTGATCCAAGATTCATGGCAGGTGTATGGCTCATCGTCTTTTGTTCAACATATATAATGCAGGATTTAACATAGAAGTACCATGGCAACATAACATACAAGACATTTATGATCGACATTCTACAATATTCCCTGATATCACAACACTCATAAAATTGGGCACATTTACTAAATACTTTGGATAAAGAGTCGTTTTGAGCAATACATGGCAGGAAAATCCCAATTTTATTCTGGCATAGTAAGTTCAACTACTTTCGACAAACATGCAAATCAGAATCAGGATTTGGTTGTATCGCAGTTAAATAATCAGTCAAAAAATTTAGAGGCCTGTGCTAATGATTGAGCGATACAAGTTCAAATCACGCCCAAGCAAGCAAGAAGCTGAAATTTAGTTACAAGCAGGTATTTTAAAAAGATTGTATCAGTAACAATCACTAAGAAAATAAATCTAAGCAATCTAACTCACTCATTACCTGGCCAGTAGTATGCGACTCCAGACCCACAACATTGGCCTAGCAAACCATTTAGCTCAAGGCTCCATCCAAGGCATTTCATAATAAACCTATTTTTATGAGATTTGTGCAACCGCCTAGGTTCCAAGATAAACAACCTATCTTATCCCCAATTTATCCATTCAACTAAAGTCCCTCATCATTGAAATTGTTCTATTGTAAATCTCTTTGCACTTTCACATTTTACCATTCTTCCAAGAGTGAGATGCCTAGAATTGGGCAGAATACTGCAGATGAAGAGTCAAGAATTTTTATTTATTATATGTATCAACTATAGAAGAATTAAATCATCCCAGTGTTTTTCTAAAAGCACCTCCTTAATATGCCTATATTAATAAAATTCAAGAACTAATGCATCAATTTCTCAGCCTGCATGTAGCTATTAACATAAATTTATGATTATGTATCCCGCAACTCTCTCCATTCCGGAACGCCTAAAGAATTTATATTTTCTCTCTTCGGTCTTCCTACTGAAGTGTAATACTTTTGCATTTAAAAGCTTTGCAGCTCATATCCCAGGCAACATCAAATTTCACTTAGCCACCAGCGCAGTATCCCGACAACATATTTGTAAAGTTATAATTCTTTGAATCCGTTTCATTGCTTGCATTCGGCTATACTTCTCCAGCTCAGCCTCAGTACATTCTTATAATGGCGACTAAGGATGATTCAAAAGTGTTTTCAAGAGACGCAAAAAAAAAGGATGTTGTGAAAGAAGTGTATTGGCAATAAGGTAATGGAAAACTACATCCAAGAAGTAGGTTATAAATAAGACCATAAGACATAGGAACAGAACTATGCCATTCGGCCTCTGGAGTCTAAACCCCCATTCAATCATGGTTGATCTATCGTTCCCTCTCAACCCTATTCTCCTGCTACTCCTCATAACCTTTACTAATCAAAAACCTATCACTCTCCACCTTAAAAATGCCCAATGTCTTGGCCTCTATAGCCATCTGTGGCAATGAATTCCATTAATTCACCACCTTCTGGCTCCACATCTCCATTCTAAAGGTACATCCTTTTATCCTGAAGCTGTGCCCTCTGATTCTAAACTCCCATAACTGTAAACATCCTTTCCACGTCCACTCTATCTAGGCCATTCATTATTTGGTGAGTTTCAATGAGATCCCCCCCTCATCCTTCTAAACTTCAGCGAGTATCGGCCCAGAGCCTTCACCAAGCTACTCATACATTAACCCAATCTTCCCCAAGATAAAAGGAAGAAAGTGAAAGGTGGAGAACCTTGTGGAAGTAATTAGAAGGAGCTGATTTTAGAGCTCCTTGGAGAATACAGATGGTGTAAGATTTCACAATGGAGCATCGGTTTGCTCCCGTCCACTAGTTCCATCATCTTTCCCCCACAAATCCTCCCCTCAATGCCATCAAAAAATTCCCGTTAAAAGAGAAAACAATCTCCAAGGAGATGATATTCTGTTAAATTTTTTCCTTCTGCCCAAACATCACACACACCCCAGGTTAAGTTGTGGTTGATAGACACAAAAAGCTGGAGAAATTTAGCGGGACAGGCAGCATCTCTGGAGAGATGGAATGGGTAACATTTTGGGTCGAGACCCTTCTTCAGACTGTGGTTGATTGTGCTTGCGTGTGTCCCATTGATATATGATGATGATTGACAGTAATCTGCAGAATTTAGCTCTATTCGTTGTAGATGCAGCTTAAAGTGTTTATTTCTCCTCACACTTTTCCTGCTGACTGCTTGAAAAGCAAAATTAAACACCTCAGTTACAGCCAGGCCACCAACATAGATACAGTTACTATTCAATCTAAGGTGCCTTTGCAAAACTGGATTAGGTGTTTTTTTATTAACAGCCTGCAGGTACACTACAACACTTGTTTCACTGTGCAGCAATATAATGAGAGGACACTTCAAAGCCTACCTGGACCTGACCTTCACTTGCAAGAGTCTTCAGATTAATGAAAAATATGTCCCTTAACAGAAGCAATCTGAGTCGGTCGCATTCAATTCACGACAATGCCTGCTCCAGGTTACGGATTGACATTTAAGTGCATTGTCCCTATAATAAATAAAAACCATGCTAAAGCAAAAGAGCTGAGCACAGATTCTGGTATTTTCCACCTTGACACATATCAACCTTGCAAACTTAACAACTAATTCAACAATTCTGTATAATCAGCAATTCCAGATTTGTATCTTCCATGTTCAACCTTCAGTATCTTTCTCTTCTGGTAAGAATCAGATTCCTTTCATCGCCTCCTATTTGTACATCTCCCGAACCTGCCTTTCACTTTTCACAAGTCTTGATTGTCCTCCCTCAGTGAATACCTCCACTGCATCAATCCTCATCACCCCCCACCCAATCACAGGCCTTATTTTTGTTTTGTGCCCCTCACTCTTTCTCTGCAACTTAAATTATTTTATCTCCAACATTTCCAAGTTCTGATGACATTGCTTGTCCATCTACAGGTGCTGCCCGACCTGCTGAGTGATTAAAGAAATATATATATATTGACCTCACTGACGAGAAGGTGCGACTTTGGACACTGGGATTTGCCAGCATTTCCTTCTTCCCCAGACGATAGACAACCATCGAGTGCACTCATCTTTCTACAATGATTTACCTTGAATATCTTGGACTTCTTCATTTACATTACCCGGGGACTGCCTGTACTTTCCAATGAATGCACCACACCTAAAGCACACTGATCTCTGAATTACCCACATTTCCTCAGAAGAGTTCCATCTGCAGGTGCTAACAATGATCAACAGCACCTTCTAGTGGGTCAACTGATCAACATTGTCGGTGGATATTTAGATTACACGGTGGTGCAGCTAGTAGCGCTGCTGCTGCACAGTTCCAGTGACCCAGGTTCAACCCTGACCTCATGCTGTCCGCGCGTAGTTTGCATGTTCTCCCGAGGATGTGTGGATTTCCACTGGCTGTTCCAGTTTCCTCACACTTCTCAAAACGTGGGGATTGGTAGGTTCATTGGCCACTGTAAAGTACCTCTGGTACAGTGTGGATAGTAAAATTGATGAAAAGATGGAAAGGAAAAAATGAACAGAAAATTTGTGGGGGATCGGAATTGCTCTGCGAGTCAGCACAAAAATGATGAGTTGGATCATCACTTCCTATGTCAAAGAAAAATTGTAGCTGATAATAATACATTTTATAATATATTGATCAAATGTGCATGCAACGGGGAGGGAAATGCATTGAAGAGTCTAATATTTCATGCCAATCAAGTCCACACTGATAAGAAAACCTTCATGGAAATCCAAGCAAGATTGTACCTATTTAAGAAGAAATTGCAGATGCTGGAAAATCGAAGGTAGACAAAAATGCTGGAGGCAACGTTTTGGGCCGAAACCCTTCTTCAGACTGTACCTGTGCCTCACCATATTTGTGCATATGTTAACAAAACTTGACATGAACTAAACATTCATTCTAAACCATTTAACTATTGACTATACATCATTGGAGGGGATATGATGGCTTTAGAAGCAGAAGTATCATATTTCGGTCTGAAGAAGGGTCTTGGCCCGAAACGTCACCCATTCCTTCTCTCCAGAGTTGCTGCCTGTCCTGCTGAGTTACTCCAGCTTTTTGTGTCTATCATATTTCACTCTGTTCACAACAATTAGATGTCACCACTGTGTCATCAGGTAAACCTGCTCAAGAATAACTGATGTGCTTTCTTGTTTGCCCGCAGCTTTTTATCCTGTGCATCAATTGTATTTTTGTCTCATCGTGCAACCAAGGTCTTCACCCTCAGCACATGTAGATGAACAGCAGGGCAGGCAGGGAAGAAGAACCTCAAAATAGGACTCAACTTCACCTTGGAGGGAGTGCTCATTAACTACCGGAATAACTTGACAGCCATGACATCAGTCCAACGGGTTCACACTCATGCTGTGCTACAGTGAGACAATCCTGTGCATCTGAAAAAATCCTTCACTCTTGCACATTAACCTGAAAATCGTGACTCAGCGAGCTTACTGGCAGGGCATCACAGGGCATGTGGCAGTTCCAGCAGCTGCCAGGCCACTATGGCTTCTGTTTCCACAATGAAAAATGTTTTTTATGCACTAAACATGAACAGGTTTCAGTGTCGCTTGTAGTTACAAAATTATTTAGTGAAATCAAATAACGTTCAAACTGGAAATCATTTCATTTATCCGTAAAATTACACACCTGGGACTCTCACGGTGTCCCCTACTGGGAGGCCAATCCCTTTCTGCAAGTCCACACAAGTATTTCTGATGACCAATGAGAAGTTCTTGGCCTAGATGGGCCAACTTCAGACTGTTGGTTCCAGCCAATTGAAGGACTAGAACTAATAGAAGGAATAAAGACAAAAGGTACAGTAGATGCTGGAATGATCAGCAAACACACAAAGTGCTGGAGAAACTCAGTAGGTCAGGCAGCATCTATGGAGGGAATAGACGAGTGATATTTCAGGTTAGGACCCTTTCAGGTTAAGAGTTCATACTCTTAGAATGGCTCAGTAGAGGAACAGGCGTACATGATGCCTGCATAAACTAATCACTTATGCCTACACATGATCCGTCGCCTGTATATTCATGAATTGGAATGGAGGAAAAAGAGGGACTATATATTTTGATGACTGAGTGAACTATCTTGAGACCAAATATAGATGTGAATACTCAGAAACTTAATAACCAATATCTGAAGGAAGAAAGTTATTTTAAAACAAATATTTCACCGAGTCCTGATAAAGGGTATTTGACCTGAAATGTTAATTCTGCTTCTCTTTGTACAGATGCTGCCTGACCTGTTGTGTGGTTTCAATATTTTCAGTTTTTATTTCATTTAGTTAAGTTATTTAAAGCATTAATGAATGCCCTGAGAATGATAGCGTTTTAATAAGTCAAAAGGTTTTGGGGAAAAAATGGACAAAGAATTAAAATTAAAAAATAAACACAAATGGTGATAGGTGTAGAGAAAGTATAGAAGTGAATTGAAACATTGAACTTTTTCTGCACGGACAAGAATAAAAGAGGCAGATTGAACACAGTCCGGCCACACATGGAGATGTCTGGCGTACTAAATAGAAGAGGATTTTATTACACAAGAAGCTGGGTAACAAGTGCGCCTCACTCCACATAAAGACAGAAATGTAACCCATTGAAAACAGCAGTGCAATCTTGCCAATTCCCTCACTAGCACCATCAGCAGGCAGAGCTAACACTTGAAAAGCCTTTGGACGAAGATGCTTCTGGATTCAAAACGTGTTTTACAAGATCAGGTAATTCTGACATATTTATGGGAAACTACCTCAGTGAAAAATCTTTTAAGCTTCTTGGTAGGTCTGCTACCCATGATTATTATGGCTGCTGCAAGGTGATATTAATCTTGATAACAAACTGGGAAATTGTGCCCTTACACAGCAGGCCTCAGTCACCAAAAACAAACTCTAATCCTCATTCAAAATACATGTTAGCTTCAGCAATGGATAAACAGTAATCGAAGGAGAGGAAGAGAAAGAAATGGGGTGGGGTGATATTTAAAACTGAAGAATTCAATGTTCATGCGCCCAGTGCATCTAGTCAGCAGGTGAGCAGAAGGGGAGGCTAGGATGGAATTGGTGACCAGGTCAGGAAGAGGGATTGTCTATCAAGAGGATTTCATGCATTGATGGAATTCCATGGGAGGGTAAAGGCCCACTGTTGCTCTTCCAAGCCCCAGATGAGAGCTTTCTGATTCCCCAATGATTCCCTTGGTACAAGTATATGAGTTTGAGTCATCCGACTCCGACATTCCTCATCCAACACAAAAACATTGGTGTTAAAAATGGGAAAGTTGGTAAATAATGAAGTCACCCTCTTCAATGGTGGTGGTGATTGAGGTAGTTAAAATCTCTCCCTCGCCACCCCCAGAGTTGACAACATGATTCAGCCCCAGACCACCTCGCAGCATTGATAGATGGAAGAAATTAATGCTGTTCGAGGCAAGAAAGGGAATGCTAAATCTACAATGGCACCAAGGAGCCATAGTAAATGGATCAAATGAGTAAGTACACAGCTAAAGTCCGGAGGATGGAGGAGAAGAACAGTGCCGTGAGTGGTCTAGGGGCTCACCTACCACACCAGAGAGACTCCCTGTGTTCAGAGGCCAGCTGCAGTAAACACCCGATATGACGAAGCTGAGAGGTGCCTGCGCGAGACTAGGGAAAGTGCGTTGGTGGGTCAATGTGTCTGGATCAATGTGGTTGGTGGAATGGGCTGCTGAAGGCCCTGGATTGGATGCCGTTCCAAGAGGCTGAGTGCACAGTGATGCAGCCTGCAGTAGCAATGTAGAGCAGAGCATCAGTGGAGGACATCGACAACCACACCAGGCAAGGCTGACTCCTACAACTCCGACCCAGTGCCACCACCCGTACAACAGGCCTATGTTACCAAGTTAAGACCCTCCAGTGAACTTAAAGGAGACAAACTGTGACCCAACTGTGAACTTAAAGGAGACAACATGGCGCTGGAAACATGGTGACTCTTGCGTACTACATTAGTGTAATCTACTACTCTTACACTCTTGTACCCAAATATGGTAATGGCCTAATGTATGGTAAGATTTCTAATGAACTGTGTGCAACAATGAAATTACACTGTACCTAGTTCAGGCACCATTGAACCATTTGCAGTCCCTCAAGAAGGCGCATCCTCAGCAACTGAAAAGTTCTCCTCCAATACGGACAAGATAAAGAAAATTCACTTTTTTTCTTTGTCACAGTGTTTGGTCATTGTCAAAATGCCTCATGGATACTGAAATACTTTTATATCTCAGTCCATAGTGCAATCTAGGAAAGCACAGCAGCTAAACTGTGTGGAAAAGATCCTACAAAAAGCAGAGTTTTTTTAGTAATGTTGATTGAGGCATTTTGATCTGTGGAGGGTTCAGCTCCCGGACCACTTTCCAATATACAATGGGATTTCTCCCCATGCATTTGAATTCCATCAATTATTCTATATCTTCCTTCAAACCACAGGCGGTATTTTCATTTTCATTCCAACTGAGGGCTTCACCTTCAGACCATTTTCAGATTTTAATTTCAGTACGATTTCTCCATATATCTGCTAGGAATCTTTTTTGACCCTGAGATTTCCAGAGTTTCAGTGGCAAACAAAACACCTCAACTCAAGTGCGCATTGGTTAGTTCTATATTCAGAATTATAAACCCATGCACCCTAGGACACAAGAATTTTGAAAACTGTGAAAAATCCTTTAATCCAAAAAGATACATTAATGAGCACAAGGTCTCAGCTGATAAAATCATCCAACAAATGATTGAGAATGGAACTGATTCAGCCCCTCAAACCTGTTCAACCAAAGAAAGAGATCTTGTACAACTACTTGTGGTGGACTTGCACCTCTTCCAACCTCATCTACTGTATCCCCTGTTCCAGATGTGGACTCCTGTATATCGGCGAGACCAAGCGCAGGCTCGGCGATCGTTTCGCTGAACATCTCTGCTCAGTCCGCCTAAACCTACCTGATCTCTCGGTTGCTCAACACTTTAACTCCCCCTCCCATTCCCATACTGACCTTCTGTCCTGGGCCTCCTCCGTTGTCAGAGTGAGGCCCAGCCCAAATTGGAGGAACGGCACCTGATATTTCGCTTGGGTAGCTTACACCCCAGCGGTATGAACATTGACTTCTTTAACTTCAAGTAGCCCTTTCCCTTTCTCTCCATCCCCTCCCCAGTTCTCCTACCAGTCTTACTGTCTCCGACTACATTTTATCTCTGTACCATCCACTCACTGACATCAGTCTGAAGAAGAGTCTCGACCCGAAACGTCATCCATTCCTTCCCTCCAAAGATGCTGCCTGTTCTGCTGAGTTACTTCAGCATATTGTGTCTATCTTTGTACTACTACTTCCTTGACCCAGCTCGATTCCATAACCTTTGCATCAAAACTCAGATGTTTTCAAAACTCTTTCAATTCTAAACCCATTTCTATATTGTCCTGCCTGTCAAAACAAAAACCTGTGTTGTGTTCAGGAAATTGAGCTGCAGCTGAAATGAGACATGAATCCAAAACCAGTCCATCAATAGGTATTGTACCTGCAATATTAATTTAATTTGCACCCTTCGCACTTAAAGACCTTTGGGATCGGCATGCAGTTACTATTTTCTGGGACAACACGACAAACCAACAGAAATTCAATCTGCTACAGAACTACTTGTTGCAGTTCATCAAGACCACCTTTACATTTACTTTTTACTTTAATTTAACTTTTAGTTGCAAGCCCAGCCATTAATCCGGCCCAGGGGTGGGGAACCTGCGGCCATCTAGGCCATTAAGTGCGGCCTTTTGAATGAATCCAAATTTTGTAGAACAAATCCTTTTATTTTTATCAATATGTTTTTGTTCGTCTTTTATTATTTTAATTTTAATTTTAAAATGAACGTAAAATACCAAAGAGTAAAAGAAGATTCAACGAAATAATCTTCCCTGACTGACGGCCACAATTAAAACATTAGTAAATCATTAGGGCTATTTTGGAGATGAGGCATTCAGTGTGGATTTGCCGTATATTAGCAAAATTTTTATCTTTGCGATAGTTAAATTTCATGAAGAACAGAATTAGCAATGTGAATTTTTGAAAGAAGATTTCTATACAAATACTGCATTTCAGTGTGACATCATGTCAAAGCAAAATGACTTGAATGTTTCTTTGCAAGGTAAAACTAAGTCTATATATGATATATGTCAAAAAATCCAAGCATTTTGAAAAAAGCTATATTTTTTTCAAAACTCTTCTTCAAAATGAAATTTCTGATGAACATTTCCCCCAGTTAGCGAAGGTCATTGATGAGCAGGAGGATTCATGCGAATCATTTGAAGAGCACCCAGCTGTTATAGACTTATTAATTAAAGGATACAATGAAAGGTTCACTGACATTGAGAATCATGACATCACACTCAAATTAGCATTTCAACCTGACCTAGTTGATGTCTCCAAGGCTCCTAAAGAACTACAGATGGAATTGATTGAGCTCTCAGAAGATGACATTTTAAAGTCCTTATTTGACGCTAAGAAAGATCCGATTGAAATATAGAAAAATGCAATAGAATACCCACGTCTTTGGCAACATGCACGAAAAATGCTTTCTTGCTTTTCAACCACTTATTGCTGCGAATCTACATTCTCCTACCTAACCCAAAACAAGACGCTCTTAGTACATAGTAAGATTTTTACAAAATAATTTACATTCTGAAGTATATCTAATTGAAGTTTCTTGGATGCAGCCTTATGGACCTGTCCCATGATGCGAGTTCATTCAAGAGCTCTCCCGAGTTTAAAAAAAAAAAAAACTCGTGGTAAGCACAGAGAATGAACGTAGCGGGTACGTTGGAGCTCGGGGACATCTCTTAGCGGCTCGTAACGCTAACGGCAGGTACTCGGGAAGACTCGCTAACGGCAGGTAAGCTCGGGAAGACTCGTGAAGATTTTTCAACATGTTGAAAAATGTCCACGAGAGCCCCGAGTACCGACGAGCTGCCATTACCGTAAATCTCCGAGTTTGAATCAGGGCAAACTCGAGAGCACTCTTTGAATTAACTCGTACAGTGGGACAGGGCTTTTATTAGATTACAGCTAACTTAATGCGGCATTCCAACATGAAAAGATTCTCAACCCCTGATCCAGCCAGCCACCTGTTTGAGATGATGGTGTCAATATTCACTTTGTTACCCTACCAATAACTTTCTTACACACCTAATCTCTATGATTCTATATAACTGCTTACCTGGCACGTGGCGTTGCAATATCTTGCCATCTTACACTGTGAACATCGCAGCAGAGATTCCTTCCTGTGAAGAGAAAAATATATTACTCACCAAATAAAGCTAGGAAGCGAGCGGGCAAGATCATCTCTGACCCCCCTCACCCTGGCCACAAACTCTTTGAATCACTTCCCTCTGGAAGGCGACTCCGGTCCGTCAAAGCTGCCACAGCCAGACATAAAAACAGTTTTTATCCACGAGTAGTTGCTCTACTCAACAGCCAAAAATCTGTAGCCTCCCTTTGATCTGGTATTTTGTTGGTTCACATGCTTGATCAATGGTGTTTTATCATTAATGTTTAATTATTATTAATGTTTAGTGTTTTCTGAGTCATTCGTAACTGTCACTGTATGTCATGTTGTTACTTGTGGGCGGAGCACCAAGGCAAATTCCTTGTATGTGAATACTTGGCCAAAAAACGTACTTATTTACTTAATCCAGATTTGCAAATGGACACAATTTAATGCTGTGCAACACTTGTGCATCACTTCCAAAAACACATTGGGTTTCAAGAACATCTTCAGATATTTGCCTCGCAGTTCTGCTTGGGTATAATAATTGAAACCTGGTCCAGCATGACCAATCCAAACATAAGCCAAGCCTGAGGACTAGTAGTATTTATTAAACCTGACCCAAAAACAACACAAAATCCCATCGGCAAGCAAGCAGTAATTTGCATCACAAATAGCAGCTGATGGAAGTCTCTAAAAACACACCATAAAGCAAACTGCCAAAATGATACCTCAGAGTGAAGTTCCACAGCTACCTACAGTTGACTGGTTTCATTTCATACTCCTCCTCATACCCCTCCAGAGTCCAATTTTACTACTGACTGTTTTCTTATGAACATCAACAAGTCGACTTCTGTGAACTACGCTTGAGCCACAAATGTCATCTGGTAATGATGATGGATTTCAGTTGATGAAAAAGTAGTAGTTATAACTTCAAAGAGCCATTACCCTTCTCTGTTTTACACCAAATTCATTTAGGAGCCAGGGAGAATATCACGCTGTGATACTATGACCTTTCACTGATCTCGGAGTAAATTAGTCGTATTAAACTTCACACCATTGAAACTGTTTGTACGACAATAACCAACATATGTTAAGTTAGAAGGTACACAAAAATGCTGGAGAAACTCAGCGGGTGCAGCAGCATCTATGGAGCGAAGGAAATAGGCAATGTTTCGGGCCGAAACCCTTCTTCAGACTGATAGGGGGTGGGGAGAAGAGAAGAAAAAAGGAAAAAGGCGGAGGAGGAGCCTGAGGGCTGGGGGAGGGGAGGAGACAACCAGATGGCTGATGAAGGGGAGGGGACAGCAAGGGCTAGCAGAATTCGGAGAATTCAATGTTCAAGCCCCCAGGATGTAGACTGACCAATATGAGGTGCATTTCCTCCAATTTACGGTGTTGCTCGCTGTGGCCATGGAGGAGACCCAGGACAGAGAGGTCAGATACGGAATGGGAGGGGGAGTTGAAGTGCAGAGCCGCCGGGAGTTCAGGTTGGTTATTGCGGACCGACCGGAGGTGTTCGGCGAAACGATCGCCAAGCCTCCACTTGGTCTCACTGATGTAGATCAGCTGGCATCTAGAGCAGCGAATGCAATAGATGAGGTTGGAGGAGATGCAGGTGAACCTCTGTCGCACCTGGAACGACTGCTTGGGTCCTTGAATGGAGTAGAGGGGGGAGGTGAAGGGACAAGTGTTGCATCTCTTGCGGTTGCAAGGGAAAGTACCAGGGGAGGGGGTGGTATGGGAGGGAAGGGAAGAATTGACAAGGGAGCTACGGAGGGAGCGGTCTTTGCGGAAGGCAGACATGGGGGGAGATGGGAAGATGTGGCGAGTGGTGGGGTCACGTTGGAGGTGGCGAAACTGACGGAGGATCACTTGTTGTATGTGACGGCTGGTGGGGTGAAAGGTGAGGACTAGGGGGACTCTGCCCTTGTTGTGAGTGGGGGGATGGGGAGAGAGAGCAGTGTTGCGGGGTATGGCAGAGACCCTGGTGCGAGCCTCATCTATGGTGGAGGAGGGGAACCCCCGTTCCCTGAAGAATGAGGACATTTCAGATGCCCTGGTGTGGAACGCCTCATCCTGGGAGCAGATGCGGCGTAGACGGAGGAATTGGGAGTGGGGGATGGAGTCCTTACAGGAAGCAGGGTGGGAAGAAGTGTAGTCCAGATAGCCATGGGAGTCGGTAGGTTTGTAGTGGATGTCGGTAAGGAGTCTATCACCTGCGATGGAGATAGTGAGGTCAAGGAATGGTAGGGATGTGTCGGAAATGGTCCAGGTGTATTTGAGTGCCGGATGGAAGTTGGTGGTGAAGCGGATGAAGTCAGTCAGTTGTGTGTGGGTGCAGGATGTGGCACAAAACAATCATCGATGTAGCGGAGGTAGAGGTCGGGGATGGGGCCCTGGTACGCATTGAACAAGGATTGTTCTACGTACCCGACAAAGAGGCAGGCGTAGCTGGGGCCCATGCGTGTGCCCATAGCTACGCCTTGTATTTGGAGGAAATGGGAGGAGTCAAATGAAAAGTTATTAAGTGTAAGGACCAGCTCCGCTAGGCGGAGGAGGGTGTCAGTGGCCGTGTATAGATTGCTTCTACGGTCGAGGAAAAAACGGAGGGCTTCGAGACCATCCTGGTGGGGGATGGAGGTGTACAATGACTGGACGTCCATTAAGTTATGTTAAGTTATGTTATTTCACAAAATACTTGTAAAAGTATTGGACTTGCAAACTTAACTTTGCTGTTCAAGAACATTACCCCTGTTATTCTACGCACAAACTTATATTGTCCGGATGGTTAGGTTACACAATACCTGTTAGACTACAAATGGAATACTGCATCCAATTGAACAAAATCATCTGAATTAGGAGCAGGAACCAGATTATTGGCCATGCAAGCTTTCTCTAGCATTTAATAAGATCATCCGATTGTAATCTCAATTCCATATTCCCATACACTGCCAGTAATCTTTTACACATTTGCTTATCGTGTATCTGTCTACCTCGACCTAAGAATATTCAGACTCCGCTTCCACCTCTCTTTGAGAAATAGAGTTTAATAACACCTTTTACAATCATTTGGACAGGTACATAGACAGAAAAAGTTTAGAGGGAAATGTGTCAAATACAAGCAAATGGGACTAGCTTAGATAGGCATGGATGAGTTGGGCTGAATGGTCTGTTTCCATGCTGTATGTCTCAATGATTCTCAAACCCACTGATTAAAGAAAACCTATCTGTCTGAAATGAATGACATTTTAATTATAAAAAACCTGACTCTTAGTTCTACATTCTCTCATGAGGAAGCATTCTCTTCACATCCACTCTGTCAAGACCACACATGATGTTTTGTTTCAATTACCTTTTGCTCTTCTAAACTCCAGCAGAAATAATCTTTCCTTATAATACAAACCTCTTATTCCAAGCTTTACCTTACTCCAGTCTACACGCTTTAGAAAGGATTAAGGTGTAGAGAGATTTACTAAAATGGTTGCAGAATGAGGGATTTAAACTATGAGGCTACGCTGGAGATGTCGGGGTCATTCTCTGGGGATCGTCAAAGGTTAAGAAGATCTTTAATAAGATTCACAGGTCATGGCAAGTTTAGGCATGGTAAATGGTAGGAAGTGTGTTGTAAGGAACTGCAGACACTGGTTTAAACCGAAGATAGACACAAAATGCTGAAGTAACTCAGCGGGACAGGCAGCATCATGGTGGGCAATGGTGGGAAGCTGTTTTTGTTGCAGACACCTCAAAGACAAGAGACCTATATTGAAATTGTTGAGCAAAAGGTATCAGGTTGGGTTTGAGGATTTCTTTTAAATAGTGGTGAAAATCTGGAACTCGCTGTCTATAGGATTGTTAGAAAGTAAATCAATCAGCACCCTCAGAGTAGAATTAGATAATCTAGATTAGGGTTATATTTGACCACACAGCCATAAGCGTACAGGGACTGAGTACACAATGCTGAGTGTCACCATTTGTGAGGGACAGGGTGGAAGAAATGTTATGACTAACTAACTGACTGCCATGTGCCAGTCCAGAAGTCCAAAACTAGTTTTTGTCCCCAAGGTCAAGAAGTTCAGGGATGATCTGATTTGGTTTTGAAGGCTGAACTTTCATAATAGTATCCTGAAATTGATGTTCTTATTGTTAAGGTGATCCAGAGCTGAATGTAATGCAAGAGAGATGGCATCCTCCACAGATCTATTTTTCCTGTACGAATATTACCAAGGGTCAAGAATGCTTGTGAGATTGGCTTTGGTTGGGAGATTATCAATCTTTCAGAACATTTCAATGTTAGAGCTACTCGGAGGTAGTCATTGAGACAGGTCACTTTATTTTTCTCAGGGACTGGAATGATGGAGGTTTGCTCGAGGTAGATGAGATTTTTTAGACCTTTGATGTGAGGGGTTGAAGATGTCGATGAAGTATGTGGCCAGTTGATTGGCACACAATTTCAGGACCTTTGCTGGGACTGTATCCGTGCCGGCCGCCTTCCAAGAGTTCACTCTCGTGAAAATCAGATCTGACTGTATGGGACAGAGCCAGTAGGCATTGGAGGCAGAATGTGCCACAGTAGAATTTTGTTTGTCTGTTCAAGACAGGTGTAGAAAGCATTGAGCTCATCTGGTAGAGATGTATCGCTTTACTGAATTGAGCCTCCAGCTTGTTTTGCTGCAGTGTGTACCATCGAGAAATTGCACTGCAGTTATTCACCAAGATTACTCCAACAACACCTTCCAAACATGCAACCACTTCCACCAAGGCGGCCATGCTGCTGCATACGAGCTGCATACGAGAACCACTCCAATCTAATCTGCACAACTGTTTTGGAAATATCTCATGGTCACTGTGTCCAATTCTTAAGCTCCTCGCCTAAAAAACTGGGAGAGCCTTCACCAGCTCACAGCTATTCAAATTGGCAGCTCACCACCACCTTCTCAAGGCAATTAGGGTAGGCAATACATATTTTCTTGCCAGTGACAGGCAGATCCCATAAAACAGGAATAAAAGTAAAAAAAGTCCTAGTTGGGCATATTGGTTGTGCTTTGAGATAAATGCTTTGAGATAAATGCTTTGAGATAAATCATCCAGAAAACTGGAGAAATTAGTTCAAATGATACCAAGGAAGGCAGGAAATCCGCTGAAAGGATGCGAGGAAGGGGAGGTTACATGCCTTGATATTCAACACATTTATTATGTTCTGCTCCTTGTGTACGATGTACATGCAGTATTCTCAAAATAGCAACTACACCTTGACAAATCTCTATTTAATTCTACCTAGATACCTTCAGTGACATCTGACATCATATCTTCCAAGTACACCCAAATGCAAAGCTCAATGCTGGGAAACTCACCCTTGAAGCACAAAGTTATGGGCTCAAGATCGACTCCAAGATGACAAGGGTGAATATTTCACCGTCAAAAGTGACCTTTGGATGAATAATCAGGTGAGTAGGCCTTAAATTCATCAAAGCATTAAAAAAAACAATGAATTAAACATTTCATATTTTTTCTCAGCTCCTAGGCATTAGTCACATAAAAAATCTGAAGTCTTGGTCCTCGAGACATTGGTGCTCTAACACACAAGCAAAGGACTGCAGCTACCAGTGAACAGTGGGCTGTGATAGTTTTCCCCACATTGCTCACACTTTACAACTTGACTGTTGATAAAGAATATCCTGTTGAATATTTAGGATTCACATATTTTTCTGCCTACCTATTCTCTTTTCTCAGAGCTGATGGGTACATGCCTCTCCAGACATCAGCTGCCCTCCCATAGCCCACCGAGCAGTCATTCTTCTGCAAAGTGGCTAGTAGCTGGTTGCACACGGGAGTGTCTCACAGTCTGGTCCAGTCCAGGAGAAGGGGCCTCCCACATACCAGCCCAATTTAGCTGGAATACTGTTCTGAAGTGCAGGGAGACTTAGAATGGAAAGCTTTGAGTGAAGTTCGCACTTCTCCAGTACAAACACCAAATTGACACCTCTTTCCCAGCTGAGGCCTGGCACCTTAACCCCTGTTGGTGATCAAGCCCAATACATGACTGGACAGTAAGTCACAGATCTACAGGCATCATTGTGGTCTGGGATGTTGCTCCCAGACAAAATCTGATTTGGGCTGAGATCTAAGTGTTGGAAAGAAGTTTCAGAAGCACAGGTGAATCCCTTCGATGATGATGCACTTGGCATTCAGTCAAGACAGATAAAGAAGAGCAAGTGCATACAAAAATTAAGATAGCAAAATAAACATTGTCTATTATTCCTTGTGTGGGCTTTCCAATCGTAAAATAATGTAAAAATCCAAAACAATTATTTGTAAGTCACAAGCAGATTAGCTCGAAGGCAAATTCAATCTTCGGCTTTACCAACCTCCTGTGGGTAAACAACCTGTTCGTGCACAACACTTTTTGTTTCTTCCTTTCTCCCTCCCACAAAGTAGAGCAGCTGTGTGAGGAACAAGCCACCACACTAGGGTGCAACAAGCAAGCTGCTGACACAGCAAAGGAGATGGAGGTTAACCTCACACCTTCCACATCCTTGGAACTTCCCCAAGTACTTGGCAGCTAATGAGTCGTTTCTAAAGTGCACTTGCTGATTTGATGTAATTACTGTAGCCACCAATTTTTACACAGCAACTCCCACAAGTAGTAGAAAATAATGATCAGGTAAACAGCTTTTTTTTTTAAAGTGGCATTAACTAGGGATAAATTCTGACATTCAGCTTCCTTCAGAATATTCTAGGGGTTCTTGTAGCACCAGCATTTCTGTGAATTTCTGTGTTTATCATCTCCGAGAGGTTTCATTGTCAGGATCACGGTTTACTGGCATGCAGGCAAGAGATCGGGGCACACCCAGAACTATTGTTGCAGGGGTGCGAACGCACTCAATTTTGTTGTGAATTAACAGTGATACAGGCCAAAAGGGGCGTTGAAACAACGCTAAGGTATTAAACCCAGAAAGAAGCACGAAAATGGGACTTGCATTTTCCAATATCCACTTTAGCACAGCCTCAGACACATGGCTGCATCCCAAAATGAGAAGGTCACCAGATCTGAAGACAATTGCACTTTATGAAAAAAAGATGGATGATGGATGTGAAATGTGCACTGGTGCTGAGAATCCAGCATTGCATGAATGATCTGTGGGGAGGGGGGGGGGATGCCTCTACCATCAATCATGCAAGGTCTTAAGGCTTATTTGGAAGTCCTATCAATGAGATATCCCATCAAAGAATTTTGATGGGCTGCTCATGTAACCATCTAATAAAATCCCCATTTCATTTATCCCCAGGGCCACCAGAATATTCCGTGCAAATAATTGACTTCTTGTCAAAAGTGCTCTGCTTTCCTTAGAGACAGGTGGTATGGTATGGTGAATGAATGGAACATTCTTCAGGAATATGGTCAAACTCATCCATTGCAACATCAAGAACAGATAGAACCTCAACACATCATGACACATGGTGTCTGCATACCCTGGGTCATGCAGAGCATGATGCAGCTGAAATGGTAATCATCAGGATGAGAATCAATCGAGTACATATCTCTCTTTCTTCAACTGGAGATTTGTTTACAGAGAATGGCAAAATATCTGTAATCACTGCCAGAGGAAGTTGTGCAGATCCAAGTTTGGAAAGAACAAGAGATTACAGATTACGAGTCCTCTTTGTACCTTCTTCTGCAACTTGGTTTTAAACGAGGGAGCTCCAAAGTTTAATAAAAAGAAATAAAGATCATCAAATGACTTTTTTTTTTTAAAGTGCAGATGCTGGGGAAAGAAGTAAAAACAGAAAATACCAGAAACACTCAATAAGTCAGGCAGCAGTTGTGGAAAGGAAAAACAACATTTCAGAGACATCAGAAATAGGAAGAGCAAAAAACAATTGCAGGGAAGGAGGAGAAGGGTTGGGTGGAACAAAGGGACTATCTCTGAAAAGTGAAACAAGTTAATATGGCATTTAGAATTAGATCATGCTTCCTTGTATGTTAAGTGTTGCTAATTCCAGATCAGCCTGTATTAATGGAGAGGAAAATTACAGTGGATGACTGACAGAAAGCCAGTTCTCATACAGAAACAAGAAAGAGTCGGTTTCAATAGTTGGAGAATTTGATGTGGAGTTCGGAAGGTTACAACATACCCAATTGGAAGATGCAATGTTATTTACCAACCTTTGCATCAGGCCTCCTTGTAACATTCCAGGAGACTACAGACATATAGATCAGGATAGGAGAGGGATGGAGAACTAAAGTTTCAGGCAATTGGAAACCTAGGGAATAATTAAAAACATGCATTTTTATAACATCTTCTTAGTTCTTTCAGGACTTAAATATGTTACAGCCACAGAAGTACTCCTTGAAGTGTAATCGTTGGTGTATGCAGGAAATGTAGCATTCTTTTTGCATACAAAACGACAATGTGATAATGATCCAATAGGCTATTTTTATTCCTAATTATGTAGAGAAAAAGAAAAATATTGGTCAGAATGCTGGACAACAATCCAATGTCATTCTTCAAATAGTCATGGAATTAACTAAATTGGGGCCGCGAGTATGCGGGAACTACCCTCGAGCATGAAGGAGAGTTTCAGTGACCTCCTAGGACCACGTGTCCAAACTCCATGCTGCGAGTTTGAGTCGAGAGCAAACTTCTAAACTCGCAAATTAGGTCGCCGCAGTGGGACTGGCCCTTTAGGACAGCAGTTTAGGAACATTCAATGCAAGTATATTTACTAGTCCATAAAACCTAAATAGGCATCTCAAAATCTATTAAGCACATGTGATAAACATAATTTCACAAAGCATTCACTGACTGAACAGTTCTTTGCACATCTGGTTTGGTCCTGCAAATAACAAGACCTCTGGAACGAATACAACATTTAATTGTAGAGACCTGCCCCATAAAGGCAGCTGCAGCACTGGTTCCAGCCAGTCAATGGCCTGTTTATACTTCCTGCCTGGAAGAATAAGCCTCCCAGCTCGGCTAGAGTTACACAGACACACAAGCACACATACAGATACTCTGCTCCCTCTCATAACTATTCTCAATATTCAGAGTGTGTGGGTGGTATAGTCTGCACTATTCAAATATTTAAATGAAATGTGGTTTCCTTTATTGTAATGCAAAAGCAACACTATTTAAAAGCCCTTCTCGGCTGTGGCATCAACCCAATCATCCACTAAACCACCAGCTCCAAGTGGCCCCACACCACTTGACTGCAGGCCAGGTGCTAACTCCAAGTTTTACATTTAAAATGGGATCAGCCATGATTTATGAATAGAAAAGCAGACTCGAGGTTTCAAGGTCAGTTTATTGTCACATGCACCAATTAAGGTACATTGAAATTTGAGTTAGGCCAGATGACCTCTGACTTCCTCCTGCTCCTATTACCTATGAAAAAACCCCCATCAATCTAGAACACAAGGGTTTTGATTCAGGATGTTAAAAATTGAGATGCTACCTCGATTAATTCCGAGGATATGGTAGCACAGCAGTTAAGTAACTGGACCAGTAAGCCAGTGTTTCATGCCATTGATCCAGAAATGCAAGTTGAATTTTCAATACAGTAGCTGGGGAATTTAAATTCAAGTGATCAGAGTTTTACAGCACAGAAACTGACCCTTCAGCCCATCATAAGTATGCTGACCTTTGTCGCACATCTGTGGTAATCCCATGCGACTGTATTAGGAATATAACCTTTTCAAGTGGCTAACTAAATGGCTCTTAAATGTAGGAGACAGAGTAATTACACCCAAGTAATTAAATGCAGTAACTACATCAAAATGGATTTGTTTTTTAAAGTAATGATGAAATTGCCAGGTTGTCATTAAAAGCAACAGCGATGTCCTTCAGTGATGGGATTTTGCAGTCCTTACTCTGTCAGGCCTAGAGCCAGGAGGCAGTTGCCCCCTACCCTAACCGCTTCTCCTCAGGACCATTTAGAGACGGAAAATAAATGCCAGGCTTGACAGTAATATTAACACTTCATGAATGAACAAGAAACAGATAGCTTTAGTTTAAGTACCATTTGCTCAATTGTAAACAGGGAAATGGCACATCTAGATGCTTCATGTATCTAAATACTTACTGTCCATGGTAAAGTCTTGCACAAACTGTGTTTAACTACTTTCTTTGCCTACCCACCAAGTTGCCCTGGTGGACAATTTACGAATGAGCTGCATTATTGCTTAACCTGGACCAATGTCCTTCAACAAATCAGACCTATAAAATATATTAGTAGCACTTACACCAGCAAACCCTCGGCTGGGAATGCAGAGAGTTTGAGAAGGAAGAAGGATCCTGGAACTTTGCTCACATTTGAAGTATAATACACAGCAGCAGCAGAAAAGAGAATCCTGCCATCCAATCCTCAATCTCACTCCAGTTTCTCCTTTTTTACAATATCCTTCCACTTGGTGCTGACAGGATATGTGCAAGGCCCTGGCAACAAAAGTATTTTCCTTCAGTTTTACTGCGCCCTGCAGAACAAGAATAACATATGGACTGCCAAGATCCAGTTTAATATAGCATATATCCTAATAGCTTTGGTCCAACTGAGATTTTAAATAGGCTGCTTGAATGATTTTAATTTATTCATTCATGAAATCTGAAATTTGCAAGCAATGCCCGGCAGGTGTTATTCATCACCAAGAAAGCAGTGTGCGGCCTTTCTGAATGGCAGCTGTCTATCCCTGTTCCCTTTGTGCTCTTAGACTGAGTTCCAGAACAATGGTATATCTTCAAATCAGAAATGTATGTGATTTAAAGGGGAATTTCAACCTGGTGGTATTCCCATGTACTTGCAACTCCCATCTCGCAGTGGCCAGATCTTGAACAATGATGCGACAGAGAACATGAAGAAGATAGAGACCTTAGTAACATGGTAACGTTGTTACAAATTCCTACCATCAGTGGCGCTCTTGATCTGCTCACTGCCTGTGCGTGCCCCTCTAGAGGCTATGGGGGGGGGGGGGGGGGCGGGTTAGTATAATGCAGGTTTTTAATTGGTTGTCAGGGAGGGATTTCCTCGTAAAACAAGCTTATGAGGAAATTTCGTTCTGTGATCCCGTTCGTGTTTTTGTTTTTTTAAACGTTGTTTAACTATTGAATCGGTGGATAAAAATCATCAGATTAAAACGCCTTAAATCACGGATCGCAAGTTCACGACAAAGCAAAAGGTATGTACTGTTGGCCGTTTATTTAACATCTTATCTAGTTTTTGGTGTTTCATTTTAATCTGATGATCCGAAATAGGTTATTTATGCCCCGATATCGGCCGTGTCCTGTCTGACTGTGCGCAAAATCATGGCGGCGGCCACAATCCGATCTCTGTATCTTAATCTAGAAACATCCACTCTCAAGACAATCAAAATTATTATTTTTTGCACAATCATGTCATAAGTATATCTAAATTATCAATATTTTGTGTAATTGTCTATCCATGATCAATATTTTCAGACTAAATCTGACTAAAAACTATGTACTGTGGTAGTTTTCAGTCAGATATTTAGTATAAAAATATTGATCATGGATAGACAATAACACAAATTATAGATAATTTAGATGTTCTTATGACATGATTGTGCAACATTCCTAAACATGGTGCCAAGAGAAGAACCACTTCCTCAATCTCATCACAACAAAGGAGCTAGGTTTTGACTGCAGAAAATGAGGCAGTGTACATGCATGGTGCCGAAGTGGAGATGATCGAGAGCTTCAAGTTCCTCGGCATAAATATCACCAGCAATTTCTCCTGGACCAACCACAATTAGGTTACAGACACGAAAGCATACCAACACCTCTCCTCCCTCTGAAGACGAAGGAAGTTTGGCAAGTCTCCAACAACTCTTACCAACTTCTATAGATGCACAGTAAAAAGCATCTTATCACAATCACAATCACAATAATACTTTATTACCAAAGTATGTTTTGCAAAGACGAGGAATTTCATTTGCCAAGTCAGTCATACAAATAAAAAGCAACGGAACACACAAAATACATTTTAACATAAACATCCACCACAGTGACTCCTCCACATTCTTCACTGTGATGGAAGGCGAAATAAAGTTCTAATCTCTTCCCTTCTATGCTCTCCCACGGTTGGGGGCCTCGAGCCCTCCATTGACGGGACGATCTTGACTCCCGTAGCCGGCGGTCGGGCCCTCCGCATCGGGGCGATTAGCTCCTACATCGGGGGGATGTCAGCTCCCCCGCGCCGTCGATCGGACCCCGGGTCGGGACTGGTCATAGATACATAGATACATAGAAAATAGGTGCAGGAGTAGGCCATTCGGCCCTTCGAGCCTGCACCGCCATTCAATATGATCATGGCTGATCATCCAACTCAGTATCCCGTACCTGCCTTCTCTCCATACCCCCTGATCCCTTTAGCCACAAGGGCCACATCTAACTCCCTCTTAAATATAGCCAATGAACTGGCCTCAACTACCCTCTGTGGCAGAGAGTTCCAGAGATTCACCACTCTCTGTGTGAAAAAGTTTTTTCTCATCTCGGTCTTAAAGTATTTCCGAGCTGTGGCCCCTTGTCCTGGACTTCCCCAACATCGGGAACAATCTTCCTGCATCTAGCCTGTCCAATCCCATAAGAATTTTGTAAGTTTCTATAAGATCCCCTCTCAATCTCCTAAATTCTAGCGAGTATAAGCCGAGTCTATCCAGTCTTTCTTCATATGAAAGTCCTGACATCTCAGGAATCAGTCTGGTGAACCTTCTCTGCACTCCCTCTATGGCTATAATGTCCTTCCTCAGATTTGGAGACCAAAACTGTACGCAATTCTCCAGGTGTGGTCTCACCAAGACCCTGTACAACTGCAGTAGAACCTCCCTGCTCCTATACTCAAATCCTTTTGCTATGAAAGCTAACATACCATTCGCTTTCTTCACTGCCTGCTGCACCTGCATGCCTACTTTCAATGACTGGTGTACCATGACACCCAGGTCTCGCTGCATCTCCCCTTTTCCTAATCGGCCACCATTTAGATAATAGTCTGCTTTCCTGTTTTTGCCACCAAAGTGGATAACCTCACATTTATCCACATTATACTGCATCTGCCAAACATTTGCCCACTCACCCAGCCTATCCAAGTCACCTTGCAGTCTCCTAGCATCCTCCTCACAGCTAACACTGCCCCCCAGCTTAGTGTCATCTGCAAACTTGGAGATGTTGCCTTCAATTCCCTCATCCAGCTCATTAATATAAATTGTAAATAGCTGGGGTCCCAGCACTGAGCCTTGCGGTACCCCACTAGTCACTGCCTGCCATTGTGAAAAGGACCCATTTACTCCTACTCTTTGCTTCCTGTTTGCCAGCCAGTTCTCTATCCACATCAATACTGAACCCCCAATACCGTGTGCTTTAAGTTTGTATATTAATCTCTTATGTGGGACCTTGTCGAAAGCCTTCTGAAAGTCCAGATACAACACATCCACTGGTTCTCCCCTATCCACTCTACTAGTTACATCCTCGAAAAATTCTATAAGATTCGTCAGACATGATTTACCTTTCGTAAATCCATGCTGACTTTGTCCAATGATTTCACCACTTTCCAAATGTGCTGCTATCCCATCTTTAATAACTGCCTCTAGCAGTTTCCCCACTACCGATGTTAGACTAACTGGTCTGTAATTCCCCGCTTTCTCTCTCCCTCCCTTCTTAAAAAGTGGGGTTACGTTTGCTACCCTCCAATCCTCAGGAACTACTCCAGAATCTAAAGAGTTTTGAAAAATTATCACTAATGCATCCACTATTTCTGGAGCTACTTCCTTAAGTACTCTGGGTTGCAGCCTATCTGGCCCTGGTGATTTATCGGCCATTAATCCATTCAATTTACCCAACACCACTTCCCGGCTAACCTGGATTTCACTCAGTTCCTCCATCTCCTTTGACACCGCGGTCCCCTGCTATTTCCGGCAGATTATTTATGTCTCCCTTAGTGAAGACGGAACCAAAGTAGTTATTCAATTGGTCCGCCATATCCTTGTTCCCCATGATCAATTCACCTGTTTCTGACTGCAAGGGACCTACATTTGTTTTAACTAATCTCTTTCTCTTCACATATCTATAAAAACTTTTGCAGTCAGTTTTTATGTTCCCTGACAGTTTTCTTTCATAATCTATTTTCCCTTTCCTAATTAAGCCCCTTGTCCTCCTCTGCTGGTCTCTGAATTTCTCCCAGTCCTCTGGTATGCTGCTTTTTCTGGCTAATTTGTACGCATCATCTTTTGCTTTGATACGATCCCTGATTTCCCTTGTTATCCACGGATGCACTACCTTCCCTGATTTATTCTTTTGCCAAACTGGGATGAACAATTTTTGTAGTTCATCCATGCAGTCTTTAAATGCCTTCCATTGCATATCCACCGTCAACCCTTTTAGAACTAATTGCCAGTCAATCTTGGCCAAATCACGTCTCATACCCTCAAAGTTACCTTTCTTTAAGTTCAGAACCATTGTTTCTGAATTAACAATGTCACTCTCCATCCTAATGAAGAACTCAACCATATTATGGTCACTCTTGCCCAAGGGGGCACGCACAACAAGACTGCTAACTAACCCTTCCTCATTACTCAATACCCAGTCTAGAATAGCCTGCTCTCTCGTTGGTTCCTCTACATGTTGGTTTAGATAACTATCCCGTATACATTCCAAGAAATCCTCTTCCTCAGCACCCCTGCCAATTTGATTCACCCAATGGTGTCATTGTCATTGGAGCTCCCGATAAGGCCTCTCCCGAGACTACGAGCTCTTGTTGGTAAGTCCACAGGCCACGGTTGGAGCAGGAAAGGGATCAGCTCCGATGTTAAGTCCACGCCCACGGTGGGGCTCAAGTCAGTCCAAAGAGGCCTCCAGCTCCATCGAGGATAGGCCGCCAATGGGCCGGAGATGCGACCCGAAAATTAATCGCATCTCCAGCAAGGTAAGAAACTGAAAAAAAGTTTCCCCCGAACCCCTCCCCCCACATAAAACAAACCGGAGAACAATTACACAAACTTTTAACACACTAAAAAATTTTTAAAGGCAAAAAAAACAGACAGACTGTTGGCGGGGCTGCCAATCGTGCGGCACCCCTGGTGGATTTTACGATACATCATAACTTGATTTTGGAACAGCGCTGCTCAAAACCGTAATAAATTGCAGAGAGCCTGGATATAGCCCCATCCATCATACTAACCAACCTACCCCCCTTCTCTCCCTCTTCCTCCCCCCCCCCCCCCATTGCCTCTATCCACACTCCACATTGCCTCCGGAAAACCAATACATAATCAAGGACCATTATCCCCCAGTTATTTTCTCTTCTCCCGTCGGACAGAAGATACAAAAGTTTGAAAGTACATATCACAAAATTTCAGAACAGCTTGTTCCCATTGTTATCAGATTACTACATTTTCCTCCCATATGCTAGGGTATAGTCCTGATTTCCAACCTACATTACTGCAGCCTTTGCACATTTTTTATCTGCACTTTCGCTGTAACTGTAATGCTATAACACTGCCACACTATATTTTGTATTGTTTTGGTTTTCCCTTTGCAGGACCTGTTGTACTTGTGTATGACTTGATTGTACTCGTGTATGGTATGATTTGAAAGGATAGCACACAAACAACGTTTTTCACTGTATCTCGGTACTCTTGACAATAAACTAATATTATTACCAATAACTAAATGTAAGGCATTAGTGGGATACTAGACTATAGCATTAGGCTCAACACTAAGGAAATATGCCAGAGGAAGGAACAGAGAGGAAACAAATTGACATCAGCATGCTAGTGGTTGCAAACCAGCAACACTGACTGTACCCATCAAAGGCAAAGCAGAAACCCAGTCTCAAGAATTATAAACAATAAAATAAACTCTAAATCTATCTTTAACATTAAAGCAATACTCATTGTATCATATTTCTAAATTAACCTATTATTATCTTCACAGAAATCATTGTATATTTCCATAAATTACTGATGCCAAACACACCACAGTTAGAGGTACAAGATGAATCAGCATTGTTTTCAGAGATTTGTCAACAGTAGAGAGAGCGTTCTGTGAGCGTGGACCCAGCCCTTTATGTGCAGCATTGAAATTCTGCATTGGAATCAGCCATCAGATAGATAACTGTTCAAATGTCATTCACAACAGGATACCCCCACCTGCACTTTTACAACCATGAAGAATTTCTAAAATGTAATTGCATTGTAAATTAGAAGATGCTGCAGCCTATCTCTACACAGCAGTCAGTATCACTGTATGGAACCAATAACTTGCTGATACAAGTTGTTTTCTTCTGTATTCCTCCATTCTGCATATTGCTTTGGTTTGAATCAAATGCTGTCCACGGGCCGTGGTTCAGCAATTTGATAATGGCTGGACAGTCTGCTTTTAGTATGTTGTTTAGTTTTAGTTTAGAGATACAGCACGGAAACAGGCCTTTAGCCCCATCGGGTCCAAGCCAATTAGCGGACAAACCAGTACCTTTGGAGTTTGGAAGGAAACCGGAGCTCACGGGGGAAATCCACGCAGGTTACGGGGAGAACATATAAACTCATACAGACACGCACCCATAGTCAGGATCGAACCTGGGTCTCTGGCGCTGTAAGGCAGCAACTCTAACACTGTGCCGCTTGAAGAACAGCATGGTGGCACAGCAATTAGCACTGCTGCCCCTCATCTTCAGTTAAATCCTGACCTCCGGTGCTGTCTATGTGGAGTTTGCATTGCACATAATAATCCTATGGGTTTTTCCTGGTGCGCAGGTTTCAACCTCCATATCCAAAAGATAGGCTGCTAGGTAGTACAATTGGTGACTGTAAATTGTCCTTCGTGGAGATGGATAGTTAGAGAATGGACAGGGGAGTCAATGGCAGAACTCTCGTCGGAGAGAGGAGAACTTCTAGGAGGCCGCGAAGAAGCCGGGCGGAGGAGCGCCGCAGCTGGACCCTGAGTCGACACCGCGGTGGCAACAGTAGTGGGCCCGGCGGCGGTTGTCGAAGAGATCGGGTCAGCGATCGACGAGGAGGTCAGTGCGGTGGTCGATGAGGGTGCCGGTCGTTGAGGATGGCAGCAGTTAAGGAATTGCCACGTGAAGGACCCGGTATGTCTGAACTGCCATGAGGGGGCGTGGTGGGGGAAACAAAGAAGGACTTGGAGTAGGGGAATCACCGTGAAGAACAAAGGAGGACCCGCGTAGGGAACCGTCGTGAGGGAGTGGGAAGGGGGGGGGGTGGAGGAGAACAAAGGAGGTGCTGGCATGGGATACTTTGTAACTTTGTCAGCACCCTTTATGTGGAGGTATGCAAAACAAAGAATTTCACTGTGACTTGTCACATGTAAAAGTAAAGTATTCATCCATTCATTCACTCACATGAGAGAAAAGAGGAATGCAGGGAAATGGAAGTGAAGGGAATGGTCAAAGAGCCCACATGGGCTCAACTGATAAGTGTCCTAAGAAATTACGAGATAACTATAGGAAACACAGGAGACTCCAGATGCTGGAATCAGGACAACAATCCAAGGAAAAGGTATAAAAATTGGCCAAAGTAAGCAGCAAACCGGAGGCCTGGGAGAAATTTAGAACTCAACAGAGGAGGACAAAGGGGTTAATTACGAGGGAGGGGGGGGGGGAAGAGCATAAAATAAAGCTTGCGGGGAATATAAAAACAGCCTCTAAAAGCTTATGTAGAGATGTAAATAAGAAAAGATTAGTGAAGACAAATGTAGGTCCCTTACAGTCAGAGACAGATGAATTTATAATGGCAAACAAGGAACAGTTAAATGAGTACTTTGGTTCTGACTTCACTAAGAAAGACACAAAGAATCTCCCAGAAATACTAGGGTACCGAGGATCTAGTGGGAGGGAGGAACTGAAGGGAATCCACATTCGTCAGCCTACTACTCCAGCACTCTGTGTCTTCTTTTGTAAATGATCATCTTCAGTTCCTTGTTTTTACAAAAACACATCACTTGAAAGCTGACTCCTTAGACTACAGCACTCCTCACTATTACCATCTCCCATCTGTACCAAATAGCCTTTGCAATCCAGTGAGCAGTGTCATAGCCATACAGCGCGGAAACAGGCCCTTCGGCCCAACTTGAGTCGCCGACCAAAATGCCGCATCTACACTAGTCACACCTGCCCACGTTTGGCCTATATCCCTCGAGTTTCAGTTTAGTTTATTGTCATGTGAACTGAGGTACAGTGAAAAGTTTTAGTTGCATGCTAACCAGCCAGCGGAAAGACAATACATGATTACAATCGAGCTTTTCACAGTGCACAGATACTTGATAAGGGAATAATGTTTAGTGCAAGGTAAAGCCAGGAAAGTCTGATCAAAGATAGTCCGATATTAGTTCAGGACTGCTCTCTGGTTGCAGTAGGATGGTTCAGTTGCTTGATAATAGCTGGGAAGAAACTGTCCCTGACTGGACGTGACAGTTTTCACACTTCTATACCTTTTGCCCGATGGGAGAGGGGAGAAGAGGGAGTGGCTAGAGTGTGACTCACCCGTGATTATGCTGCTGGCCTTGCCAAGGCAGCGTGAGGTATACCTTTCTAAACTTATCTACAGTGCCCTCCATAATGGTTGGGACAAAGACCCATCATTTATTCATTTGCCTCTGTACTCCACAATTTGAGATTTGTAATAGATAAAATCACATGTGGTTAAAGTGCACATTGTCAGATTTTAATAAAGGCCATTTTTATACATTTTGGATTCACCATGTAGAAATTACAGCAGTATTTATACATAGTCCCCCCATTTTAGGGCACCATAATGTTTGGGATACATGGCTTCACAGGCGTTTGTAATTGCTCAGGTATGTTTAATTGTCTCCTTAATGCAGGTATAAGAGAGCTCTCAGCGCCTAGTCTTTCCTCCAGTCTTTCCATCACCTTTGGAAACTTTTATTGCTGTTTATCAACATGAGGACCAAAGTTGTGCCAATGAAAGTCAAAGAAGTCAAAGAAGCCATTATGAGACTGAGAAACAAGAATAACACTGTTAGAGACACCAGCCAAACCTTAGGCTAACCAAAATCAACTGTTGGAACATCATTAAGAAGAAAGAGAGCACTGGTGAGCTTACTAATTGCAAAGAGACTGGCAGGCCAAGGAAGACCTCCACAGGTGATGACAGCAGAATTCTCTCTATAATAAAGAAAAATCCCCAAACACCTGTCCGACAGATCAGAAACATTCTTCAGGATTCAGGTGTGGATTTGTCAATGACCATTGTCCGTAGAAGATTTCATAAACAGAAATACAGAGGCTATACTGCAAGATACAAACCGCTGGGTAGCCGCAAAAATAGGATGGCCAGGTTACAGTTTGCCGAGCAGTACTTAAAAGAGCAATCACAGTTCTGGAAAAAGGTCTTGTGGACAGATGAGACAAAGATTAAATTATGGCAAGAACAAAGTACGGAGGAGAGAAGGAACTGCCCAAGATCCAAAACATACCACCTCATCTGTCAAACACAGTGGTGGGGGTGTTATGGCCTGGGCATGTATGGCTGCTGAAGGTACTGGCTCACCTATTTCCATTGATGATACAACTGCTGATGTTAGTAGCATAATGAATTCTGAAGGGTATAGAAAGATCCTATCTGCTCAAGTTCAAACAAATGCCTCAAAACTCATTGGCCGGCAGTTCATTCTACAGCAGGACAATGATCCCAAACATACTGCTAAAGCAACAAGTTTTCAAAGCTAAAAAATGGTCAATTCTTGAGTGGCCATGTCAATCACCCGATCTGAATCCAATTAAGCATGCATTTTACATGCTGAAGAGAAAACTGAAGGGGACTCGCCCCCAAAACAAGCATAAGCTAAAGATGGCTGCATTACAGGCCTGGCAGAGCATCACCAGAGAAGATATCCAGCAACTGGTGATGTCCATGAATCGCAGACTTCAAGCAGTCATTGCATGCAAAGGATATGCAACAAAATAATAAGCATGACTACTTTCATTTACATGACATTGCTGTGTCCCAAACATTATGGTGCCCTAAAATGGGGGGATTATGTATAAACACTGCTGTATTTCGACATGGTGAAACCAAAATGTATAAAAATACCCTTTATTAAAATCTGACAATGTGCACTTTAACCACAAGTGATTTTTTTCTCTTACAAATCTTAAATTGTGGAGTACAGAGGCAAATAAATAAATGATGGGTCTTTGTCCCAAACATTATGAAAGGCACTGTATAGCTATACTATCCATGTACCCATCTAAATCCTTCTTAAACATCGCAAAAGTACCTGTAAGAAAGGAGAGCGAGGTGTCAGAGAAAGGTTCTTCTTTCCCCCCCCCCCTTCTTTCATCTCTCTCCCACCCTCCTCCTCTGTGCCCCACCTGGCCTCACGTTTATTTCTCACCTCCCCCTACATTCCTAGTGTTGGAGTTAAAAATCAGCTTTCCCATTATTTCTATAGATGAGAGAAAACGTCTTTTTTTAACTTTGATTCTTGATCCATCTCTCTTGCCATCCCCTACACTTATAAGATGAGATTCCAAGGGAGAAGGAACACTAATAAAAGCCAGCAAAAGCCCAGACAGCAAATGCTTGCAGCAAATGACTGATCCTCAAAGGTTTCAAAGGTCTTTTATTGTCACGTGTACCAATTAAGGTGCAGTGATATTCGAATTGCAGCAACAATGTCACCAGCAATACTGCAAACAGATTCATATGCAATAAAAAACTAAGAGCAATAGTGGCAAAACATTTGAGTTATCTTGACAGCTCAAAAAACATACAAAGGGCAGGGTACAAATTTTGGTCCAGGCTCAGCAATAAATCCTAACTTTTTCATGAAAAAAAAGTGATGGATGCCTTTTACTGGGATTCACTATCCCACATCAATTGCTTCCGTCTGCTCCCTGAGATCCACTACAGTGTGCAAACTTTCAATACATACAGAATTAATTCCAACACGCAACATGAATTCCATTTCAATATATTCGGCAACTATATCAAATTTCAAAGGAGGGTACAATGACCTCAAAAAAGCCGCAAAAAATTAAAATAGAGTTTACATGAAATCTTTTCATAACTGACAAAATGAAAGAAAACAAAATGGGAACAAAGAGGATACAAAATCCTTGCCCCAATTCAAGAACAAGTCAAAAGATACAGTACCACAATAATGTTAGCAAGTATTTGTCTTGCTTCTTTATATTGGTTTGCTTCACTTTCCTCCCCAGAACCTAAATATGTGCAGTTTGGGATGTTAATCGGCCACTGTAAATGATTCTTAGTGCAGGCAAGTGGTAGAATTTCGAGGGAGGATGGGGTGGGGAGTTGATGAGAATGTGTGGAAAATTAAATGGACTCAGTGTAGAATTAATACAAATGGGTGCTTCATGGTCAGTGGACACGGTTGGGCAAAAGGTCCATTTCTCTATTGTACCTCTCTGTGGTTCTATGACTCTATAACAATGTAGGGAAATAAACAAGTGTACACATTTTCCCACATCAGTGCTCATCTCCGCACTGAAATAAAAATTCTAAATCTTTTCTAGTATTATAATTTGTCATGTACAGGGAAGATGTGTTGCACCTGAATTGAAGGAGACCAATATCCTGACAGCCAGGTTTACGTGCTATTGGGATGGCTTAAACTAGATTTTGCAGAGGAACAGGATCCAATGCAGTAGTGAGCCAGGTGGGAGGCTGGAAGTCAATATAGAGGTTGATGACAACAATTTTACTTCGGAGTCACGTGAGTGACTACGTGAAGAAGACCCCGTCCAGCCGCACACGCGTCATATCGATCAGACGCATAGCGTTTCCTTCCCGTGCAGACTTGTTGGTGGAGCTCCACACAAGTTTATTATGGAGAAAGGGGAAGGAGAGGTGGCCAGGGACGCACCGTAGTAAAACCCCAGATCCTAAGGGTAGCGGGCGTCAGTCAGTGGAGTCAGTGGCAGCGAAGCCATTAACTCCCGTTGCGGTCGAGTGTGCCGTTAAACCGCCGGCGGCGGGGCGCAAGGCTGGACAAAAGTCGGCCCGACCTGTAGACTCGGATGAGTCAGACCCGGAGGTATACCCTCCTCAGGCAGGAAAGAATATTGCACTGCAAGGGTCAAAACTTTAGAACTCCTGATGGGGCAGATGATTTATAAAGAACCCCCACAGGAGGATTTAAGTCGGTGTTGGCCAATGGAGGATATATCACAGGGGGTGCCTTGGATGGGACAGGCACAAGGGTGTCCTACAGGAGAGCCATCAGAAATGCCTGTGCAGAAACATTATAGTGGTTGGCCTACAGGAGAGCCAGTGCCCAAAAATGCCAGAAAAAAGGCAATATATGTGTTGGCCTATTGGAGAGCCAGTACTAGAAATGCCTGAACAAAAGGCAGCACAAACGTGCAATGACAAATGTGCCAGCACCAACAATATAAAGAGAAAAAATAATAATAATAATGAAGCGTTGGCCTAGAATTAAGCCAGCGCCAGCAGCACCTGAAACAGGGCTGCCTATCCGTGGGCCTACAAGAGAGTGCGCAGGGGGAATCTGGCAGAGACTTACCTGAAACAGGGGAGCCAGAAATTACCCAACATAAAGATGAATATCTAGATTCAGATGATGATTTATATGAGGACCAGAGCCCATTATCAGCTAAAATGTTCCAAGGCTGGCACAAAAGTTTGCTGTTCCCAGAGTAAAAGGGGAACCTTTGAGAGAGGAAATAGCTATGACTATAAATTATCTACTCTCCCATCAGCCCCAGGAATTAACTATGGATGAGACTATCAAAAAGTATGAGCCCCCGGAAAATTGTGAATTGCTAGCCGTTCCAGCAGTGAATAACTGGATATGGGTTATTTGAGCAGTGGTTTACGCTCACAAGAATTGAAATTACAACGAGTGCTGAAATTGCTGGGGTCAGGCATTACGGCGTTGCCAGTGGTATTGGATGAAGATTTTATATCGGATTCACGACAAAATGCCTTAGCACTCATGTGTAGTGCGCACTTTGAAATAAATTGTATTCGTAAAAATGCAATAAGACCAAATATTCATCCTAAGTATGCAGGCTCTGCAAACCATCCAATATACAAATGCCTAAATCTGCTTTTTGGAGAAAATCTAGCAAAGAAGCTAAAGGATCACCTATGCCTTAGCACTCATGTGTAGTGCGCACTTTGAAATAAATTATATTCGTAAAAATGCAATAAGGCCAAATATTCATCCTAAGTATGCAGGGCTCTGCAAACCAACCAACATACAAATGCCTAAGCTGCTGTTTGGAGAAAATCTAGCAAAGAAGCTAAAAGGACTTGAATGAAGAGTCAAGAACCTTGAGTGGCATGATGATGAAACCACCGATGATGAGCAGAGGCGGTGCGAAGGCAGTATCCCTACAGGCGAAATGCTGGTGCTGGAGAAGGAACAGGCCTATCATTCTCGTATACATGTTGACGTGCTGCACCGAGGATACGTGGAGGTTACAATGTGCCTACTAGAAGGGGACAACAATTGCCAGTGGCAAACCCCGAGGTAGGGGGGCTTGGTCTGGTAAGAAACACAACAAATGTTTCACTCACAAATAAGGGGAAGGTTACGATTCTTCCTAAAAGAATGGCAATCAATAACAAATGATTCATTTATTCTATGTAGCATTGTAGGATTCAAAATTGAGTTCTCTCCACGTTTGGATCCTCCAATTCAGCATAATTCAAACTGGTCACGGATTTTCTCAAAGGAAGAGAATAAGTTGATCAAGGGAGAATTGAACATTTTATGTGGAAAAGGGGTAATAGAAAAGTCAGTAGAACAACACCATCAGTTTGTGTCAAATATTTTCCTAGAACAAAAAAGGATGGTGGATGTAGAATCATTTCGGATCTGACAAATCTTAACCTTTATGTACAATAGAAACATTTCAAAATGGAAACATTTACTAATGCCATTCAGCTGGTCACAAAGAATTGCTACAAGGCAAGCACAGATCTGCAAAATGCATATTATTCTGTGGCAATGCATGGTAATGATAAAAAAATATTTGAAATTTAGATGGATGAGTCAGTTATGGCAATTTAAAGCATTGACCAAGATTATTCACTAAATTACTCAAACCAATTTTAGCTCTGCTAAGAGCTGAGGGCCATGTATTAATGGTTTATTTAGATGATATTCTGATTGTGCACTTTGGCTACTGCAAAATTGTCAGTATCAAGAGTCAAATACAATTTGAAAAAATGGGTTTCATTATTCACCTACAAAAATCAAAATTGTTACCAAGCAAGAATAATTGATTAGCTAGGGTTCACAATTAACCCTGAACACATGGTAATCACCTTGCCAAAAGAGAAGGCTGCAGTTAATTGAAGATTGCACTAAACTCATAAACGAGGACAAGCCTTCAATTAGAGAAGTGGCAAGCTTTTTGCTGGGCAAATTAATTGCTGGGTTTCCAGCTGTCAGGTTTGGACCATTGCATTATCAATGTTTACGGAGGGCTAAGGTACAAGCATTACAAATGAATACAGGGCATTTTGACAGGCCCATGAAATTAACAATTGGATCCATTACAGAAATAGAATGGTGGATTAACAATGTCTCTAATGCTTCCAGAAAGGTTCTGGTAGAAACACCTTCCGTCATTCTACAGACTGATGTAAGTGCTCTTGGATGAGCGCAACTAACATGATTTCCAGCTGTGGAGGTAGGTGGAATGTCGATGAAGTACCTTTGCTTGAAAATTAAGGAATAAATTACCTAGAGCTGTTAGGAGCATTTCATGGCCTTAAAGCTTATTGCACTAATATGGGAAATGTGCATGTTCAGGTACAGGTTGACAATACTACAGCTGTAGCATACATAAATCACATGGGTGGTATCAAATCAGAATCATGTGATAGATTGGCAAATGAAATTTGGACCTGGTGTATTGTCAGGAAAGTCAGCAATATATTTACCAGGAAAATTTAACACAATTGCAAACAAAAAATCACGTAAATTTAATGATAATACAGAATGGATGTTACATCAGGAAATATTTAAGCAAATTGTAACACGATTTGGAATGCCAAAGATTGATTTGTTTGCATCAAGACTAAACCACCAATTGCCTAAGTATGTGTCATGGGAACCTGATCGTGGTGCAGTAGCGGTAGATGCTTTCTCGCTACATTGGGGTGATATGTTTCTGTATGCATTTCCTCCATTTTGTTTAAATCAATAGATGCATACAGAAAATTAAACAGGACTCAGCCTCGGGGATTTTGGTGGTACCAGATTGGCCTACGGAGCTATGGTATCCACTGGTGTTAAACATAACCAAAGAACCCCTTATGGTTATTCCAAAGCAGGTGAAACTGCTTGTAAACCCTGTAACTAATGAACCACATCCTTTACATGATCGTATTGGTTTGTTGATTTGCAGATTCTGAAAAGGCCATATCTTGGAAGAGGATTATCAGACCGTACGGTGGATGTTATAGCAGCAGCCTGGAGGAATAGTACCCAGAAGCAGTACATTTCTTATATAAAGAAATAGGAGGTGTTTTGTTCAGGAAAGAATATTGCATATAACACAGCAGAAATTTCAGATGTATTAGAGTTTCTTTCAACTCTTTACTACGAATTAAAAATTAAGTTATAGTGCAAACAATACTGCACGAAGTGCACTCTCTGCATATTAAGCAGTGAATCAGAACAAAATCCAATAGGATCACATCCTTGGGTCTGTAGGTTTATGAAGGGAATTTTCAAATCCAATCCTCCTAGACCTAGGTATACAGAAATCTGGAATGTAAAAGATGTACTGATGCTGCTGAGGGATTGGAATCCTATTGAAACTCTGTCATTAGCCGAAATCACCATGAAATTGGTTATGCTGACGGCATTAGTTTCAGCTCAGAGAGTTCAAACATTACAGAAATTAAATTGACAGAATGAAAGTAGGGGCAGATGCCGTTACATTCTATGTCTATGATTTACTGAAGCAAAGTAGACCTGGGTTCACGGGATGTAAGTTGGAGTTTTCAGCATATCCTATGGATCCATGTCTATGTGTAGTAACATATGTAAGATGTTACATGGAAACAAACAGAATCCTAAGAGGCACAGAATTAGCATTTTTTATTAGTCCTAAAAGTCCTCATAAGAAAGTGTCAATACAGACAATTTCAAGACAGTTGAAACAGGTGTTGATTTATTCAGGTATTGATAAAATCTCATTCCACCAGGGCGGCATCAACATCGGCCATGGATTCAGACGTTCCAATAGACCTTATCCTCGCGGCCGCAGGATGGGCGTGAACAGATGTTTCACAAGTATTACCATAAGGAGATTAAAGATCCCGGGGTGGTTGGTGATGCCGTGCTGGGTTCAGTATTAAATCCCCCATTATGATAAATGGGTTAATTTGTTAAAATAAATAAAACCATTAACTGATTACATTTAATGTTGTGGTTATGCATTGTTGATTGTGCTTACTCAATAGAGTCAATCAGACAGGAAAATTTTGAATTTGGGGATAAACCACACAAGCTTCTGGCTCGACAACTGAAAAAACGGGAAAAGGACCACACGATTTTAAGGATTAAATCAAATAAAGGGGAATTGTTAACACTACCTAAGGATATTAATAAAAGATTCGCTCAATTTTATCAAAATTTATATACATCTAAAGCGGTAGCAGATAGTACTAAAGTTAGAGAGTTCCTGGATAATTGTAAGCTCCCAAAACTCAATGTGAGTGAACAAGAGGAATTAGGTGCACAAATCTCAACTAAGGAAATAGAAGAAACAATAAATACATTAAAGAATGGAAAAATTCCAGGACCAGATGGTTTTAGTAATGAATTTTATAAAAGATTTTACGAGATAATTACACCACGATTACATAAAATGTATACATATGCTTTTAAAGAACATACACTTCCAGAAACACTGGCGGAGTCAACGATTACACTAATACCTAAAAAAGGTAAAGATTTAGAAGATCCGGGCTCTTATAGAGCTATTGCGCTGTTAAATACAGATCAAAAAATGTTAGCGAAAACATTAGCTAGAAGGCTAAGTAACTATGTCAGTAAATTAATAAATCCGGATCAAACAGGGTTTATACCCAAGAAATATTCAAGTAATAACCTGAGACGTCTGTTTAATATAATGCACTCACATAAAACCGAAGATCAAGACTTATCAATTATTTCACTGGACGCAGAAAAAGCATTTGATCAAGTGGAATGGGATTATATGGTTAAAGTATTGCAAAAATTTCAAGTGGGAGAGAACTTTATCGCTTGGGTAAAATTATTATATGACAGGCCTACGGCCAGAATATTAACTAATAATATCTTGTCCTCGAAATTTCAGTTATCAAGGGGAAATAGACAGGGGTGTTCATTATCACCTCTGCTATTTGCTCTTGTAATAGAACCGTTAGCGGAAAGTATTAGGATACATCCGAATATTCATGGATACAATACAAAATATTCAAATAATATCTTTATATGCAGATGATGTACTACTATATATTACAAAATCACAAACTAGTATACCAAATATATTAAATTTAATTGAGGAATTTGGATCCTTTTCAGGATATAGAATAAATTGGAATAAAAGTGAAATTATGCCGATTAAACCTCAGGAATCGACACACCTGTTAAAATTCCCTTTTAAAATCGCCTTAGAAAAATTTAAATATTTGGGGATTGAAATTACTAGAAAATATAAATCTCTATTTAATGCAAACTATATGCCCTTACTCAATAAACTAAACACACTGATTAAATTCTGGAAAACCCTTCCGATGTCTCTTATAGGCCGAATAAATGCTATACAAATGATCTTTTTACCACAAATTTTATATCTATTCCAGTCAATACCGATATACTAACCAAAATTTTTTTTTTTTTAATTGGATGCTGATATTACAAATTTTATATGGGACTATAAATCCCACAGAATCCAAAGAAAACATTTGTGTAAACCTAAGGAATTTGGTGGATTATCACTCCCCAATTTTTTATATTATTATTGGGCCACAAATGTTAAAAATATGATTCACCTGTTGGACAATTCGGCCCAGCAGGTGGATTGGATAGTAATGGAGAGAGAGGACTGCTCCCCTTTTAACATAGGAGCGATCCTTCTCTCACCAACAAAAATAAAGAATACAATATATGGTAAAAATCCAATTATTCACAGTACAATTAGAATTTGGAAACAAATAAAATTAACGTTAAAATTAAGAAATCTATTACTTCTTTCACCTATAATGAATAACCCTTCGTTTAAACCCTCTATGATAGATAGAGCTTTTATAAATTGGGAAAGAGTAGGAATTAAAACGTTTGGAGATATGTATGATAATGGAAGTTTTTTTAACATTTCACCAATTACAACTTAAATACAACTTGAATAATAATCAATATTTTAAATATTTCCAACTACGTGACTATTTGAAAAAGTATATACGAGAATATCAAAATATGTCTCCTGACTTATTAGATGGGATAATGAATATAAAAGCGGAATCAGCTAATTTAATATCATACCTATATAATTCCATTTTAAATATAGAAATTCCATCATCGGATGGGATCAGAAGAGAATGGGAACAGGAACTGGCTATAAAAATCTCGAAAGAGAGTTGGGATAAACATCTATTATATGTGCATAAATGTTCGATTAACGTAAGACATACTCTGATTCAATTTAAAATTTTACATAGATTATATTATTCAAAAGCTAAATTAAGTAAATTTTACCCAAATACCTCTGCAAACTGTGATAAATGCCTAGTCCAAGAATCAACTATAGCACATTCTTTTGTTTTTTGTATAAAAATTCAAAAATTTTGGAATGAAATTTTTGAAATTTTCACTATATTATTTTAAATAAAACTGAAACCGAATGCAGAACTGATTCTTTTTGGAACAATAGAAGCAAGTTTGGAGTTGACTTCGTTTCAAAGGAGTTTTCTTAGTTATGGCTTAATAACGGCAAAAAAATTAATACTGAAATTTTGGAAAAATGCACCTACGCCAACAATAAAAATGTGGACTTCTAATATGTCGGAATTGTTACATCTAGAAGATATGAGATTCCTCCTAGCAGGTAACCAAGACTAATTAGAAAAGATTTGGTCTCCATATATCGACTTATTACAAACATAGGGTGCAACAAAATGATGATAATAAATGGTTTTAGGTCCTGGCGAGGGGTGAGTAAAGATATGAAGTAGGTGCATCCCTTTCATACGGTCCTATCTTATTTTCTTTTTTCTCTTTTTTTTCTTTTCTTCTTTAACTACTTCATGTGGTTTAGGTTCACATGTGTGTTCCTGGACCACTTTTTCATTCACTCACTGACTGTCTTTGCTAGCTCTTTCTATCCTTTTTTTCTATTAAAGTTGAAAAACAGAAGTGGTACAAGAACTGTATAAATTTACGTTATTGCAGATTACTGTAATGTAAAATACTTCTAATAAATAAAAAAATGAAAAAAATAAAAAAAATAGAGTCAATCAGTGCAGTGAGCACCTGGATTTTAATCCACGGTGTGAAATCACAGAGCTTTGAAATCTTCACGTAGTCACTCACGTGACTCCGAAGTAAAATAGTAAGATTAAACGAGAACTTACCAGTTTGAAGTTTGATCTTTATTTTATGAGGAGTAACGTTGAGGGATTACGTGCCCTCCGATCCCACCCTCATAAAAGGATCGAGCTGGTAGTTCTAAGTCTTTATGCATCTTACTATCATACTTCAGTAATTATCGTCTGTGATTTTCACTCCGCTGCTTTGAAGATTGACGCGTGTGCGGCTGGACGGGGTCTTCTTCACGTAATCCCTCAACGTTACTCCTCATAAAATAAAGATTTTACTTCGGAGTCACGTGAGTGACTACGTGAAGAACCCCGCCAGTGCGCCTGCGCATCATTACGTCAGACGCCTTGACGCAAACGGACGTGAGGAGCAGAGCTCCTACAGTGGTTTGTAGTTTTTCAAATACAAGGTAAGTAAAAACTTTTTTCATGTTTTCCAGGTCTGTTTACTGTGGGTCTATGGGGATTTTTTCCACAGACGCCATGGAAAAAACGGACAGGGGGAAGAGGCGAGCGACACAGCCGACAGAAGTCGGGAAAGTCGGGACTCTGCGGTTAGAGACCAACCGCCTCTAAACCCCGGTACAGTCGCCAGCGGTGAGCATAGCGACTGTGGACCTGGGGCTGGTGAAAACACAGTCAGCGCCTGTCGGGCAAAAGGCCAAGTTTAAATCCCAACGGCCCACGGAGGGAGTCCCAGGCAATGGAAGTAGCTCCAGGGCTAGATACTGCTTTCGAGCGTATTGCCCAAATAGAAAGCCTTTTACATAGGCTGTTGGAGCAAAGTTCACTCAGGGAGGAGTGTACTGAAAGCCAAGCTGCTGGAAACAGCTCAAACAGCTCCTGGTACAGGGCTAGATACTGCTTTCGAGCGTATTGCCCAAATAGAAAGCCTTTTTCATAGGCTGTTGGAGCAAAGTTCACTCAGGAAGGAGTGTACTGTAATCCAAGCTGCAGGAGCAGCTTAACAGCACCTGGCTCAGGGCTGATGGAATGCACCCTCAGGAATGAGGAGCGTGCTACGGGTCATGAGATTTCAGACCCCGACTCTGACGGTGAGGCTGTACAAGGCGATGAACGGCAGCTGCCAGATGTTCCACCCCTGGCAGTAGGATTCGCTGCCCCGTCAGGGTCAGGAGAGCCATTAGGAGAAGAACTGGCCTCCTTAATAAATTACTTGGTTTACCATTAGCTGGAACAGCAGGAGATGGATGAGACTGCAAGAAAGCAGGAGACCCCAAGTAACTGTGGGTTGCTGAAAGCAGCAGCAGTGAACCAAATTATCTGGAATCAGTTGCAGAGAATATTAAAGCTGCTGGGTTCTGGAATAACTGCTTTTACCAGAATAGCAGGTAACAGCCAAAAGATGACGAAGTTGCATCAGCAAGCACTGGGGTTGCTATGCAGCACCCACTTCGAGATCAATTATCTGAGGAAAGTGCTATACGGCCTACTATGAATCCGAAATTCGCAGCACTCTGCAAACCAAGTAATATACAATTACCCAACTTACTCTTTGGAGAGGATCTCGGGAGACGTATTAAAGAGTTGGAAGATGAAGCGAAAACAGGATTGATAAAAACAATGGTTGCAGTCTGTAAAGAGGAAGTATCCTTTCAGACGTCATACGGATCCTAGACCAGGACCAAGTCGCTCATCAACGCAGGGACGTAGCTGGCGGCCTGCTGCGGGAGTAAGAACCAGTGGTGGTGCTTCCGGGAGAATCCAGGGATCTCAGAATACTCAAATGACTCAAGAGGTAGGTGGACCTGGTTCTCAGGGGAACATACTAACTGGATTAAGTCCAAAAGTTGGAGGCAGATTACGTCTCTTCTATAAACATTGGAAGAAGATTACTTCAGATGTGGTAATTCTGAATAATATACAAGGATTTCGAATTGAATTCAATCCAAATTATGATTTGCCTGTCCAGCATGTTCCTAGCAGAACTCTCCACTTTGCGAAGTAATGGAGGTTCAAGTTGCGCTTCAAAACCCTATATATAAAAGGTGTTATTAAAGAATCAGTCTACCAAATTCACCAATTTGGGTCAATATTCCCTCGATCAAAAAAGGATGGAGGATGTAGGATTATTATAGACTTGACAAGTCTGAATCCTTTTGTTCAGTGTCTGTTCACTTGCAAGATATGAAGTATTTTAAATTTACATGGATGAACCAATTAGGGCAGTTCAAAGCTCTGCCTAAAGGGTTAATGTTCCCTCCCAGAATATTCATAAAATTGTTTAAATCAATTCTGGGGTTGCTGAGAGCTAGGGGCATGTACTAATGGCATACCTGGATGATGTCCTGATTATAGGAAGGACAAAACAGTCAACAGAAGCATCGGTTGCAGTAATAAAATCAAACTTTTGAAAGTTTGTGGGTTTCTAAATTCATCCAAAGAAATCAAGGTTAAAAACATGTACCTCGATTAATTATTTGGGGTTCACAATTGATTTAGCCCAAATGCAAATTACTTTGCCCAGTGAAAAAAGGGTGGAGTTGATTAAAGATTGCAGTAATCTGTTAAACGAGCAAAAACCTCTAATCAGACAGGTGGCTCGAGTACTGGGAAAATTAGTAGATTCCCAGCAGTCCAGTATGGACCATTACATTATCAACAGCTGCAGAGAATTAAAGAACAGGCACTGAGAGTAAATGCTGGTCATTTTGATAGAACCATGCAAGTAACAACAAATGCTGTTTCTAAGCTGCAGTGGTGGATTCTACATGTCTCAAGCAGTTCAGGCAAAGTGCTGATTGAACAACCTTCCATGATATTACAAACTGATGCCAGTGCACTAGGATGGGGTGCAACTGACTTAACATGGAGCTGCGGATGCAGATGGAATCAGGAAGAGTTATTGTTACTGCAGACATGGGGAATTACCTATTTGGAGCTTTTAGGAGGTTTCTATGGACTCCAAGCTTATGGTTCTAACACAACTAAAAGGAAGGTTCAAGTTCAAATTAATAAACACAACAGTAGTTGCCTATATTAATGATATGGGTGGAATTAAGTCGGTGTCATGTGACAAAATGGTTAAATCAACTTGGGTCTTGGTGGATTGAAAAGAACATTTGGATTTCAGCTATCTATCTACCAGGTAGAATGAACACGATAGCAGACACCAGGTCACGAAAAGTTCCATGATAATAAAGAATGGATGTTGAATCAAGAGGTGTTCAATGATATAGTAATCAGATTTGGAATGACCGACATCGACTTGAATCATCAGCTATCGAGATATGTCTCATGGAAACCAGATCCAGGAGCAGTGGCGATTGATGCTTTCTCGCTACATTGGGGTGGTATGTTTTCATATATATTTCCACCTTTCTGCCTCATAAGCCAATGTTTGCTTAAAATCAGGCAAGATGCTGCTTCAAGGGTATTGGTAGTACCAGATTGGCCTACACAGCCATGGTATCTGTTGATATTAGAATTAACAACACAAATGTTGATGAAAGTCCCAAAAAGGAGTCATTTATTGCTGCACCCTGTAACAGGGTAACAACATCCATTATATCATCGTTTGGATTTGTTGATATGCAAGTTTTAAGAATGCCTTTTCTGGGACGAGGACTGTCTGAGCATACTGTGGACATGCTTACGGCACTCAAAAACAGTACCTTTCTTATATTAAGAAATGGGAAGAGTTCTGTGTACAAAAGAATGTGCAATAAAGTACTGCAGATATTTCAAATGTTTAGAATTTCTGTCAAAACTTTATTATGATGAAGGTCTGAGTTGTAGTGCAATTAATTCAGCCAGAAGTGCATTGTCCTCATATTTGGTTCTGGATTCAGAAAGAAACTCAATTGGGTCACACCCAATTGTTTCCAGACTAATGAAAGGAATCTTTAATTCCAAACCACCGAAACCTAGGTATGTGACAATCTGCGATGTAAGTGTGGTACTGAAACTACTTTGTGAATGGTCATCAAGTGTGTCTTTACATTTGGTCAAGCTCAGTATGAAAGTATTCATGCTTATGGCATGAGTGACAGCACAACGAGTGCAAACACTTGGAAAATTACAAATAGACAGTATGGAAGTAACTGAAGACAAGGTTACATTCTATATCTATGACCTACTAAAGTAAATTAGGCCAGGTGTGACAGGATTTAAAATTATGCTAGCAGCATATCCAAATGATCCATGTCTCTGTATTAAGACATATTTATTACAATACATTGAGGTCACAAAGAATTTGAGAATACGGAAACTGGGTTGTTGATCACACACAAGAAACCACACAAGAGAGTTTCAATACAGACTATTTCCAGATGGATAAAAGAAGTCTTAACAGCTGCTGGTATTAACACGTATGTTTTTACGTCTCACTCGACTAGGGCAGCAGAAACGTCGGCGGCCAGGGCAAAAGACGGCCCCGTCGACCATATCCTCGCAGCCGCCGGGTGGTCCAATGAGTTGATGTTTCAACATTTTTACCATCGGCCTATTGTTAATGCGGGGTTGTTTGCAGAAACTATTTTAAGTTCTGTGTAAATTCCTCTGGTTTAAAGGGGATCTGATTCATTTCATTATTGAAATGAATTACTGCATTTGTGGTACAAATGTTATTATGAATGCATGATTGATTATTCTCGTTCCGAGTCAATCTATGCAGTGAGAAGCCGGGATTGATCCACGGCATGAAATCACAAAGCTTTAAAATCTTCACGTAGTCACTCACGTGACTCCGAAGTAAAATAGTAAGATTAAACGAGAACTTACCTAAGTTTGAAGTTTGATCTTTATTTTATGAGGAGTTACGTAGGTGATTACGTGCCCACCACGACCCTACCCTCTGTCATAAAGGTCAGATGGAAGTTCTTGTATTACTCGTTTTATTATGAGACTATATTACTTCGGTTGTTGTTTTTTGTGATTTCACACCGCTGCTTTGAAGATTGACGCGCAGGCGCACTGGCGGGGTTCTTCACGTAATCACCTACGTAACTCCTCATAAAATAAAGATCAAACTTCAAACTTAGGTAAGTTCTCGTTTAATCTTACTATCAAACTTCAAACTGGTAAGTTCTCATTTAATCTTACTAGTTTAGTTGGCAGGACAGGTATAAATATGGCAGGGAGCAAAGAAAAGACGGTTGAATTAAATTCGTTATTTCAATGCTAGAAGCCCACAGATAATGTAGATGAATAGGTACATACAATTGGGACATAATAACCATTAAGGAAACTTGGCTCAGAGAGGGACAGTAGCCAAAGTGGCCATCTATATGTGGAGCTGCAGGAGATGGGCAAGTTCCTCAATTAGTATTTTTCCTCTGTTTTTACCACAGTGAAACACATAAAGACTTGGGAATTGGGAAAGTTAACGATGCAGTCTCGAGGACATTCAATATTACAGTTGAGTAGGTGCTGAATGTCCTAAGATGTTTGGTAGATAAATCTCATGTGCCTATTCAGGAATATCAAGGACACTGTAGGAAACTAGAGAAGAAATTGAAATATACGAATCATCATTAGATAAAGGTGAGGCGCAGGAACACTGGTTCATATTGCACCTCTATTTAAGAAGGGCTGCAGAGCAACTAGTCTGGATTGGGCATCTTGATAGGCAGGGATAAATTGGGTTCGTTTCCATGCTGTATGATTCTATGACCTTGTGCAAAGCCTTTCAAGCTCTGTTTAAAACCTTGAATACCTTTGCAATAGGACCAAGAACCCTTCCAACAAAACAGCAAACTTACAAAGAGCTTATTGTTCAAAATCAGAACTTGACAATTTCTTCTGATCCTGGAGAGCACATAAGCATTACTTGCAACAGCCTACAAACTATATTTTGACTAAATTTGGAACCAAAATATCATAATTAGATGAAAAGTTAAAAAGTGCTGCAAGGGACTTTAAAGTGAAGCTAACATCGTTGGTAGAAAAAGGACCCACAACTCATTTATTTCGGGTCGAGAAGGGTCTCGACCTGAAATGTCACCCATTCCTTCTCTCCAGAGATCCTGCCTGTCCCACTGAGTTACTCCAGCAACTTGTGTCTACCCACAACTCATTTATTGTGTGTCAAATCAATTGGGTCTTTTGATAAAGAGAAATGTCCAAAAGCACAAAACAGACTTGTTCTTTGAAGAGAACAGCATGATTCAGCTGAATGGATAAACTGGATGAGATTGTGGAGAGATGGCACTGAGAGGCAAGATCACAGATGGAAGAGAAGGTAGATTAGGAGCTTGGTCAACCATAAAAGGGAAACATGGAGAAGATGCACCACAGGCTTCCCCACATATGTCAATTGCTGCTAAAAGCTGGTACATTACAGAACTTGTTTACAGTTTCCCTTGCATTACAAACCACTATCAAAGTTGCAGTTACCACATTCAATTCTGGAAAACACTCCCTATTTCCCTTATAGGTAGAGTAAATGCCATAACTTCTTCCTTCCACAACTTCTATACTTATTTAAATCAATACCGATATATCTCCCCAAAAGTTTTTTTTTTAATTGACTATTATTACAAATTTCATTTGGGACTACAAAACCCACAGAATACACAAAAGACATTTGAGTAAATCTAAAGAAAATGGAGGATTAGCTCTTCCTAATTTCCTTTTCTACTACTGGGCGACTAATATTAAAAATATAATTTGCTGGATGGATGATACATGTCAACAATTAAATTGGTTAAAAATGGAGAGGGAGGATTGTTTGCCTTTTAACATAGGCGCGATTCTTCTTTCTCCAACACATCTGAATAAATCAACGTATGAGCAAAATCCGATAATACACAGTACCCTACGTATCTGGAAACAGTTGAAATTAAGTCTCAAACTGAGAAATGTCTCTCTCCTACCAATCGCTAACAATCCCTCGTTTAAACCGTCTACTTTAGACAAGGCGTTTGCACAATGGAAAAACTCAGGAATTAAAACGGTGGGAGATCGCTACGAGAAGGGGATTTTCCTCTCGTTTCAAGAACTACAGGAGAAATATCATTTGAAAGCAAGCAATCTCTTTAGATATCTTCAAATCCGAGATTATGTGAAAACATAGACACAAGACTGTCGTTTTATGGGTCCAGATATACTAGACGATTGTTTGAA
>CM075978.1:112031403-112143652 GCA_038087875.1 Malacoraja senta
GTGTTTAAGAATCTTTTGGATAGGTGCATGAATACGAAAGGTTTGGAGGGATATGGGCCAAACACAAGCAGGTGCGATTAGTATAGATGGGACAAGTTAGTCGGTATGTTCAAGGTGGGCCGAAGGGCCTGTTTCCATGCTGTACACCTCGATGGTGCTTTCACTGGTATTGGACCAGGATGCTACAATTTTCCCCCAAGAACACTGTTTTCAAACCACTTATAGCAGGTAAACAAACCCTTTGGCCCAACTTGTGTGTTTGTCTGAGTCTAAGTGATGTGATGCTGCTGCAAGCAAGTTTTTTCATTGTATCTGTACATCACCGAACAATATGTTCAATTTGACGACTACTTATAACTCAAACCATCCAATCTCAGTTACATACGTGTCAATCTTTGGTGTACTCTTTCAAGTTTAACAAAATCCTTCCTCTAGCAGGGCAACCAGAATTATATAAAGTGGGTCAAATGTGGCTTTAACAATGTCTTGTACAACTGTAACATGATGTCCTAACTCCTATTTTCAATACACTGACTGATGTAGGCAAGCATGGCAAACACCTCTTCACCACCGTGTCCACCTGTGCTTCCAATATCAAGGAATTATGTAGTTACACCACTCAGTCTTTCTGTTCTACAACACTCTACAGGGCCCTCCCACTAATTGCATAAATCCTACCCTGATTTATCTTACCAAAATGTACCATTTCTTTGTCCTCTTGATTTGTCAGAAATCAGGCTCAGATCTCACTGTTAAAAATGTATTTCAATCTTCTATTCCCCTGCCAAAGAAACTAACCACATGTTCTCACCTTCTCCACTCACTTAACTATTCTTTTCCAGATGCTTTGCATTAGCTTCACAGCTCACTTTCCCATATTGTTTTACATCATTCGCAACATGATTGCAGTACATTGTATTTTCATCCGTTAATATAAATTGTGAATAGCTGAAGACCCAAGTATATACAAAATTATCTGTAAATTATGTGTTGGTGAGACAAAAACAACTCGTAATGATATTCTCCATGACCGATTACATCCAAAAAAACAAGCAGCACCCCGCAAAACAAGACACAATTCTGCAACTCATATTATTTGTAATTAATCAAATTCACTTTCAAATATCCAAAGATATTTGTTCCTAAATTAGCATTCCAGAAACCTCAAGCAACAGATTTATTTTCCATAGTTCACGTGCAGTTTCAGCTGCCACATTGCCTGCAAGGCAACAGCATACACTAAATTTGCTGTAAAGTAGGTATGTTACAATACTTACCTTCAGCGGCGCTGCAATTCTGCCACTGGCCGTGTGCGCGATTTTGGCGCCTTTAAAGGGGGGGCTGGGTTAAAACGCGGGTTTCTCCTACCTTGTCCTGTATTATATTTCGTTGGAGTACAAGCGTTTGCTGAAAAATCGTTCCTACGGGCGTTTTGTGTATTTTTTATTTTTATTAAATCGACAATGTCAGCGCTGGAGTTATTTTAAAATCAGCTTCGAAAGCCGTCAATGCCGACAACGGGGACGGATTTCACACACGGGACAGGTAAACAAAAGTAGTTTATTTGTTTGTATAAAAGTGCTTCTTAAGAAGCCTTTAATTCATATTTTTTAATGCGAAACGGTGATTCTTTTCCCCGAACTAACGGCAGAATTTTTCATGCCGATACGGGGTTAAATTCACCGCAAATCAACGTTCCAAATGATCGCGTTCCAGAAAACCTCACTCGCAAGATGGCCATTAATTTACAGGTATTAAACATTCAATTCCTTCCATTTGGCCTGTAAATCCATGACAATGAGATTTAAAAATTATGTTAAATTGTGAGTTCTTGTGTGAATGTTATTTGGACACTTAGGCTATTTAAAAATGTTAATCTATTCTTAAGAAATTGATAGATGTTTAGATCTAGTAATTGAATTTTGTAATTAGCTACAATTAGGTAACTAACTAATTATATGCTTTAATTTCATGTCATCTAAGTAAGATTGTTTCATATTTGTTTCAGAATGCTTCAATCTACAATTACTGAAAATTTCTTTCAGTTCTCTTAATTTTTAAGAAAGTTATGGGCTTTTGACTGTCCTCGATCACAACTTTTGTGTTAAGTCAATGGAAAAGCAATAGGGAACAAAATGCTAATTTCCAAGTATGAAAATGGCCATAACTTTTTTAATACTGAAGATATGAAAGTGAATTAGGTGTCAAATTAAACTTCTTTTTATGCTTTATCTGATGGGATAAATTGCAGACTTTATTTTTTAAATCTCAAAATTTTGTAACATTGCTATGTAAAGAGCTTATGGGCATCCTGAGATCGCTAAACAAGTACAATACAATGATTTTCATTCTTATCTCTGGACAATATAAGGAGATAAAAGAAAATTAGGCAGAAACTTTCTCTTTCTAAAGGAGATTGAGGGTGTGTAATTGTGCTTTGGATAAACTGGTATCATCAACGTAAACTAAAAGTTTTGTAAACAATCTCAGAATAGAAATTTACAAAGAGCGGTTACACTTTTGTGTACAGTGAAATTACTCAAAGCAGGTGTACAATATCGTTACTGTAGAGCTGACATGTACATGGCATTCAATTGCAACCAAGAGCAAGTCAGACATCGATCATACCTGCAAAAGCAGTGTTCACAGATGGATCCTCTGGCTTTCTTGGAGGGAATGCAAGCATAAGGAGAAGCGGAATAGAGGAGGTGCCCGGGGGCGAGCGTTGTGGTCGCCCTCAGTCCTTCTCCCCGACGCCCACAGCTACCCCTCTGCAAGTAGCGCGCCATCCTGTCTCGCGGCAGCAGGTTTGGAATCCGGAGACAGCCACGAGCGGAACGTCATCGCGCTCCTACCCCCGCCCCGCCCCCCGCGTGTGTGTCAGACGGTCACGTGGAAGCTCCTCTATCACGTGATGAGGATGCGGCGTCCTAAGGTCATGAGGAATAGGAGTAGAATTAGGCCATTCGGCCCAAAGATCATAGAGCCCTTGATCTTTGATCTATGATCTTTGATTCGGCCTATCACGTCTACTCCGCCATTCAATCTTGGCTGATCTCTCTCTCCCTCCTAACCCCATTCCCCAGCCTTCTCCCCATAACCTCTGACACCTGTACTAATACTTGTATTCTGTCCATTCTGACAAACCTATTGAGTTGCTCCACACTATCCCCTCTACATATAGTTATTTAAGGAATGGAAATGTGCAGGGCAAGTGATTTAAAAAAAGAGTGTGGTGGAGGCTTGGAACGCATTGCCAGGGGTGATGGTGGAGAGATACGATAGTGGTGTTTAAAAGACTTTTAGATGGGAAGAAAGTTGTGAGTGTGTGGAATTCTCTGCCTCAGAGGGCGGTGGAGGCTGGTTCTCTGGATGCTTTCAAGGGAGAGATGGACAGAGCTCTTAAAGATAGCGGATTCAAGGGATATGGGGAGAAGGCAGGAACGGGGTACTGATTGTGGATGATCAGCCATGATCACATTTTCCAAATTGAGAAGTTCTTTTTTCCAGGCCTTGCAGTGAACTCATAAAAGAGACAAAGGAGACAAGACCAAATTGCATGATGAAACATATTAAATGAACATGAATGGAATTTGAGTTTATCATCTTAAAATTACACCGTGCTTTTACTTCTGTGTTTGTGATTCAATGATTTGCCAATTTCTTACAATTTCATTCATAGTAAATGCTGACGAGCCAAGTTAGTTTTTTGTAAGTGTTCATTGTTCGTATATGCCCCATACGAAAGCACAACTATCTGCACCTATTGTGAGATTATAGATTCATTTAAGTTGAAAAGTGCACAACAGATCCTTGCAATTTTATCAATTTTGGGTACTTGAATTTCTGAATTTTGGGTACTTGAAGTTCTCTATAAGAAATGTCAATAGTTTCTCACCCCACCCCAGGGATTCCTGCAGATTGTTTTCAGATCCAGATACCAACATCTGAAGTCTCTATGTTAGCAACAAATTCAATCTTAACATTAGGCAATGGTATGGACTGTGTTTTTTTTTTCTCCGTCCACAGATGTTGTCTAACATGTTGAAATAGTATTTCTCTTCAGCTCAGTCCACCACGACTCCAGCGCTTCGCAGCTGCGGGCCGTGTTTACGCATACGCACTGTCCGGCCGCCGAGTGCCGGCACTGCGGGCATACGTAGTCAGCCCTCTGTTTTAATGTTCCCGAATGTTCCGTGGACGGAAAATAAGGAGCAGGCGAAGCGCTGTTTTCAGATTATGAACATGATGCAAAGTTAGGACAGTCGTTGATGCCCGTCCTTTGCTTCCGTCTCCGCACTAGTATCTTTGCTCCGCTATGGGATCTTTGGTGCGGAGACGGAAGTACGACGTCTTTTTCGTCGAGTGGACTATCTTGCTCGCTAAAGGATCTTTGGTGCGAGCTGCGAACCATCCATTATGTCGAGGATAGACGCAAAATGCTGGAGCAACTGAATGCTGGCGGCATCACTGGACAGAAAGAATGGGTGACGTTTCGGGACGAGGCCCATCTTCAGACTCTTCAGTCTCGACCCGAAACATCACCCATTCCTTCTCTCCAGAGATGCTGCCTGTCCCGCCGAGACAGTTACTCCAACGTGCTGCGACTATTTTCGGTTAAAACCAGCATCTGCACTTGTTTCCAACACATGCAGCATCCGTGCTACAGGGACACGGTCGGCTGGCTGGCTGGCTGGCTGGCCGGCTTACGTCATACGTCATACGTCATTACGTGACCAGGTGATGTGCCTCTGGTCCAATGTTACAATGGCTGCCGCCTGTGGAACGGTGCGAGTTGCGTGAGCGTCTGTGGACGTGATTCCATGCTGGGGAGATCGTGTCCTTGTCAGGTCAGAGACATTTTCACCTGCATTTACCGTTTGTCATTTGGTTATAATTCAGGAATTTCAGTGTTGCAGTATTCATTGCATGTGACTTATCGTGCCTCTGGCAGGCAGTTCACGCATACGTCGTGTGCTGGTGTCATAGTGATACAGTGTGGAAACAGGCCCTTCGGCCCAACTTGCCCACACCCGGCCAACATGTCCCAGCTACACTATTCCCACCTGCCCGCGTTAGGTCCATATCACTGCAAACCTATCCTATCCATGTACTTGTCGAACTATTTCTTAAACGTTGGGATAGTCCCAGCCTCAATTCTCCTCGTCTGGCAGAAAAGAACTGCAGATGCTGGTTTAAATCGAAGGTAGACACAAAATGCTGGAGTAACTCGGTGGGACAGGCAACATTTCTGACAGTGGAGGAGGCCCAGGACAGAAAGGTCAGATTGGGAATGGGAGGAGAATTTAAAGTGCTGAACAATCGGTAGATCAGGTAGGTTAAGGTGGACTGAGTGGAGGGGTTCAGCGAAACAATTGCCGAGCCTGTGCTTGGTCTCGCCGATGTACAGAAGTTCACACCTGGAACAGCGGATACAGTAGATGAGGTTGGAGGTTGTGCAAGTGAACCTCTGCCTCACCTGAAAAGACTCGGGGTCCTTGGATGGAGTCGAGGGCGAAGGTAAGGGGACAGATGTTGCATCTCCTGGGGAGGGGGTGGATTGGGTGGGAAGGGACGAGTTGACCAGGCAGTTGCAGAGGGAACCGTCTGCGGAAAGCATGAAGGGGTGAAGATGGGAAGATATGGCCAATAGTGGAATCCCATTGGAGGTGGCGAAAATGTTGGAAGATTATATGCTGTATGTGACGGCTGATGGGGTGGAAGGTGAGGACAAGGGGGACTCTGTCCTTGTTATGAATGGGGGAGAGACAGAGCGGAGCTGCGGAATATCGAGGAGACCCTAGTGAGAGCCTCATCTATAATGAAAGAGGGGAAACCCCGTTTACTAAAGAATGAGGACATCTCCGATGATCTAGTAAGGAAAACCTCATCCTGGGCGCAGATGCGGCATAGACGGAGAAATTAGGAGTAGGGGTAAGAGTCTGTACAGGAAGCAGGGTGAGAAGAAGTGTAGTCCAGATAGCTATGGGAGTCAGTAGCTTTGTAGTAGATGTCGGTCAATAGTCTGCCTTAACCTACCTGATCTCCCGGTTGCTCAGCACTTTAACTCCCCCTCCCATTCCCAATCTGACCTTTCTGTCCTGGGCCTCCTCCATTGTCATAGTAAGGCCCAGTGCATATTGGAGGAACAGCACCTCATATTTCACTTGGTAGACAAAAATGCTGGAGAAACTCAGCGGGTGAGGCAGCATTTATGGAGCATCTAAGGATATAGGCGATGTTTTGGGTCGAGACCCTTCTTCAGACTGATGTGGGGTGGGGGGGTGGGAAGAAGAAAGGAAGAGACGGAGACAGTGGGCTGTGCGAGAGCTGGGAAGGGGATGGGGGGAAAGAAGGAGAAAGCAGGGACTACCTGAAATTGGAGGTCAAGGTTCATACCGCTGGGGTGTAAACTACCCAAGTGAAATATGAGGTGCTGCTCCTCCAATTTACGGTGGGCCTCACTCTGGCCATGGAGGAAGCCCAGGACAGAAAGGTCGGATTCGGAATGGGAGGGGGAGTTGAAGTGCTGAGCCACCGGGAGATCAGGTTGGTTATTGCGAACCGAGCAGAGGTGTTGGGCGAAGCAATCGTCAAGCATACGCTTGGTTTCACCGATGTACAGCAGCTGACACCTAGAGCAGCGGATGCAATAGATGAGGTTGGAGGAGGTGCAGGTGGGCCTCTGCCGCACCTGGAAAGACTGCTTGGGTCCTTGGATGGAGTCCAGGGGGGAGGTAAAGCGACAAGTGTAGCATTTCCTGCGGTTGCAAGGGAAAGTGCCAGGAGAGGGGTCGTTTGGGTGGGAAGGGACGAATTGACCAGGGAGTTACGGAGGGAGCGGTCTCTGTGGAAAGAGCGAAGGAAATAGGTGACGTTTTGGGTCGAGACCCTTTGGTGAGGCCGCATGAATAGTATTGTGTTCAGTTCTGAGCACTGTTAAGGAAATATGTTGTCAGGCTGGAAAGTGTACAGTGAAGATTTACAAGGATCTTACCAGGACGAGAAGGTCTGACCTATAGGAAGAGGTTGAAAAACCCATATTTCACTTGGGTAGCTTACACTCCAGCGGTATGAACATTGACTTCTCTAACTTCAAATAGCCCTTGCTTTCCCTCTCTCTCCATCTCTCCATCCCTTCCCCTTCCCAGTTCTCCCACTAATCTTACTGTCTCCGATTACATTCTATCTCTGTCCTGCCCACTCCCCTGGCATCCGTCTGAAGAAGGGCCTCGACCCAAAACGTCACCCATTCCTTCTCTCCAGAGATGCTGCCAGTCCCGCTGAGTTACTCCCTCATCTGGCAGTTTGTTCCATACACCCACCACCGTTTGTGTGAAAAAGTTACCCTCGGAATCATTGAATCTTTTCCCCTTCACCTTAAACCTCTGTCCTCAGGTCCTTGATTTCCCCAACTCTGGGCAAGAGACTTTGTGCATCTACCCAATCTATTCCTCATGATTTTATACACCTCTATAAGATCACCCCTCATCGTGCGCTCCAAGGAATAGAGACCCAGCCTCCACAACTTCTTCCTATAGTTCAGACACTCGCGTCCTGGCAACATCCTCGTAAATCTTCACTGTATGCTTTCCAGCCTGACAACATATTTCCTATAACATAGTGCTCAGAACTGAACACAATACTCTAAATGTGGCCTCACCAACATCTTATACAACTGCAACATGACCTCCCAACTACTATACCCAGTACTCTGACTGATGAAGGCCATTGTGCCAAAGGCTTTTTGACCACCCAATCTACCTGCAACTTCAAGGAACCATGCACCTTCACTCCTAGATCTCTCTGCTCTACAACACCTCCCTGTGCCCTACCATTCACTGTGCCTTTGTTAGACTTCCCAAAATGCAACACCTCACATTTTTCTGTATTAGATTCCATCAACCATTCCTCAGCCCTAGTGTCCGTCCACTGGGGGATTCAGTCTGACGAAGGATCTCGCCTTGAAATGTCACCTATTCCTTTTCTCCAGAGATGCTCTCTGACCCACTGACTTTGTGTAAGAAAGAACTGCAGATGCTGGTAAAATTGACGGTAGACACAAGATGTTGGAGTAACTCAGTGGGTGAGTCAGCATCTATGGAGAGAAGGAATGGGCAACGTTTTGGGTCAAGACCCGAAATGTCGCCCATTCCTTCTCTCCATAGATGCTGCCTCACCCGCTGAGTTACTCCAGCATTTTGTGTCTGACCCACTGAGTTACTCCAGCTTTTTTTGTATCTATCTTCAGTTTAAACCAGCAACCGCAGTGCCTTCCTCCGGGCGGGGGGTGCCTCTCAAATTCATAACATGTACTACAAGAAGCAAAGTGTCCTCGCTTTCAAATTATGGATGTTTACAAGCAAGCTCCTTTTGTCATCCTTTTATCTCCTTTTCACCTGCAAATTTTGTTCACCCATCTGCCAATCAAAACAGCCCTCGCCTGTATTCACCTTTCGCATGGTAGGTTTTGCTTACCGCCACCCCCCCCCCCCCCCTTCACCAGCTGTCTTCTGCAATCAGTCTGAAGATGTGTACCAACACAAAATGTGGCCAATCCACATCCTCCAGAGATGTTGAGTTTCTCCAACACGTAGGGTTCTATGCAAGACTAGACCAAGTGGGACCCGTTGGGTCCCTGTCACACAGGAGACCTGATCCCCCAACGCAATATTCCACCACTGTCCCATAGCCCCTAACTGCGCATGGTCGGCTGATGGGCATCCCTTTTCCTACCCCTATTCTCCTCCATTTCCCCCTCATCCCCAGCACTCCCTCCCCCTCCTCTTCACTCTCTCCCTTCTTTCCCCTGTCCTGCTCCCCTCCCCCTCACCTTTCCCTCCCTCTCCTTTCCCCTATCCTCAGTCACTCCCTCCCTCCATAGCCCCTCTCCCCTCCCTACCCCCTGCTCTACCTCTATCCCCCTGCACCCCCACTCTTCACCTCCCCCTTATCCCACTCCTGCACTCTCCCTCCTCACCTCCCCACTGCCCTCCTCTCCCTCTATCCCCCACTCCCCTCTTCCTCACCCACTCCTCACCTCCCCCTATCCCACCCCCCCACTCTCCCTCGCCTGTAGCCCTTGCCCCGGGTTCCGCTCCTCTCCCTGCCCCGCGGGCTTGGGCCGGGTGCCGCTCCTCTTCCTCCTCGCGGGCTTGCTCTGGGTCCCGCTCCTCTCACTTCCCGTGCTCTCCCTCCTCGTGGGCCCGTAGCAGCAGCCCCGGGTGGCAATCATTCCTCCCCGTGGAAACTTACCCATGGAGCGGTTGTGTCCCCGTTGTGAGGCGAGGAAAAAAAGATGGCGGTCTGAAATTGTGCAAAGGCTAGGTTTAAAATGTCAATAACTTAAATATGGCATAAATCTGAACAAAACTTGTTTTATTTACATCACAGGGCAAGGGTGAGTAAGGTAGGTCAAAATGGTAGCGCTATCGTGTACCGTTTTTGAGCAAATATAGGTACAGGGCGGGCAATATAGATAGATAGATATATTCCACATCTACAATTCTCTGCATCTCCAAGCATCCTTAATAAAAGCTTTTTTAACAAAATGACATGTGAAATGAAGGAATCAGTTGTTTAAGGAGGCTCGTGTTTGTAGAATAATGAGATCAAAGTAATATGAAAATAGTTAATAGGAGCAGCATAATTTCATTTGCTTAAAAATTTCATCATAACCAACACAACTAAATCGAACCTTAAAGTTTATAGTGCAGGTCTGTGATGAAAAGCTGAATTGGGTATGGGAAAGCTAGAAATACTCTACTTGTCATGTGGCACCTGGAGAGAAGGAAGTAGGTAATTCTTCAAGTTGACAATTAGTTCTGATAAAGTATTCCTCGCATTTTCTGTTTTGTATCAACAGGTTGTTTTGGATGTGCATCTTCTTCAAGAATATTTTTTTTTTAGTCTTCCTGTCCGTCATACCCTTTGAGAAAGAGATGACCAACCAAGCTGACATCATAGACAATAGACAATAGGTGCAGGAGTAGGCCATTCGGCCCTTCGAGCCAGCACCGCCATTCAATGTGATCATGGCTGATCATCCCCAATCAGTACCCCGTTCCTGCCTTCTCCCCATATCCCTTGACTCCGCTATCTTTAAGAGCCCTATCTAGCTCTCTCTTGAAAGTATCCAGAGAACCGGCCTCCACTGCCCTCTGAGGCAGAGAATTCCACAGACTCGCAACTCTCTGTGTGAAAAAGTCTTTCCTCGTCTCCGTTCTAAATGGCTTACCCCTTATTCTTAAACTGTGGCCCCCTGGTTCTGGACTCCCCCAACATCGGGAACATGTTTCCTGCCTCTAGCATGTCCAAACTGTTAATAATCTTATATGTTTCAATAAGATTCCCTCTCATCCTAGTTACATCCTCAAAAAATTCCAGAAGATTAGTCGAGCATGATTTCCCCTTCGTAAATCCATGCTGACTTGGACCGATCCTGTTACTGCTATCTAAATGTCCCGCAATTTCATCTTTTATGATTGACTACAGCATCTTCTCCACCACCGATGTCAGGCTAACTGGTCTATAATTCCCTGTTTTCTCTCTCTCGCCTTTCTTAAAAAGTGGGATAACATTAGCTACCCCCAATCCACAGGAACTGATCCTGAATCTATAGAACATTGGAAAATGATCACCAATGCGTCCACAATTTCTAGAGCCACTTCCTTAAGTACCCTGGGATGCAGACCATCGGGCCCTGGGGATTTATCAGCCTTCAGTCCTGTCAGTCTACCCAACACCATTTCCTGCCTTATGTGGATTTCCTTCAGTTTCTCCGTCACCCCAGGTCCTCTGGCCACTAGTACATCAGGAAGATTGTTTGTGTCCTCCTTAGTGAAGACGGATCCAAAGTACCTGTTCAACTCATCTGCCATTTCCTTGTTCCCCATAATAAATTCACCTTTTTCAGTCTTCAAGGGTCCAACTTTGGTCTTAACTAATTTTTTCCTCTTCACATACCTAAAGAAACTTTTACTATCCACATTTATATCCTTGGCTAGCTTACCTTCGTACCTCATCTTTTCTCCCCGTATTGCCTTTTTAGTTATCTTCTGTTGCTCTTTAAACATTACCCAATCCTATTGCTTCCCACTCATCTTCGCTACGTTGTCCTTCTCTTTTATTTTTATACTGTCCCTGACGTCCCTTGTCAGCCACGGTCGCCCCTTATTCCCCTTGGAATCTTCCTCTTTGGAATGAATTACATTTCTCTTTGGAATGAATGAATCATGGTTAGAAAGGATTTTATCTCAATTATATTATTGGCGTATCAAAAGTGACATCAATTAGAATCAATCAGTCTAAAAAATGGTGATGCTGTAATGGGAACAAATACAAACTGAAAGCCTGATGCGGGCTCTTGACCTGAAATGGTGACCATCATTCTGCCTCTAGACGTGCTGCCTGACCTACTGAGTTTCTTCATCTGTTACTGTTTCATTAGCCAGCAAATAATGACCACCAATATTTACCATTTCCTCGCTTTTAAAAAAAAAATCTGTTTCCGTTCTGCCCATCATCATTTCATTTCCTCACATAATCCTCTATTTTCAATCTTATTATTATTTTGTAATCTGACTAAATCACATTAAAGGCATCGTAACAGTAGAATATATAAGGTTTGATAAGGTTTTAACTAAATCTGTTTTGAGTTTCATGTTTTTTTTTCAGATCAGAACCACTATGTTGTTAAACAATAAGTCAGCATTTTACATTCTAAGGACTATGGCCTGCAGAGCCTGTGGCTGTCGACAACAAGTCCAGCATTCATTAAGATCATTTTCACATCGTGCTGGAGTTCTGGGCAATGGCTCGCCTAAACTTCAGTATCTGCACAAGTTTAAGGAATATTCAACCTATTGTGATAGAAAACAGAGATATCTGTCAGCACTCTCTAGTTCGTTACTCAGGAAAGAACAGCAGAGGCCGTTGTCCAGGTTTGACTTTCTGGATATGGAGGAAGTTGAAGAAATGATAAACAATGCAGAGAAGAGACGATGGATTAGGAGATTTATTGTCAATCCTGATTTGGCAAACCTAATCGTGGAACGCATTGACACTGATCTTTCTGAAAATAATGCAATAATTTTTGAGTGCAATCCGGGTGAGTACGCTTTAATAGATTAGGCGTATTTGTATTTTGTGCCATGATTTCTTTACACTCAAAACTTGCAAAACTTTCCTTCCTGTTTATAAAACAAAAAGTATGTGTATTTTTATCTAAGTAAATTCCGTGGTCTTTGTATCTGTAGGGCCTGGTGTTTTAACACGAGCATTACTGAATGGTGGAGCACAGAGGATTGTAGCTTTGGAGTGTGATAAGCAGTTTTTACCAACATTACAGGTATTTATGTAGTTCATTATGTATTACGATACGATAGAACTTTATTTATCCCAGGAGAGAAATTGATCTGCCAACAGTCATAAAGCACAACGAGATACATGAAACATGAAATTAAAGTGACGAGTGGAAAGTCGAGGGTTGGGGATGTGCAAAGATTGGGATGGGGGGAGGGGAAAGGGGGGTCAGTCTACCCCACGACAAAGGGGGAGGAGTTGTAAAGTATGAAAGCCACAGGGGTAAAAGGATCTCCTGTAGTGTTCTGTGCTGCATCTTGATGGAACCAGTCTGTTGCCGAAGGTGCTCCTCGGGTTGACCAGTGTGTCATGGAGGGTGTGAGCAGTATTGTCCAAGATGCTCCGCAGTTTGAGGAGCATCCTCCTCCCCGAGACCATCTCCAGTGAATCCAACTCCACCCCCAGGACGGAGCCAGCCTTCCTGATGAGCTTGTTCATTCTGTTGGCAACCGCAGCCTTCACCCTGCTACCCCAGCACACGACAGCAAAGTTATTCATCAAAGTTAGTTTTAATGCTAAGAAATAGAGCACTTTACATCATTAATGTAGGGTTTAGGGAGTATTGAGGAACAGAGTGACCTTTGATCCATGAAGTAGCATAGGTAGATAGTAGCATGATTAGGAAGAAGTACAGGATACTGGCCTTCATCAGTCAGGGCACTGAATGCCGAAGTAGGAAAAGTATGCTCCAACTTTTTAAAATTTTAGTCTGACATTAGTTGAATACTAGTGCATTTTTGATTACTGCTATAAGATGACCGTGAAAGCATCAGAGAGGGTGCAGAGTAGATTCACCCTGATGGAAGGTAGACACAAAATGCTGGAGTAACTCAGCGGGTGAGGCAGCATCTATGGAGAAAAGGATATGCGACGTTTCGGGTCGAGACCCTTCTTCAGACTCTTTACCATGATAGAGTTCAGTTATGGGGTGAGATAGGAGAAATTTGGTATGTTCTCTCTGGAGCTCAGGAGATTAAGAGGATACATAATTGAGCAGTGTAGAAAGGGAAGAAAGCAGGAAACTTTTCACCAGAGCATTTAAGAAATGTCCAGATGAGCACTTGAATCACTTAGGCTATGGACCAAGCGCTGGGAGATGGATCGGAGTGGACAGGTTGGGTCGATGGCTTGTTTCCATCATCGTACGATTGTATAGCTATCGCTCTATCTCGGCAAATAGTGCATTTTGTTGATATTACACGTCAAAGCAATGGTGTGCCAATGGAGGAGGGAATGAGTTTAGGTTGGTGGTTGGGATAACAGATGAATGGTGTGCTTTTTCATAGATGTCATCAAATTGAAGTGTTGGAGTAATTGAGCAAGTGGATTATATTTGCTCACTCCCAACTTATGCATTGTATGTGGTGAAGACTTTGATGTGTTGGGCACAACAAATTGATTTATTTATCACAGGATATCCGGGCTTTAACTTACAATTGTAGCCATGATAATATGGCTAACCCGGTTGAGTTTCTGATCAATTCAACCAACCTTCTCGCCCTCTGTAGCAATGATGTTAACAGAATGATCTTGAAGTATTGAAGGATTTTGATTCCCAAAATGAATATAAATTCAGAATGACTGCATACGAATCTAGTTGTTAAACTTTATACCTGCGTGATAATATAAACTTTTTAAAGTGTGATACATTACACATCCACTGGGATATTAGTTGATGGCTAAAAACATTTGAATTGTCAGTTTGAATTTAAAATATTTACATGGTTAATGTAGCATCAAAGTGAACAGCTTATCTTCCTTTAGGCCAAAGCAGATAGTTAACAAATTGGATTGTTGTATTTGGCTACAACTCAATGGAAGTTCTTTATGAAGGTATGAAGGACGTAGGCTGAGTGGAACAAACGGGTTAAAAATAGTCTATTCCTGTTTTAATGCTCAAATATTTTGCTATCACTCATTTTTAGATATTTGTCTTCAATTCTGATTGAAAATTAAACTTGATCGAGGTCTTGCGATTGTTCACCATGGAGCACAATAAATGATTGTTGCATTAAAATAACCTATTGTAACGTCATAAAATTATTGGTATGAAAATTTAGTCCCTAGAAAGGCATGTGAATGGACAGTTGGAAGTGGTGCACTGTGATTTCTTCAAGCTGGATCCACTAGGTCATGGCATGATGAAACCTCCTGCAATGTTTTCTGAGAAACTCTTCAACGATCTGGGAATATCAGAGGTTGCTTGGACTGCAGGTAATTACTTGTTTATCAATTTCTGTTTGATTAAGTCGGCTGAACAATTATTTTAAACATTTGAACCTGATCCAACAATATTGCAAAAAATATAAAAAGCAATAGCTGTTCCCTAAATTTTGCAGCTGTAATGCAATTAAAATGTCATTAGATGGCATAGAGTACTATTGTGTAGTTGGCAGAAATTGAGACAGTTAAAATAGATGTGTAGACTTTTATCCAAAGAAATGGACAATTAGCACAATGATTGTGGGTGTCAGAGTGGCGAGCAGGTTGGTGTTCTTCCCTCACTTCAACATAGAACAGCATAGCACCAGAACAGGCCCTTCGGCCCATGATATCTGTGGCAAATTTGATGCCAAATTAAATTTCTGCCTGCACGTGATTCATTTCCCTCCATTCCCTGCACATTTATGTTCCTTTCTAAAACCCTCTTAAATACCACTATTGTATCTGCTTCCACCACCACCACCCCTGACAGGACATTCCAGGCATCTCCCTCTCTCTGCACAATCCAAAAATTATCCCCCACATTGTTCAGATCTCTATCCTATATCACTCGATCATAAACCATTGTACCATTGGAGAAATCAGCTTTTGAATGAGATGTTATCGCAAGCCCTGGTTTTCCCCTCTTAAATGATTACAAGGCATTATTTCAAAGATGTGCCAGAATTATTTTCTGTCCTGACCACTGTTTATTGCTCAAAGTTCATGATTATTATTCCTTATTTCAAATTAACTACTGCTTTTCCAAGACTAGAATAGTGAGTACAGTTTCAGCAGTAAGTGAGAAAAGCTGAAAGCAGTGCGAGAGATTTAAATTGTAGCTGTTGGCGTGAGGCCAGGTTAGTTTCACTTGCGAGTGAGAAGGGGAGTAGCGCAGGAGATTCATAAAACAGCTGTTAGTCCATGGAGTAACTGCTCCCAGTGGTGTATGAAGGCGGGCACTAGCAGAGCTGTCGTTTTGGGAGAGGCAGTGTTCTGAGCTGCAAATTCTGAGGTTGTGCACATTGGCACAAATGACCTTGGTAGGAAAAGCGATGAGGTCCTGCAGTGTGAATATGAGAAATTAGGCAAAAGGTTAAAAAGCAGGATCTCTCAATTTTTCCCAGTGCACATCCTAGTAAAGATAGGACAGGTGAATGCATGTGTGAGGAGTTGGCACTGGGGGCAGGGATTTAGATTTTTGGACCATTAGAATCTCTTCCGAGGCAGAGGTGAACAGTACAAGAGGGATGGGTTGCAACTGAACTGTAGGGAAACTAATATAGTCGCGGGTAGGTTTGCTGATGGTACACGGGAGGATTTAAACTAGTTTGGCAGGAGGACGCAATTCCATGCAGTTGTGAGGCAGATGGGAGGCCGGAAAGCAATACAGAAATTGGTAATGGCTAATTCAGTTGACAGGATAGTCAGCGTGCAAGGAAAGGAGGATGGTTTAAATGGCATTTATTTAAATGAGAGAGGCCTAATGGTTAAGGCAGATAAACCTGGTGCGTGAATACACATGTATGACTGTGACATTGTAGCCATTACGGAAACCTGGCTAAGAGAGGAGCAGGGATGGCAGCTTAATGTTCCAGGGTACAGATGCTACCGGTGAGATAGAGGTGGGGGGTAAGAGAGGGGGCTGTGTGGAGGGAGGTTGCTTTACTGATTAAAGAGAACATCACGGCAGTAGTCCAAGATGACATTACTGAAGGATCGTCCTAAGGATTCCAATTGTGGGCCACCAAATTCAAGTGCAGTTTCATACCATTTCAAGCAGGGTGCAAGGCCACTAAAGACAGTGAGTCGTGACCTCTCCCTCCTCCATCTTGCAGAGACTGAGCCACGCCCACACTTCTGGGTTTTATAGTCCCCCCCCCCCCCATCCACCAGAAGGGGCATGGCCTTCATGGCGTGATTGACAGGAGAGAGAATCTCAACATTTTTTAAACACTAATAACTCTTTTATTTTTCATTGATGGGAAAAATCCTCAGCACCTGATGAGCAGAGGGGGACTGAGTAAGATGGCCAAAAATCACAGCCGTACGTGGTAGCGTTTTTTCTAAAACCAATATAAAGCGCAAACAGGAAGTGGTCAAGATTAGACTTTTAATTATATATAGAAGGCAAGGCAACTTTAATTAGGCAAGGCAACTTTAATTAGGCAACATAGCTTCAGCATTTCCAAGCCAAAGGCAACACAGCTTTAGCATTTCCAAACCAAAGGCATCACAGCTTTAGCATTTCCAAACTATATTTTCAAACCATATTAAGGGCACTGACAGGTCAGTAAAACCACTCACAGTTTAGTAGACATGTGTTCAGTGTTATTCACAGCTCAGACTGAGAGACGTGACCCTCTCGCTCCCCCATCTTACAGAGACTGACTGAGGCACGCAACACTTCCGGGTTTTATAGTCCCTCCGGAAGGGGCGTGGCCTTCAGGAGAGAGAATCTCAACATTTTTTAAACGTTAATAACTTTTTTTTTTCATCGATGGGAAAAATCCTCTTGTCCTGCGCAGCAGAGGGGGACTCTGAGTAAGATGGCCAAAAATCACAGCCGTAAGTGGCAGCGTTTTTTCTAAAATCAATATACAGAACAACAGGAAGTGGTCAAGATCAGACTTTTAGTAATATAGATTGTGGAGGGAAAAGTGAACTAGAGAGAGATTAGGGCCTCTCAGAAACCAAAGTGGTCATTTATGTGTGGATCAGCATGACATAATCAGGTTTCTTAATTAATATTTTTCCTCTTTTTTACCGTGGAGAAAGGAACTTGGGAAACTTAGTTGCAATACCACAAGGACAGCCCGTTTTAGATTCAAGAAGGTGGTAGATGTCCTAAAATATGTATATAGATAATTCTCCTGGGCCTGATCCAGTTCCCTGTGGGGAAAAAGAGGGGAAATTATAGAAATCCTGGCTGAGATCTGTGAATTATCATTCGACACAGGTGAAGTGCTGGACGGCTGGATGATGGCTAATGTCATGCTTGCACTTAAGAAGGACTGCAAAGCAAAACCCAGAAACTATAGACCAGTCAGTCTAATATCTGTGGTAGGAACATTATTGGAGGAGATTCTGAGGAATGAGATGTACATGTATTTGGAAAAACAGATTGATTAAGAATAGTCCGCATGGTTTTATACTTGGGTGATTTTATCTCATAAACTGGAATTAGTTTTTTGAAGAAGTAACCAAGAAGGTTGAGTGCAGGACCCATAGACATAATCTGTGTGGACTTCAGCAAGGCCTTTGATACAATTCTGCGTGGTAGGTTGCCTTGGAATATGAGATCAAATGACGGTCAGGGAGTGCTAGATAATTGGATCCATGGAAGGAAGCAGCGGGTGGTGAGGGAGGTTGTTTTTTGGACTGGAGGTCTGTTATTTGTGGTCTGCCTCAAGGTTGGTTGCTGAGCCCATTGCTGTTTATCATCCATACCATTGATTTGGATGAGAATATACAGGCATGATTGGTAAGTTTGGAGATGACACTAGAATAGGTGGTATCATAGACAGTGATGATAGTTATCAAGAATTACAGCAGGATATCAATCAGCTGGGCAAGGAATGGGTTATGGAGTTTAATCCAGATAACTGAGGTATTGCATTTTGGGAAGTCAAACTTGGATAAGACCTTCACAGAGAATGCTAGGGACTTGGGGAATGTTGGAGAGCAGAGGAATCTGAGTACAGGTACATAGTTCCCTGAAAGTGTCATCACAGATATATGTTGGGAGGTGAAGAAGACTTGGCACATTGCCCTTCGTCAGCAAGGGAACTGGGTGTAGAAGTTGGGACATCATGGTATTGTTGTACAAGACACTGGTGAGGCCACATTTTGAGTATTGTCTTCAGTTTTGATCACCCTGCTATGGGAAAGATGTCATTAATTTGGAAAGAGTGTAGAGAAGTGTTACAAAGATGTTGCCAGGACTAGAGATCCTGAGCTTCTAGGGAGAGGTTATAGGGAGACGGGAACTTTATTCCTTGGAGTGCAGGATGCTGAGGAATGATCTTATAGCGGTGTATAAAATCATGAGGGAAGTAGATAGGGCGAATGCGCATTCTTTTACTTTCTCGGAATATGGAAATCAAGAACTGGGGGCATAGATTTATGGAGAGAGGGAAAAGATTCAATGGGAATCTGGGAGGCAACTTTCTCACATGGAGAGTGATGGGTGTATGGAACGAACTGCCAGAGCAAGTAGTTGAGGCAGGTACAATAACAACATTTAAAAGATTTTGGACAGCAACAAGGACAGGAAAAGTTTAGAGGTATACGAGCTAAATACCGTCAAATGGGACTTAGTGGAGGGGAAACTTGTTTGGCATGGACGAGGTGGACTGAGAAGTCTCTTTCCCTGCTACATAACTCGATTCAATAAAAAATTACTTAATTGACTGTGAAAAGTGCCTAAATGCTTTGTATTGTAGTGCCAAAACATCCCTGTTCTGAAATGTCGTCCCATGACTAATGAATGCATGCATTCCCCTTACCGTCTAAACCACCTTGACTACATGTGCTGTTGCCTTCAGGAATCTTTGGACAGATCTACTAGTTTTAGCTGGGCACGGGTAGATTTTGATTTCTTGTACAGCCTAATAGTTAAATTATCTTTGTAAATATTGCTGATCTAAGAAATTTCTTTCTCTCCTAGATCCTCTGATTAAACTTGTTGGAATCTTTCCACAAAAAAATGAACGTAACATGCTTTGGAAGCTTGTTTATGCTTTGTTTGAACGGATTTCAGTTTTTCAATATGGGAGAATAGAGATCAACATGTTCATAAGTGAGAAAGAATATACGGTAGGTTTAGAGATTGGTTTGAAATGTTAACCTGCATATTGTGTTTCGTTTTGTTACTAAAATTGAATCTTTTATTTGTTCACCTGTAGAAACTGACGGCGGAGCCTGGTAACCTGCAGCACTATCAGGCCTTGGTTGCATTGTGGCAGATGGCTTGTGACATAGAGTTGTTACACAAGGTCAGAATTTTTACTTTTCAATATCATGATTGTAAAATGTACTAGCATGTATTTTTGTACTTCTAAAATTGTCTAGTATTTTTGCCTTCATCTCCATTTGAAAAGTAAACCATGTGTTTCCAATTTAATTGATTATGATTGATTTTGTGCAAAGTGTTTACAACAACTGTGATCTTTACCTTGATATGACATAAACAAATATTTCTGCCTTAGGAACCTTGGTCATCTTTTTCTACAAGTTCAAAAAATGGTGGATGTGTAAAACGAGGCATGGTAAGCTTTTAGTTTAACTGTTATGAAGTGTAATTATTTAAACTGAACAAAGAACAACGTGTTCATTAAAACGAACAATGTGTTCATTGTTTAGAATGGTTAGAAAAAGTCCTGAGAGAGTATGACAAGGTAGACAGAGCCCGTTTGTCCTGGCTGGAGGATCATAATCTCAGGAAAATTGAGATATTCTTCTTCCCAAGACACAAATAATTATTTACCATGTTTTTGTTTTTTGGACATTGAGACGTTTTTGGGATGAGGGGAAATCAATGTGATCAGGGAGAGTATGTAAAGGCTCCACAGCAGCAGCACTGGAAATCAGTATCGTAGCTTGGTCACTGGATTGAGGCAGCAGCCCAATCTGCTGCTTCGCTGTGCCGCCTTTTTCATTGCCACCCTTTTTAATTTTCTTTGCCGACATTATTCGGATTTCCATAGCACTTACCATCTGTTTCTGCTTAGATTTTCACCTCCCTTATTGTTGTGTGTTTACTGCTTCAATTTGTTTGAAGGATATACGATGCCCATATAATTTTATATTCATTTTATATGAAATGAACTTCATTTTTGTATATTGAATGTTGTTGAAAGCAATTATTTTATGATCTAAAAGACATAACTCTACAGTATCTGTTTTTGTATATTAATAAAAATAAGCTTCATAGATCACTTGCATCTCTTGAACAGGTGACAAATGACCATTTGTGTCTTGTGCGACTGACACCACGCAAAGACTTATTCAATCAGACTCTAACAGCTGCCAATTCGTCCACACTGGTATTGATGATGAAGCAGTGCCTTGCAAAACGAAGAGCGAAGCTGATTGATAAATTGGAGTAAGTATACCCTCTGAATTAGATCTTTTGTTACGGTTGGGTAAATGGTGGGATTAGGATATCAAAGGTTTTAGTGATTCAACCAAGTCGATTAAGATCAGTGAATTTCATTTGTACAATTAGAAACAGAAAAATAGGTACAGGAGTAGGCCCTACAAGCCAGCACCCCCATTCAATATGATCATGGCTGATCATCTAAAATCAGTACCCCGATCCTGCTTTTTCCCCATTTCCCTTGTTTCTTTTAGCCCTACGAGGTAAATCTAACTATTTTTTGAAAACATCCTCATCTCAGTCCTAAATGACTTACCCCTTACTCTTGAACTGTGACCCCTGGTTCTGGACTCCCCCAACATCAGGAACATGTTTCCTGCATCTAGCCTGTCCAATCCTCTAAGAATCTTATATGTTTCTATAAGATCCCCTCTCATACTTCTAAATTCCAGTGAATACAAGCCCAGTCGACCCATTCTTTCATCATATGTCAGTCCCATCATCCTGGGAATTAACCTGGTGAACCTATGTTGCACTCCCTCAATAGCAATAATGTCCTTCCTCAAATTAGGAGTTCAAAATTGCTCACAATACTCCAGATGTGGTCTCACCAGGGCCCTGTACAACTGCAGCAGGACCTCCTTGCTCCTAAACTCAAATCCTCTCACAGTGAAGGCCAACATGCCATTAGCTTTCTTCACTGCCTGCTGTACCTGCATGCTTACTTTCAGTGACTGATGTACAAGCACACCCAGGTTTTGTTGCACTTCCCCTTTTCCTAATCTGACACCATTCAGATAATAATCTACCTTCCAGTTCTTGCCACCAAAGTGGATAACCTCTCATTTATCCACATTATACTGCATCTGCCATGCATGCATCTGACCACTCACCCAACCTATGCAAGTCACCCTGCAGTCTCATAGCATCCTCCTTGCAGCTCACACTGCCACCCAGTTTTTGTATCATCTGCAAACTTGGAGATGTTACATTTAATTCCCCTCGTCTAAATCGTTTATATATACTGTACATTGACATGGATAGAGAACTGGTTGGCAGACAGGAAGCAAAGAGTAGGAATTAACGGGTTCTTTTCAGAATGGCAGGCAGTGACTAGTGGGGTGCCACAAGGCTCTGTGCTGGGACCCCAGTTATTTACTATATATATATATATATATAGTAAATAACTGGGGTCCCAGCACAGAGCCTTGTGGCACCCCACTAGTCACTGCCTGCCATTCTGAAAAGAACCCGTTAATTCCTACTCTTTGCTTCCTGTCTGCCAACCAGTTCTCTATCCATGTCAATACCCTACCCCAATACCATGTGCTCCTAATTTTGCACACTAATCTCTTGTGTGGGACCTTGTCAAAGGCTTTTTGAAAGTCCAGATACACCACATCCACTGGCTCTCCCTTATCCATTCTACTTGTTACATCCTCAAAAATTCAGGAAGATTAGTCAAGCATGATTTCCCCTTCATAAAGCTATGCTGACTGACCGATCTTGTCGCTGCTTTCCAAATGCGTTGCTATTACATCTTAATAATCGACTAGAGCATCTTCCCCACTACCGATGTAAGGCTAAATGAGTTGAGTTAAATTTATTGTCATGTGTGCAAGTACAATGGTGTACTGGTACAGTGAAAATTTTGCTTGCAGCAACATCACAGGGCATATAACACACATGAACTGTGCAAGACAATGAAAAAGACTGCAAAAAAAAGATGAACTACAAGAGATTGTTGTTAGTGTCCTGTTGCTGAGGAAGAATGAAGGTGTGCAGGTTTGTTCAAAAACCCAATAGTTGCAGAAGGAGCTGTTGTTGGACCTGGTAGCATGGAACTTCCGGCATCTGTACCTCCTGACCTGTCGCAAAGAAAGGGCCTGGCATGGATTGTAGGGATCTTTGATGATGCTGCCGCTTTGAGGCTTTCAATCGTCGGGATGGCTATGCCCATGATGAACCAGACTGAGTTCACTGCTCTCTGCAGCCTATTGCGTTTCCTGCACTGGATGCCTATAAAAGGCCATGATATAGCCAGTCAGGATACCCTCTACAGTTCATCTGTAGAAGTTTGTTAGGTCTTTGGTTGCAAACCGAACTACTTTAAACTTCTCATTAACTAGTGATGCTGAAGCTCCTTCTTCATAACTACATCTTTGTGTTGTGCTGGACCATGTCATCTGAGAGCATTTCATTTTCCTACCTTTTAAAGCAGAGCATGGCCACGTCTTGTGGAAGGCTAGAAGGGATGTTACTACTTCTGTACCATTGACTTATTTAGGATGGATGAAATAATGTTTGTGATTTATCAAATGTGTTCATTGTCCTTGTAGTTATTTTTCAATATCATTAAATCTTTGATAGGTCTTGGTGCCTGGAGGTGGCGCCAAGTTACTGATGGAGCTAGATTTACCTGAAGATGTATTGACAGGCCACGTGTTTCCAGAGGAATACAACAACTTTTTGAAGCAATGGAGCAATCTCGGGATTTCAGTCAAAGCTGGTTATATGAGGAAGTCTTGGAGAATACCAATACTACTCTGAGGCACATTTGAATGTATAAACTTCAAGGAAATAAAATTGTCCCTGCTTCTGACAGTGCTATGTGACTGACACATGCAACTGCCCACAGGCAATCACATCCAAGACACTGAACACTTCAAGTGCTTTTATGTATTGCTTAAAGCATTATGTCATTCTCCTTCATTTTGCACCTGTCACTGGAATCTTCATGTTATTGTCACTCCATATTGTAAGCCATACTAATCAATGTTTCCTTATTTATATTGGAAGTAAACTGTTGCTCTTAAAATGGGTCATTTGTACGGTTCTTTTCATGTGAGAATTTGGTTGACATGAATTTGGACACAACAGCAAAGAATTCGGGTACTACGCAACAAAAAATGTAGTGATATGTTCAAATGTGAAATTTTATTCAAATGTTTTTTTAATTGGAATAATGTTTAATTTAATATAACTTCTGATTGAATTATTATGGGTCACCAGTGAGTATTTTAAATTACATCTGTTTAAAATTTTAAGATATTATGTTGAAGAAGGCACTATGGACCTGCAGATGTTGGAATCCAAATGAAGGATCTTGAACAAAGAAATCTCCCATTTTCTTCCACAAATGCTGCCTGACCCACTGAATTCCTCCAGCAGTTTTTTTATTGTGCATACTCATGATAATAAAAGGTTAAATGCCTCTGGAACAAGAAGGTCTTAACAGAGCTACTAGATTATTCTGCTATTGCAACAAAAGGAATAATGGGTAATAAATTCAGACGGTGTAAGAACCAAATCAACAAGTCAAGTCAAGTCAAGTGAGTTTATTGTCATGTGTCCCTGGTAGGACAATGAAATTCTTGCTTTGCTTGAGCACAACAGAACATAGTAGGCATTTACTACAAGGCATTCTATAAATATATACACAATGGTCAATATACTGATAAAGTGCAAATAACAGTATTGGCTAGTAAAGTTCAGTGTTATGTCCGAGCCAGGTTTAATAGCCTGATGGCTGTGGGGAAGTAGCTGTTCCTGAACCTGGTCGTTGCAGTCTTCAGGCTCCTGTACCTTCTACTGAAGGTAGTAGGGAGATGAGTGTGTGGCCAGGATGGTGTGGGTCCTTGATGATGCTGCCAGCCTTTTTGAGGCAGCGACTGGTAGATCCCCTCGATGGAAGGGAGGTCAGAGCCGATGATGGACTGGGCAGTGTTTACTACTTTTTGTAGTCTTTTCCTCTCCCAGGGCACTCAAGTTGCTGAACCAAGCCACGATGCAACCGGTCAGCATGCTCTCTACTGTGCACCTGTAGAAGTTAGAGAGAGTCCTCCTTGACAAACCAACTCTCCGTAATCTTCTCAGGAAGTAGAGGCGCTGATGTGCTTTCTTAATAATGGCATCATTGTTCTCGGACCAGGAAAGATCTTCAGAGATGTGCACGCCCAGGAATTTGAAGCTCATGACCCTTTCAACCATCGACCCGTTGATATAAACGGGACTGTGGGTCCCCATCCTACTCCTTCCAAAGTCCACAATCAGTTCCTTGGTTTTGCTGGTGTTGAGGGCCAGGTTGTTGTGCTGGCACCATATGGACAGTTGCTTGATCTCTCTTCTATACTCTGACTCATCACCATCAGTGATACGTCCCACAACAGTGGTGTCATCAGCGAACTTGATGATGGAGTTCGCACTATGTCCGGCTACGCAGTCATGAGTATAGAGTGAGTACAGCAGGGGACTGAGCACGCAGCCTTGAGGTGCTCCCGTGCTAATTGTTATCGAGTCTGACACATTTCCACCAATACGAACAGACTGTGTCTGAGAGTGAGGAAATCGAGGATCCAATTGCAGAGGGATGCGCAGAGACCCAGTTCTGCGAGTCTGGTAACCAGCTTGGAGGGGATGATTGTGTTAAATGCCGAGCTGTAATCGATGAATAACAGCCTGACATATGAGTTTTTGTTGTCCAAGTGGTCCAGAGTGGAGTGGAGGGCCAGCGAGATCGCATCCACCGTTGATCTGTTGTGGCGGTAAGCAAACTGCAGTGGGTCCAGGTTTTTGTCGAGGTAGGAGTTGATCTGCGTCATGATCAACCTCTCAAAGCACTTCATCACCACAGGCGTTAGTGCCACAGGTCGATAGTCATTGAGGCACGTTACCTTACTCTTCTTGGGCACTGGTATAATTGATGCCCTTTTGAAGCAGGTGGGGACCTCAGACCTCAGAAGTGAGAGGTTGAAAATGTCTGTAAAAACAATTCAATAGCAATGCATTTTTTACTGATGGTGTAGGTTTGCAAATGTCATTTTGTTTCTAACGATAATCGTGCATACGTTAACAGTGAAAACTGTTGTAGTAGTTTGGCATGACTGCTATATAAGTAAATGTGTTGAAAATTTAAAGTTTTCTGAAACTTTTAGCTATGGTTTTCATTTCTGTTTTTTTTCCATTTTAGAATCTTGGAATACATTGATTTTGTTAGAATTTGCTTTTATGCATAGGACAGTACATCACACGAATAGGCCCTTTTGTCCACAATGTCCATGCCAAATATGATGCCAAATTAAACAAATCTCCACTGCCTGTGTGTGATCCATATCCCTCCTTCCTTGCATATCCATGTCAAGTCAACTTTATTTGTCACATACACATACAAGATGTGCAGTGAAATGAAAGTGGCAATGCCTGTGGATTATGCAAAAACAACATAGAACAGAATCAGTATTTACATGTTAGGAAAAAAACACAACACAACAGTAAATTAGTACAGGAAATTAGTCCCTGGTGAGATGGCCTGCAGCAAGAAACTTCGTCTCATCCTTTCTGTTTTCACAGCGGAGGCATTTGCCTGACCAAGGCAGCTGGAACAGTCCGTTGCTGGGGAGGTAGGGGTGTCCCATAATGTTGCTGGCTCTGGATCTGTACCTCCTGGTGTATAGGTCCTGCAGGGGGGGGGGGGGGGGGGGGGGGGAAGTGTAGTTCCACAGTGCGTTCAGCCGAACGGACTACTCTGCAGATCCTTCCTGTCCTGGGCAGAGCAGTTCCCAAACCAGATTGTGATGTTGCCGGACAAGATGCTTTCTTCAGCCGCAGAGTAGAAGCACTGAAGGATCCTCAGAGAGACTCTGAATTTCCTCAGCTGCCTGAGGTGGTAAAGGCGCTGCATTGCCTTACCAGTGCGGCAGTATGTGTTGTCCATGTCAGATCCCCTGTGATGTGGACTCCCAGGTATTTAAAGCAGCTCACCCTATCCACAGTAGTCCCATTTATCTCCAGTGGTATGTACGTCCTCGGATGTTGAGCCCTTCTAAAGTCCACAATCAGCTCCTTAGTTTGTGTGACATTCATGAGGCTGTTGTCCTGACACCAGAGTGTCAGATCAGCTACCTCCTCACGGTAGGCCTTCTCATCGTTATCGGAGATCAGGCCCACCACCACAGTGTCATCAGCAAACTTGATGATGGTGTTGGAGCTGAACCTAGCCACAGAGTCATGTGTGTACAGTAAGGGGCTAAGGACGCAACCCTGGGGGGGTCCTGTGTTCAGGGTGAGGGGGTTGGATGTATGTCTCCCCATCTTGACCACCTGGGGCCTGGCGGTGAGAAAGTTCAGGACCCAGGCACACAGGGGAGTGTTCAGTCCCAGTTCCAGCAGCTTCTCAGCAAGTCTGGTGGGGACTATGGTATTGAAAGCTGAACTGAAATCAATGAACAGCATCCTCACATAACCCCCCTTCTGGCTGTCAAGGTGAGAGAGGGTGGTGTGCAAAACCTGAGAGACCGCATCATCCGTGGATCTGTTCGGACGGTATGCAAACTGCAGCGGATCCATGTTGCAAGGGAGGAGGGCGCAGATGTGGTTCTTGATCAGCCTCTCGAAGCATTTCATGGCCACCGGTCGGTAGTCATTCAAGCAAGCTGGAGAGGCATTCGTTGGCAGTGGTACAATGGTTGATCTTTTGAAGCAGGCTGGGACCACGGACTTGGCCAGGGAGAGGTTGAATATTGTGGCGAGCACTGGAGCAAGCTGAGTAGCACAGGACTTTAGTACTTGCCCAGATATACCATCTGGGCTGACAGCTTTCCTCGTGTTCACACGTGTCAGAGCACTCCTCAGGTCGTGCTCGGTCATCGAGAATGTGTGCACATCCCCAGCGGTGGACCTCCCTCCAGCCTCGCTAGCCAGCATGCTGGCGGTGTTTTTAGACGAGCTAGGGGTGATGTTGCCCGTCTCGAATCGTGCATAGAAAGAGTTCAGGTCATCAGCTAGGGAAGTGCCGGCACTTCCGGTTGTGGGGGGCCTGCTCCGGTAGTTAGTTATAGTCTGTAGCCCCTGCCAAAGGCGTCTGGTGTCCTGCTGCTCCATCTGTGACTCCATCTTGTCCCTGTACCTCCTTTTTGTGTCCTTCACCGCCCTTCACAGTCTGTAGGGCTCTGCCTTGTAGTCGTCCATATTGCCGGATGCCAGGCCGGAGTTGTAAGCAGCGGTGCGAGCATTCTAGGCAACGCGAATGGACCTGTCCGCCCAGGGTTTTTGATTAGGAAAGATGCTAACCCTTATCGATGTTATCGGCTATTGTTGCAATGAAGTCCGTGACCACTTCCACGAACTCACTGACGTCTTTGGAACTTGCTTGGAACATATTCTGTAGGATGTGTTATGTCGACTGATTGGGATGTTATGTTGCAGCTGCATACAATGTTGGTAAAGCCAAATCACCAGAGAGTTCTGGTGGATTTGCTAATGCAAGGATGTCAATGTGGTGGAAATGTGCAATAATAATTTGAGGGTTTTGCCAGGTCTAGAAGGTTTGAGTTACAATGAGACTCTGGACCGACTGGATCTTTTCTCCTCGGAGCGTAGCAGGTGACCTTTATATATAACTAGACTAAGTGCACACCCGTTGGGTCTGCTCCCCAAACGCAATATTCCACCACTCACCCATTCCCCCAATGCAACCCGTACCCCAATGCAATATTCCACCACTTATCCTTAGCCCCTAACTGCACAGGCACGACTCATTTCCCCTCATCCCCCAGCACTCCCTCCCCTCCTCTTCATCCTCCCTCTTCTTTCCCCTCTCCTCCTCCCTTACCCCAATCCCTACCTCACGTCTCCCTCCCTCTCCTTTCTCCTACCCTCAGTGGCTCCATCTATAACTCATCTCCCCCCCCTCCTATCCCTCTATCCCCCACTAACCTTCCTGACCTCCCCACTGCCCTCCTTGCCCTCTATTCCCCCTCCTCCAACACCAGACATGAGACAGGAAAAAACTGACAAAAGAGGAAGAGATAAATTTCTCCGCGGAACCACGGATTTTGAACTTTGGCAAGGCCCACCGCCACCGCGAGGCCCCATTGTTGCGAGGCCTCTCCGCCACCGCGGCCCCATCAGCGCGAGGCCTCACCGCCGCGGTCTCTATGCCTCCTGGATAGCCGTGTGGAACCCCGGCTGGGGCCTCGCGAGTAGATGCCCGGGTCAGACAAAGCGGCCGATGGCACCCGCTGCTGGGCACCATGGATGCTGTGAAGTGGGCTCGGCCACTCACCCGCTCAGCACCACGGAGGCGTGTCGGGCGTCGACAGCGGTGAAGCCTCGCAACGATGGGGCCACGTCGGCAGCGAAGCTCCGCGGCAGCGGCGATGCCCCACCGAACCTCGAAATTCGCGGATGCCCTGAGAAATCTCTTGCCTGCCCACTCTCCCTCCTCACCTCCCCCACTTTCCGCCCTCTCCATCCCTTGACCCCTCCACTCCCTCAACCCCCCTACTCTCCCTCCTCACCTCCCCAGGATCTCGAGGTTGCAGCCGTCGGCCTCAGAGCCACTCTCAGTGCCCAGGCCCTGGATCGTCAGAGCCCTGGCCCCGGATTTTAGATTTTCCTCGCCGCGCGACCAATCAATGCGGCGATCGTGCAGGAATGGGTGTCGCTGACCCGGCCGTGGCGGTGACTGACAGGAGAAGAGAACCAATCTGCATGGCAGTGACTGACAGGAGAGGAGACCAATCTGCGTATGAGTGGTTTTTAAGATTTCTAAACGTTAATAACTTTTAACATATACCATCGATCGGAACAAAACTTGTTGCACTTGCAGCACAGGAGAATGGTGAGTAATGTGGCCAAAAAACGTAGCGTTATCATGTATCGTTTTTGCGCAAATAGAAAAACCACGCAAACCAGAAGTTCCCCGAACGCGCGCGTTGGTGCTCACCCTGGAGACGGGCGCCCCCCGGGGCCAATCACCAGTTCCCCCAACATAACCCGTTCACCCAACACAATATTCCACCACTCACCCATAGCCACCAACTGCGCAGGCGCGGCTCATTTCCCCTCATCCCCAACACTCCCTCCCCCTCCTCTTCACCCTCCCTCTTCTCTCTCCTCACCTCCTCTCATAGTCCACTCCCTCCTTCACCTGTCCCTCCCTCTCCTTTCCCCTACCCTCAGTCACACCCTACCCTCAGTCACTCCCACCCTCCCTACCCCCCTGACCCATTGTCCCCAATGCAATATTCCACCACTTACCCGTTTCCCCAACACAACCCGTTTCCACCATTCACCCGGTCTCCCAACGCAACCCGTACCCCCAACGCAATCAATCCTTCCCACGTGGGGGGGGGCAGTCGGCGCTTCCTGGAGCCAATGAATGGACTCGACTGAGGTCGGCGTCGGCGCTCCCTTGAGCCAATCAACCCTTCCCACGTGGGGGGGGGCAAAAATCGAACTATCTCCTTACTCCTCTTGAAGCTGCTGATCCCATTGCCTGTCACCTCTCCCTCCCTCTCCTTTTCCCTACCCTCTGTCACTCCCTCACCTCTCCCCTTTCGCACTCCCCCACTGAAGACAATGTTTAAATAACATTTTTTCTCCTCCCATCCCCCACTCGTCAACTCTCATAGCTTGTGTATTGACAGCAGAGATCCCATTGTGATGTCATTTTCGGTTGTTGGAATGTTCACGGCAGAGTATGTAAATGAGATGCCATTGTGATTGGAGGACTTTGAAATGCCATTGTGACATTATCACTGGAAGCTGCCAGAAATCGCAAAGCAGAGTCACAGTTATTATTCTCAAAGTTTTTTTCTAAACCTTTTAATATCAATAATATTAATATCAATCTCCTGTCTGAAGGAAAATTGATCAGATCGCCGACAGGAAAAATCTGAGTAAGGTTCTGCAAAAATCTTAGCGCTACCATGTAGCGTTATGACAAAAATATAATCACACAGATGGATGCACACACACACACACACACACACACACACATATAGAAACAAGACAAGACTTTTAGTAATAGATAGATATAGAATTAAAATGATAGATTATGGATAAGCTGAATAGTCACAATTATTTTCCATGGGGTAAGGGTGTCTAAAACTAGAAGGCATTGGTTTAATTTAATCATTTTCCAATGTTCTATAGATTCAGAATCAGTTCCTGTGGATTGGAGGGTAGCTGATGTTATCCCACTTTTTAAGAAAGGTGGGGGAGAGAAAACGGAATTATAGACCAGTTAACCTGACATCGGTGGTGGGGAAGATGCAGGAGTCAATTATAAAAGATGAAATAGCAACACATTTGGAAAGCAGTAACAGGATCAGTCCGAGTCAGCAGGGATGTTCGAAGGGGAAATCATGCTTGACAAATCTTCTGGAATTTTTTGAGGATGTAACTAGGAAAATGAACAAGGGAGAGCCAGTAAATGTAGTGTGCCAGGCCTTTCAGAAAGCATTTGATAAGGTCCCACATAGGAGATTAGTGGGCAAAATAAGAGCACATGGTATTGGGGGTAGGGTACTGACATGGATAGAAAATTGGTCGGTAGACAAGAAACAAAGAGTAGGGATTAACGGGTCCCTTTCAGAATGGCAGGCAGTGACAGTGGGGTACCGCAAGGCTCAGTGCTGGGACCGCAGCTATTTACAATATATACCAGACTAAGTGGGACCCGTTGGGTCCCAGCATCACACGGGAGGGCTGGCCCCCAACGCAATATTCCACCTCTCCACCAATTCCAATATTGGTGGCCAGTGGGGGGGGGGGGCTTCTGGAGTGCTAGTATGGGTGTTGTGGGCTGAAGGGACTGGTTTCCAGAGGGCTAGTATGGACATTGTGGGACGAATGGATTCTTGGGCGGGCGGCTCAGTCACTCAAGCCTGTTGTGCTGGCAGCTCACACACTCACGGCTGGTGGGCTGGCAGTTGACTCACGGGTATTCCTTGAAATGCCATTTCAAGCAGGGTGCAAGGCCACCAAATTGAAGTGCAGTTCCTTACCACTTCAAGCAGGGTGCAAGGCCACCAAATTCAAGTGCAGTTTCATACCATTTCAAGCAGGGTGCAAGGCCACTAAAGACAGCGAGCCGTGACCTCTCCCTCCTCCATCTTGCAGAGACTGAGCCACGCCCACACTTCTGGGTTTTATAGTCCCTCCCCCATCCCACCAGAAGGGGCGTGGCCTTCATGGCGTGATTGACAGGAGAAAAAATCTCAACATTTTTTAAACACTAATAACTCTTATTTTTCATCGATGCGAAAAATCCTCAGCACCTGATGAGCGGAGGGGGACTCTGAGTAAGATGGCCAAAAATCACAGCCGTACGTGGTAGCATTTTTTCTAAAATCAATATAAAGCGCAAACAGGAAGTGGTCAAGATTAGACTTTTAATTATAAAGAAGGCAAGGCAACTTTAATTAGGCAAGGCAACTTTAATTAGGCAACACAGCTTTAGCATTTCCAAACCAAAGGCAACACAGCTTTAGCATTTCCAAACCAAAGGCATCACAGTTTTAGCATTTCCAAACTATATTTTCAAACCACATTAAGGGCACTGACAGGTCAGTAAAACCACTCACAGTTTAGTAGACATGTGTTCAGTGTTATTCACAGCTCAGACTGAGGGACGTGACCTTCTCGCTCCATCATCTTACAGAGACTGACTGAGGCACTCAACATTTCCGGGTTTTATAGTCCCTCCGGAAGGGGCTTGGACTTCAGGAGAGAGAATCTCAACATTTTTTAACCAGTAATAACTCTTTTACTTTTCATCGATGGGAAAAATCCTCTTGTCCTGCGCAGCGGAGGGGGACTCTGAGTAAGCTGGCCAAAAATCACAGCCGTAAGTGGCAGTGTTTTTTCTAAAATCAATATACAGAACAACACGAAGCGGTCAAGATCAGACTTTTAGTAATATGGATTAATGATTTAGATGAAGGGATTAAAAGTAACATTAGCAAATTTGCAGATGACACAAAGCTGGGTGGCAGTGTGAATGTGAAAAGGATGCTATGAGGATGCAGGATGACTTGGACAGGTTGGGTGAGTGGGCAGATGCAGTTTAATGTGGATAAATGTGAGGTTATCCACTTTGGTAGCAAAAACAGGAAGGCAGATTATTATCTGAATGGTGTCAAGTTGCAAAAAGGGAAGTACAACGAGATCTGGGGATCTGGAGATCTGGGGATCCTTGTTCATCAGTCACTGAAAGTAAGCATGCAGGTATAGCAGGCAGTGAGGAAAGCGAATGGCATGTTGACCTTCATAACAAGAGGAGTTGAGAATAGGAGCAAAGAGGTCCTTCTGCAGTTGTACAGGGCCCTCATGTGATCACACCTGGAGTATTGTGTGCAGTTTTGGTCTTCAAATTTGAGGAAGGACATTCTTGCTATTGAGGGAGTGCAGCTTAGGTTCACCAGGTTAATTCCCGGGATGGCGGGACTGTCATATGTTGATCGAATGAAGCAGCTGAGCTTGTATACTCTGGAATTTAGAAGGATGAGAGGATATCTTATTGAAACATATAAGATTATTAAGGGTTTGGACACGCAAGACGCAGGAAACATGTTTCTGATGTTGGGGGAGTCCAGAACTAGGGGCCACAGTTTATAAATAAGGGGTAAGCCATTTAGAACGGAGACGAGGAAACACTTTTTCACACAGAGGGTTGTGAATCTGTGGAATTCTGCCTCAGAAGGCAGTGGAGGCCAATTCTCTGTATGCTTTCAAGAGAGAGTTGGATAGAACTCTTAAAGATAACGGAGTCAGGGGATATGGGGAAAAGGCAGGAACTGGGTACTGAGTGTTGATGATCAGCCATGATCACAGTGAATGCTGGTGCTGGCTCGATGGGCCGAATGGCCTACTCCTGCACCTATTGTCCATTGTCTAAGGTGACGGGAAAGATTTACAAGGGAACCGAGGGGCAAATGTTTCATACAAGATGATGCACACATGAAATAAACTGTCAGAGTTAGTGGTAGAAGAGAATATAATTACACCATTTAAAAGACAATTGGATGTGTACATGAAAAAGAAAAGGGATATAGCCCAGTGCAGGCAAGTGGGACTAACGATTAAACAACTTGGTTGACATGGGTAAATTGAGCCAAAGAGTCTGTTTCTGTACTGTGTAATGTTATTCCATGCTGTATAACCCATAAGCTCAAATCAACTGTCTAGTATACACTAGGTCTTGAGTAAGTGCTGCAAAATAAATTTGCAAAACCTCTTTTGCCCTCCTTGACCAGTCAAACATTGCTGTGGAATTGAAATGGGTAATAGAACGAACCTGAACTTGAGACTTACAAAAGATAATTTGCAAAGCTAATAGGGGTCTAGCAATCCTCCAGTTGATTTAAAAGCATAGATAGATTACATTCCAAGGGAAAAGAAAAATTAAGTTTTTCTTTTAAATTAACATAAGGTGCATGCAAGGTTAATGAATACTAAATTTAAAGATGTCAAATGGAGGTTTGTAAATTTGTTATTACATTAGAGAATGAATAGGATGTTACTTAATAAAGAGACGAGACCCAATTCTGAACAAAGTTTCCCTTTGAAACTTTTCAATGCAAGGTAGAGGGTAAATCAGTTACATCTTGTGATTTGTTTTATGAATTTGCCTCATCTCTGCAATCAAAAACATATGTAAAATTCAGTTTTAAATGTGCCTTTTTCTACAAATCTGTTCCTATTTAGATTCCATGACTCTCCCTCTAGATGATCCTGGCCACACACTCATCTCCCTACTACCTTCAGGTAGAAGGTACAGGAGCCTGAAGACTGCAACGACCAGGTTCAGGAACAGCTACTTCCCCACAGCCATCAGGCTATTAAACCTGGCTCGGACATAACACTGAACTTTACTAGCCAATACTGTTATTTGCACTTTATCAGTATATTGACCATTGTGTATATATTTATAGAATGCCTTGTAGTAAATGCCTACTATGTTCTGTTGTGCTCAAGCAAAGCAAGAATTTCATTGTCCTACCAGGGACACATGACAATAAACTCACTTGACTTGACTTGACTTGACTTGAGATGCAGAAGCTTGTCATCCTTGATCTTAAGCGATTGTCGAGGAAGATGAATTACCAGTATGTCTTTTAAGTCTTCTTGGGTCCACAGGGAATGGGCGGTGCAAATGTGTTGGTCAAATGCAGGGAAAACAGTAAAATGGAATGTAAACCCAATGTGCAGAAAACTGAAGTTGAAAATAAGTTGCTTTTTTGTCACAGGATGTAACTAAGCTGCCAGCTTTGGGTTTTTACAATGTGTTTTATTTTACTCTGTTAATTGCTGTCAGGTTGGTGTCAGCTTAAAAACAAAAGTTAGTGTTTAATTGAGAGCAGTAGCAATGAAAAGCAGAATTACTTCTGATCTTGTGCCCACTTTTGCAAGTCCTAAAAGGGAAAAGGTGTAATTACCCTACATGCACAAATTGAAACAGGGAAATATTAATTCAACGATGCAATCCGATTTAACTTCAATTCCACAGGGCACTATTCCATAAATGATCGAAGTGGACAGTGAAATCATTAGAACTTGATGAGATACCTTTACAAAATGGTAAGGAAAATTAATTTCCAATATTGTAAATGTGATTCATCTCTTGGTCATCATTGCTGGCAACTTTGTGCATCGAAGGCAGGTTTACATTTTACACAAACTGCTCCAAAATTGCTAGAAGTTCAATCAATGTAATTTCAAATACCCTACATAGTTGTCCAATGAAACATTACAGTACATCGACGAGACCAAGCGTAGGCTCGGCGATCGTTTCGGTGAACACCTCCGCTCAGTCCGCCTCAACCTGCCTGATCTCCCGGTTGCTCAACATTTTAATTCCCCCTCCCATTCCCAATCTGACCTTTCTGTCCTGGGCCTCCTCCATTGTCAGAGTGAGGCCCAGCGCAAATTGGAGGAACAGCGCCTCATATTTCGCTTGGGTAGCTTATACCCCAGCGGTATGAACATTGACTTCTCTAACTTCAAATAGCCCTTGCTTTCCCTCTCTCTCCATCCCTTCCCCCTTCCCAGTTCTCCCACTAATCTTACTGTCTCCGACTACATTCAATCTCTGTCCCATCCACTCCCCTGGCATCAGTCTGAAGAAGGGCCTTGACCCAAAACGTCACCCATTCCTTCTCTCCAGAGATGCTGCCAGTCCTGCTGAGTTACTCCAGCCTTTTAAGTCTACCTTCGATTTAAACCAGCATCTGCAGTTCTTTCCTAAACATTACAGTTGCTCTGTTGAAATAATCTCAAAAGTAACCTTGATCTAAGGAAACCAATAGATATAGATTTGCTGGAAGGTCACAGTATAGATGATAGTTTCAGAAATAGTCGAGTAAAGCAAGTCTTGTCCATAATTCGTTTTTGCTACTATTGTTCTTCTGTCCCATCACAAAAATATCAGAGGTAAGATTATTTCCTGCCCACAAACCACAGCTCGTCAATACCCCACCCTGAACCGATAACCATATGAATGAGTCTTGACAGCGAGAGCGAGTGGTCTCTTTCATCACACAATTACAGCTTTGTGCTTGATAATTTTCCCAGATCTTGGAATCCTTGTGTTCTAAATTTAAACTTGCCTAAAAAACTGACCACTTCTGAGCCTCGTCTGATGCACATTTTGTCAACAATGTCGGGTATTTATATGGTGTTATTAATGCAGAAAACATTCCAACTGTCTTCAGAGGCATAATTGGTCATTTTGAATTAATGTCCTGCAGGACATGTTTGTGCCATTAAGGCAACTCCCTAAACTTTCACCAAGCACTAGTTTGTCCTGGGATGCCTCCACCCACCCCTACGTCATCAAAATTATTAACACGTTTTCCTGCATTCTTTTACTTGCTTTGCTGCATCTGTAGTGTTCTGCATTGACATTTTCAACAATTGTTTTTATTTTTCCCCTCCATTCTCTTTCATTCCTCTATTTGCAAATGACAGACCAACAATGATTAAGAAGCCTTTAGCACTCTCTTACACAGCATCCAAACTATCTTAGTTATGTGGATTTGCTTGGTCTCCACCCAAACAGCAATTGCGCTTCACCCTTCCCCCTTCTCTGCAGTTTAAAATGTTCCCAGTTTGGATGAATCATCAACCTAGAACATTAATTTTGTTTCTCTATCCCGAAATGGCGCCTGTTTTCAGATTTTCTGTTTTAATTATAAATTTCCAAACTATTGCTTTTACATTTCAGACAGACTTAATAAAAACATAAATTATACACATTATACATAAATTATACAAATTCTACAAGATAATGAAAAGGGAAGGATTTACAAAAAAACCAAGACATTTGTGCAAAAATAGTCCATAAGAAAATAAATTGATGGTAGTGGAACAGGTTTAGTGTTCTATGGCTGAAGTAGGATTAGGGTTGTGCAAGAACTTTTTAGAATTGCAGGAAGGTAGCTATTGTTGAACCTCGTGGTTTGGGATATCGGGCGTCTGTACCTCCTGCCCGATGGTAGCAGTGCAGAGAGGGCATAGCCTGGTTGGTGAGGATCCTTGATGATGAATACTGCCATCTTCACATGTAGATGGTTTCAATGATTTAAGTGCTGCCACTTTAATTTTCCATCTCCCTTTCTGACTATTGGTCTACGGCCTTCTGCACTATTGTAACAAGGCCCAATTTAAACCTGAGGAGCTACACCTCATCTTCCATCCAAAAGCATCTGGAAGTCAACCATCCATAAAATAGTTTTTGCTGTCCAGCTCTACAACCTGGTTCTAAGTTATATGCAGCCACTTCCAGAAATCTGCTCAAAAATATAAAATGGTAAAGACTAACAGCCTTTTAGGCTTATTTTGCTAAATCTGTTTTATATTTTTAACAACATTTTATTAGCTTCTTCTTCTTGCGTATGGCATGCACAGCCTAAAGTTGTAGGACAACTTGTTCTATTTGATCTTATTTGATTGTGCACGCCTGGTTGATTGCATTCGTTGAAACAGGGCGGACCACGTAAAGGTTGCATTCTCCCATCCCTTTTATTTGCTCAATTTTTGCGAATAGATTTCACACATTAAATCAATTAAGAATAATATAATTTGACAAGAAAGCATCCACACCATGGAACTATTGTTGGTGCATTGACATTTTTGTTTTCATTTCTCAGTGATTTAAATATTGTACACATTCTCCTGTAATTATACCAATGTTGTCAGTGATTTAGAGTGAGATGAAGCGAAGCATCTTCTCTCAGAAGTTTGTACGAGAATTACAGTGCATGGGCCGCTGAGCTGGGCTGCAGCCCCCCCACTTTTTTGGTTAGACATGTTTCAGTGTCTCCGGCTTTGGACAAGGTGCTGCTGTGCTCTGAGCGACCTGATAGTGGGTGTTGGAGAGTTGGGGTGGAGGGAGAGATGGAAGCAGAAGCAGCAGCGGCGGCAGATGTGGATGGGGAGCCGGGGCTGGCGAGTGTTTGAGGGGCTGGAGCTCCTGCCATGGAGCAGCCTCAGTGCAAGAGTCCCGGGCCGTCGGAGGCGGCTGGGCCTCGGGTCGAAGGCGAGGAGGAAGCGTTGCGCCACTGCCGTGAGAGTCTCTGCGCCGAATTCGCCCTGGTGACCGGCATGGACCAGGCTGCGGCTTGGTGCATCCTGGAGGACAACCAGTGGCTGCTGTAAGTAGGTACCAAGCACTGGGTAGAAGCGGTGGAAGTTAGTGGCCTTCAAATGGGGGTGGTTGGAGAAAGCATCCTGCTTGCCTGCTAGATTTTCACTATTACTGTAACTGCAGGAAAAATGTTCCCGATGTTGGGGGAGTCCAGAAACAGGGATCACAGTTTAAGAATAAGGGGTAGGCCATTTAGGACTGAGATGAGGATAAACTTTCTTCACCCAGAGAGTTGTGAATCTGTGGAATTCTCTGCCTCAGAAGACAGTGAAGGCCAATTCACTGGATGTTTTCAAGAAGGATTTAGCTCTTGGGGCTAACGGAATCAAGGGATATGGGGGAAAAGCAGGAAAGGGGTACTGATTTTAGATGATCAGCGTGATCATATTGAATGGCGGTGCTGGCTCGAAGAGCCGAATGGCCTTTTCCTGCACCTATTTTCTATGTAACTTGCTCATGCTTGAGTAAATGGCAATAAATCACGACCACTAGATTTTGAAGCATTCATGCATGGTGGAGGTATAACTTCGGTCCAACTTGCCCACACCCGCCAACATGTCCCAGCTACACTTTTGGTCCATATCCCTCCAAACCTGTCCTATCCATGTATCAGTCTAACTGTTTCTCAAATGTTGGGATAGTTCCTGCCTCAACTACCTCCTCTGGCAGCTTGTTCCATACACCCACCACCCTTTGTGTGGAAAAAGTTACCCCTCAGATTCCTATTAAATTTTATCCCCTTCACCTTAAATATGACCTCTGGTCCTCGATTCACCTACTCTGGGCAAGAGACTCAATGCATTTTAGATTAGTCGAAAGTCTTACTTTAAAAAAGTAATGTTTCCACAACCATATACCCCCTTTATCAATGTCATGGTTTGATGATTCTAAATTCACATCAAAATGAAATGTACGTATAAAATGTACATCAAAAAGAGAACGCATACTTTCAAAATACTCTGATTTTTTCCCCTGAGCAAAACATAATTTGTATGACTTTGCAAAATCAGGAAATTTTATGATTATTTCTTGTCCCTTTTTCCAACTACAAACAAAAAAAATAGCACTTGAAATTATAACACATTTAAAAGTTTATTTGGTCAAATTTTCTGTACCGTGGAAGGCACTGGCGTCGATTCTGGGGGGGGGGGGGATATATCCCCCCACTTTTTGAGGTGGGGGATGGCCTGTATCATGATCCCTCAATTTTTGGAGGTCGAGCAATAACAAAAATAATCACCTGCTGCTATCTCTCATGTAGGCCCTACATTATCTTAAAAATACTTCAAACAGAAAACATTGAAATCATACTTCTACACTGCTCTATAACATGATTTTAATACATCAAATATCAAAAAGTCCCTACCGTGGGGGGGGGGGGGGATTGCCCCCCTCCCACACCCTACCCACGCTCAGTCAGGTACCCACGAGGCCGGTGATCAGTGATCATTCAACTCCCCCATTTACAAAAACATTCTGCGGCCCCTGCAGTGTATCTGCACTACAGGCCTGTGTCTGCTCAGTTATTCAGTATATTCGGCATGAGTTTGATAGATCGTTGAATATCAGGGAAACACCCTCGATCTTTTGAATGGTAAAGTGACATTATGTGTCCAACAATTAGAGGTTCTGATTCACAGTTCCACGGACCGTAGTTTCAACATAACCTCTATTTCTGTCAGTTTGGATCTTTTAATGTCTCCCCGTGACCATGCAGGTTTCCTTTGGTAGGTTAGGGAGAGACAATATGGCAGTTACTGGAATCTAGGAGTACAAGTATATAGTTTCCTGACGGTGGCATCACAGGTGGATAGGGTGGTGAATAAGACTTTTGGCACATTAGCCTCAATCAATCAAGGAATTAAGTATAGAAGTTGGGATGGTATGCTACAAGTGTACAAGATGATGTTGAGGACACACTTGTCGTATTGAGTTCTGTTTTGTTCCTCCTGCTAAGGAAAGATGCCATTAAGCTGGAAAGCAGAGAGATTTACAGGGATACTAGACCAAGTGGGACCTGTTGGGTCCCCGTCACACGGGAGGTCTGGTCCCCCAACACAATCCATTCCCCAACGCAATATTCGACCACTCACCCATAGCCCCCATGGGAGGCGTGGTCCCCCAACGCAACCCGTTCCCCAACGCAATATTCCACCACTCACCCGTTCCCCCAACGCAACCCGTTCCCACAACGCAATATTTCACCACTCACCCGTTCCCCCAACGCAACCCGTTCCCCCAACGCAATATTTCACCACTCACCCATCGCCCCCAACTGTGCAGGTGTGGCTCATTTCCCCTTATTCACCCTCCCTCATTTTAAACTTTAAAAATTGCACTTGCTAAGGCTGCCAGGACTCAGTGTCCTGGGATTGCAACATTGTAGCAGCCATTGTGACATCATAGCTGTAACTGCCAGTGCAGATGGAAGACATTTTTCTCAAAGTGGGATTTTGTAAAGTTAAAAATGTGAATAACTTGAAAAATATAACATCAATCTGAACGAAACTTGATACACCACACCACAGGACTATTGTGAGTAAGGTGGTCCAAAAATTGTAGTGCTATCGAGTACCGTTTTGGCGTAGTTCCGGGATCACATAGGCAGACAGGCACACACACACATACATAGAAACAAACAAGATCAGAGTTTGACAGACAGACAGACTGACCAAATATGCTTAAATGGGACATTTTGGTCAGCAAGGATGAGTTGACCCGAAGGAACTGTTTCCTTGCTGTATGACTCTATGAACTCAGCAGGTCAGACAGCATCTGTGAGGGAAATGGACAGAAGTCTGAAAAAGGGACACAACCCAAAATATTGTCTGTCCATTTGCCTTCACAGATGTTGCCTGACCTGCTGAGTTGATACAGCAGTTTGATTATGTTAGCAGATTAATTGGCTATTAGAAACCACTCCGGTGGTGAGTGGCAGGAAATCAGCTGTAAGCATGAAAGAAATAATACGTTACAGGAAGTCTCCAGAAGGGTCCCAACCAGAAACGTCACATCTATGTTCAAGAAGGAACTGCAGATGCTGGAAAATCGAAGGTAGACAAAATTGCTGGAGAAACGCAGCGGGTACGGCAGCATCTATGGAGCGAAGGAAATAGGCAACGTTTCGGGCCGAAACCTGAAGTTTTGTCTAACCTCACATCTATTTTCTCCAGTCATGGTGGCTGACCTGATGAGTTACTCTATGAGTATTTTTCGGAAACCAGCATCTGCAGTTCTTTGTTTTTACATCTTATCCATAAAACTGATGGGGTTGTGTTCAATGTTCCCAATGAGCTCTTCCACTGAACCATCAGTCATTAGCCAGGCAAGCAGGGCAATTGATAAGCAGAAGGGGGATAAATCATTTTTTACTAGTAGTACACAAGAAAAGATTTCACCAATAGAAATGCAAACATAGCCTCTTTCATGCACCATTCTGTTTCTGCAGCTCTTCCTCCTTTTTACACTGTCAGTTTGAATTATTGTACCTTTCCCTGGAGTTTTGTCACGAAGGCTAAGATATTATTAGTCACGAATGCAGTTTCACAAACTGGAGAAAATCCTTTGCAAACTTTAATATCCCAGACCACAGTTTAGTTGGCAAGATCGTAAAATAAAAGGGTGAGGGAAGGAGAGTCAGTGGAAGTACCGGTCTAGAGGCGGGCTTGTGATTCTTGATGGAAGTCAGCAATGCGAATAACTGTTGACTGAAGTGGTGAATTCGGCGGAGCAAGTCTTTCTTTTGGAGAGTGCCGCTGCACCGCGGCTGGCTGCCGATAGCGGGGGGACGCGCGGGAGGCCGTGGGCAGAGAGATCAGCCCGGCGACGCAGTGCGAGCTGTGACGGTGCCTGGATATCGGAGCGCGAGCGGGAGAGACGCGGGGCCGCGAGCTCGGGGTGACAGGGACGCGCGGGCAGGTAAGACGTGGGTGATGGCTGCGGGGCGCCGATCCCCTCCCCCTCCTCTCTTGTGGGGAAAATAAATAAATGAACGCGACAGTGTTTTGTGTTTCCCATATGGAGCTGCGATTGGAAAGGGAATGGCACCGGTGATGATAGTGGGGATTAGAGAGATGCTGGGCCCTGCCTCCCGGGCAGCGGCTACCCCCTCCCCTACCCCCTCTCCATGCGCCGCGCTTTGCCGGTTGCCCGGTGACAGCTGAGCAACCGGTGCCTTCGTGAGTCTAGCGGCCACCCGGCCGGTGAAAGCCAAGACATTACCGATGCTGGAAATCTGAGATGAACATGGAAAATGTTGCAAACTTTCAGCGGGCCAGGCAACGTAGAATGGAATTTGATCTCAAAGTCAAACCTCAGTTCTGTTTCTCTTTTTACGGATGCTGCCCGACCCGTTGAACGTTTTTCTTTTGGGGGTTCGTTTTGTTGCCGTCTCTCAGGCTATTTCTGTCACGTTCTGACTCTCCCTCTACCTTTGATGCTGTGCGATCCCGAGATCGCAACCCGCCTTACCCCCCGCCCCCGACCCGGAGCCGCATGCACCTTCCGCCCCAGACACGGATACACTTAACCCCCACCCTGCCTTCCACCCAGTCCAGAGGTGCACGTCCCCCCCCTGCCCGTCCATGGCTACCTGCTTCACCTTCCCCCCTTTTGCGCAAGTGGAAATGAGTACAATGATTGATGGAGGTGACAGTGACGCTTACATGTGATTGGACACCTTCACGCAAGGAACAGAGAGGCATGACACTGTCCCAATCCGCTCCACCTACCTGCTGCTCCAGTCACCCTCGAATTTGTTCCTTACATGTTTTGTATGCCCTAGTGGTCGACCGGTTGTGGAGTGTCGGACACACCTCCGCCTGTGCCTGATGATTGTGCACAATGAACTGACAGCGGGTCAAGTCCTGTTGTCTTAACCCTTTAATCCTCCAGTGAAACTGGGCCCAGATTGAAATACTGGACTTCACATGTGTGAACTACCCCCTTTTCCCATCACTATTCGTGGCTCATTTCCAGTGCCCACTTAAGCCACTTAATAAAACGCTATGCCCTCACTCCTCTTCTGTACTTTGACTTTCTGGTGATTTTCTGTTTATATTGGGAAGTTTTGTTTTCATTGTTATTGACAGAGGTTTTTGGTTTTCTACCTTCTTAGCGTTGTAGATGTGACATCAGTGTATTGACAGTTAACTGTGCCTTGCCGTATTGTGCATAATTATGACGAGATGGTACCTTTCTAAGGTGATCTTATAACTTGTTGATGTGTAGGTTTTACTTTTGTGTTCTTTTGGCATCTCTACAAATAGCTCATTTAGTTTGTATTGCAGCCAACTAAAGCACAACTGGGAAACCAGTCATGTCACCATAACTTGTTTATAGATCGTTATGTTGGTTGGAGAGATGACTATTTTGTGAGTGATGTTTCTCAGTTAGAATGTGTTTATTTTGTCAAAAAGCAAAAAAACTGCAAATTCAGGAAATATCCGTGTTAGGCAACATCTGCAACAGAGAATCAGGTAATATTTTGGGTTGATCTTATTTGCTGCCTGTTATTTCCAGTATTTTTTGAGTTTATGCATTAAATTTGAGTTTTGCTGTTCATATTTACAGATTTTTTTAAATTATGTGGGCTACTAGTGAATTTATAAGTAAATTCTTGCCGATGCTCTGCTGCATCTGCTTTGGTCAGATAAAGCAATTGTGTCATTGCCGTGTACACCCCAATTCCATCAAACATTACAGAAATTAAAGAACGAAGACACAAAATGCTGGAGTAACTCAGCGGGACAGGCAGCATCTCTAGAGAGAAGGAATCGGTGACGTTTCTAGTCAAGAAGAAGAAGGTTCTCGCTTTCCTTCACTGCCTGTCCCGCTGACCCATTCCTTCTCTCCAGAGATGCTGCCTGTCCCGCTGAGTTACACGCATTTTGTGTCTACCTTCGATTTAAACCAGCATCTGCAGTTCTTTCCTACAGAAATTAAAGAACATTCCTTTGTAAATTGTCATTTCATTTGTGATCTACTTTTAATGTGGATTAACATATTTGAGAATTTCTAAATTGTCTATTAATTACAGTTTAATTTCTACCTAAAGTTTAGGGGTTTTTTAGTTATTGGATGATATCAGAGAAATACTTCATTCATCTTGTATTGTCTGCTGTAGAGTTGAGAATGGCATCTTTTTACCAGCTTTAATTCATAGTTATATTGGTCGTATTGACATTGTATTTTGTTCTCTGGCCATTCCACTAGATCACATTGTGACCGTACAATGCAGACTGACTGTAATGTGAATTTGTGTTTATTATAACAGTGTAAACTGCTTCATGCAAAAAGTGCTGGGGTACAGGTGTTCAAGAAACAGCAGTTTATCAGCCTGCTGTGATGCAGAAAATCTGAAATTAAGCTGAACATTCTGGAACCATTTACAATAAGCGGGAAGGCCTGTTGAGAGAAAAACAAGAGTCTATATTTTTACAGTCACATTTATAGACACATAGAAAATAAGTGCAGGAGTAGGCCATTCAGTCCTTCGAGCCAGCAACACCGTTCAATGTGATCATGGCTGATCATCCAAAATCAGTACCCTGTTCCTGCTTTTTCCCCATATCCCTTGATTCTGTTAGCCCTAAGAGCTATATCTAACTCTCTCTTGAAAACATCCAGTGAATTAGCCTCCACTGCCTTCTGTGGCAGAGAATTCCACAGATTCACAGCTCTCTGGGTAAATAGTTTTTTCTTGTCTAAGTCCTAAATGGCCTACCCCTTATTCTTAAACTGTGACCTCTGGTTCTGGACTCCCCCAACATCGGGAAAAATGTTCCTGCATCTAGCCTGTCCAATCCCTTAAGAATTTTATGTTTCTATAAGATCCCCTCTCACCCTTCTAAATTCCAGTAAATATAAGCCCAGTCGATCCATTCTTTGCATTTCAGATGTGATGAATTGTCTGATGGATACCTTTAAAATTATGAAAGGATTTAATAGTGCAGATGTAGGCATGCTGTTTTAATTTGTAAATGAAATCATAACAATTATGTAAATATTATGGTCATTCATAAGTGCAGTAGGGAACTACTTTATAACAGTAAATTGTGGAATTCACAAGGAGTAGTTGAGCCAGATAGCGTTAATTTAGTTAAATAACCACGAAAGGGAGGAATAGAAAGATTTGTTGACACGGTTGGACAAAAGTGCATGTGTAGTTTAAATGGCCTACTACTGTGTTATAAATACTATACAGTTTTTTAAAACTTAGACTTGTTAGGTCTTGGGAAAGTATTCCCACACTTCTGTAGATATTCCAAGGGTTTTGACCTAGTAGGATTGTGATATTTGTGAAAAAAGCTATTAATCTGGTACGTTAGTGGTGCCAGACTGGCAGTTTTTGCGAACTATTGAATGTTATTCCCATTTAATACACCACTATCCGTTTGAATTCACTTTTTTTTTCATGATGTTACGCAGTATTATAACTCCAGTGAATCCATTGAGTTTTACGGGAAAGTGGGTGTCAGGTGAGCCAGAATGAGTGAGCCATCTGTTGAACTGTTAAACAGTTGGATAATGGATTATGAAATGTTGTGTGAGCTGAGAGAAATCTGCAAGACCTTTTTGATCTTCCAGATGCTAGAGTTTCATGAATTTGCTGCGGAAACTTGTCGATTTTACGTATTCGGTACAGTACACAGGAAGTGGAGAAAGTAAATTTTATAATCTCAATTAAGCAAGCTGTTATGTGGATGAGTTGAGAATCTTGTGGTTTTGGAACAACTCTGCAAGTGGATAGTCTTGCATTCATACCTGGCCTATGCTTTATACGTGACGTAATGGTTTTGTTGTCAGAAGCTGATTAGTTCACTAGAGAAGGAAATCTCTGTATGTGCAATGTTCTAGTTTTGGACAGTGATCATGACGTTCTGAAGAAGGGTCTCAACCCGAAACGTCGCCTATTCCTTCGCTCCATAGATGCTGCCTCACCCGTTGAGTTTCTCCAGCATTTTTGCCTACCTTCGATTTTTCCAGCTTCTGCAGTTCTTTCTTAAACATAATGTTCTCATTTGTTTCTCTAACCAGAATGCAAGTGGATTAAGCTACACTGTATCTGCACAAATCTGATTAGACAGCATTTGGGAGTACTGTGCACCACACTGTATGAAAACTAAGTTAGTCTGAGGGCGAGTAGAGTGTTTTAATATTTCTAAAACATTTTGATTGTCAAGGCCTATATATTTGTAAATATTTCTGATACTTTGGACAATATCTGGCAACATACCCAAGCCAAATGTCAAAGCACTTCTGTGGGCCGAGTTTACTCTTATTGCTGCAAGACCTCACTTACCTTAATGCTGTACCAATCAAGTTGGAGTTGAGATTGTGGTGCAAGTTGCACAGTAGTTAGGGAGTGGTGAGGATGTAGGGTTTATCGGCCCTAGAAACTTCAGGCCAGTATCAAACTAGAATTTGTGACTTAACGTGTCAGTTTACCTTTGGATAATTACATATTGCATGAAATTGTAGTTGCAGGAAGTCCCCAGCTAACATCAGGGTTCTGCACCTGAGCACTGTTCATAACCCAAGCTGTTTGTAAATCAGAAACAAAATAAAAGTGTGTCATGTGGGTCACAGAAACTGCTGTGATGGAAGAGTGAGCAGGTGCAGGCTGGCTTCACTGACTCTGTGAGTGAGCGAGGGAATCTACTCAGTGCTTCCACCTTGCTCGCTCTACCCAGCCTAAGAATGTTGTGGCTTGCGCGTGGAAGGTGTGAAGTGAAGTCACTTGGAAATGTCCCGTTCCCAGTCGGCAGAGGATGCCTGCAACAATTACCATGTTTATCCCCATCCATATTGCTGGTCTCTCAAATGCTTGTTTGTATAATGGACTAAATCACTCCCATGTTTTTTTACATTGAGGCTCCAAGATTTTCTTGGCTGACTTTCCATGTTCCATATGTGTAAAATAAAATAGTATAGTGGTTAAGCTCATGGGCTAATATCCGAAGGATTGGACTTGTAATTTGAAGATATGAGTTCTTGACCCAAATTGGCAGCTGGATATTTTGCATTTCTTTTCCCTGGCCACTGAACTGGTCTAATTGTTCAAGGGCAGTAAATTTGGGTAGTAATACAGCACTCATATGCCATAAAAGATTATTCAAACTCCATATTCAAACTCCTATTATCCCATTCAACCTTCTTGAACATCTCTGCTTTTCAAGATTCAAGGTCAAGGTCAGTTTATTGTGACGTGTACCAGTTAAGGTGCAGTGAAATTTGAGTTACCATACAGCCATACTAAGTGAAACGCAACAAGACACACAACCACATAAAAGTTACATAAACATCCACCACAGTGGATTCCACATTCCTCACTGTGATGGAAGGCAGTAAAGTTCAAGCTTCTTCCTCTTTGTACTCCCGTGGTCGGGGCAGTCAAACCATCCGCAGTCGGGGCGATCAAAGTTCTCGCAGCCGACGATCGAAGACCCCGTCGGGGTCATCGAAACTCCTGCTTCGGGGCGGTTGAAATTCTCTCCGCGGCATGGAGCTCCCGAGTCGGCCTCTTCTTACCAGAGATCGCGGGCTTCACGATGTTAAAGTCCACAGACCCCACGGTAGGAGCTTCGATCCCCGGCAAAGGGATTGTAAGCTCCGCGATGTTAAAGTCCTGCAGACTCCTGCGGCTTGGAGCACCCGTCAGTTTCCAGGAAAGTCCGCCAACTCCACAATGTTAGGCCGCAGTGGGGACGGAGATACAACACGGGAAAAAATTGCATCTCCGTCAAGGTAAGAGATCGGAAAAAAGTTTCCCCCAACCCCACCCCCCACATAAAACAACCCAAGGAATACAAAAACATACTTTTAACACATACAAAAAGTAGAAAGGACAGAAAGACTGTTGGCGCAGGAGAGGCCGAACAGGCCAGTGGACAACAACCGCTGGTGTTTCAGGCTCGTTTGCCAGACTCCACAATGGACAGGTCCTGCCGCGCAAGTGGTCAGGGACAACACACGGCCAGGGTGAAAGGGTGACGAATGCCCACTCGTCGCGGCAGTCCTGGGCACGGGTGATCCGCAAGGCTTCACCCACTGGCGTGAGGTCGTCAGCCGGCCGGTGTGCGTTTTCTCCTCTGGGCCACCGAATCGCCTCCTCCTCTTGCGGTGTGAGTCCTCCACGGCCTGGTTCTCCACCCAGTGGTCTGAGTCAAGCCTCAGAGGTCATCGCACCGTGTCGCTTCGGGCGGAAGTGCATGCTCCACGCGAGCCTCTAAGGTGGTTGTTCGCAAAGGCGGAACGGTTTGCGTTTTCTCGGCATCTTTTGAACGAGCGAGAGAGAGAGAGAGATGGGGGCGTTTGTGGTGTGTGTGGTGCTGCAACCCCCATCATTGTCGGTTACGGTTTAGTGAAAACTTCTCTCAGGCTGATCCTGCCGATAGCATATGCTTGTCTCAAAGATTAAGCCATGCATGTCTAAGTACACACGGCTGGTACAGTGAAACTGCGAATGGCTCATTAAATCAGTTATGGTTCCTTTGATCGCTCGCTTTGTTACTTAGATAATTGTGGTAATTCTAGAGCTAATACATGCTAATGAGCGCTGAGCCCATTGGAGGTGATCAGACCAAAACCAATCCCGGCTCGCCCGGCATCTTTGGTGACTCCAGATAACCTGGGGCCGATCGTACGTCCTCGTGACGGCGACGATACATTCGAATGTCTGCCCAATCAACTTTCGATGGTACTATCTGTGCCTACCATGGTTACCACAGGTAACGGGGAATCGGGCTTCGATTCCAGAGAGGGAGCCTGAGAAACGGGTAGGTACAGGAAGCAGGCGCGCAAATTACCCACTCCCGACTCGGGGAGGTAGTGACGAAAAATAAATGGAACAACAATGGCAGGTATTTCTGGGAATAATACAGAAGCTGTAGGATCAGTTCATTCCAAAGAGGAAGAAAGATTCCAAGGGGAGTAAGGGGAGACCGTGGCTGACAAGGGACGTCAGGGACAGTATAAAAATAAAAGAGAAGAAGCACAACGTAACAAAGATGAGCGGGAAGCAAGAGGATTGGGTAATGTTTAAAGAGCAACAGAAGATAACTAAAAATGCAATACGGGAAGAAAATATGAGGTACGAAGGGAAGCTAGCCAAGAATATAAAAAAGGATAGCAAAAGCTTCTTTTGATATGTGAAGAGGAAAAAATTAGTTAAGACCAAAGTTAAGACCCTTGAAGACTGAAAAAGGTGAATTTATTATGGGGAACAAGGAAATGGCAGATGAGTTGAACAGGTACTTTGGATCTGTCTTCACTAAGGAGGGCACAAACAATCTTCCTGATATACTAGTGGCCAGAGGATCTGGGGTGACGGAGGAACTGAAGGAAATCCACATTAGGCAGGAAATGGTGCTGGGTAGACTGATGGGACGGAAGGCTGATAAATCCCCAGGGCCTGATGGTCTGCATCCCAGGGTACTTAAGGAAGTGGCTCTAGAAATCGTGGATGCATTGGTGATAATTTTCCAATGTTCTATAGATTCAGGATCAGTTCCTGTGAATTGGAGGGTAGCTAATGTTATCCCACTTTTTAAGAAAGGTGGGATAGAGAAAACAGGGAATTATAGACCAGTTAGCCTGACATCGGGGGTGGGGAAAATGATGCAGTCAATTATATAAGATGAAATAGCGGCACATTTGGATAGCAGTAACAGGATTGGTCCGAGTCAGCATGGATTTACGAAGGGGAAATCATGCTTGACTAATCTTCTGGAATTTTTTGAGGATAACTAGTAAAATGGACAAGGGAGAGCCAGTGGATCTAGTATACCTGGACTTTCAGGAAGCATTTGATAAGGTCCCACATAGGAGATTAGTGGGCAAAATGAGAGCACATGGTATTGGGGGTAGGGTACTGACATGGAGAGAAAATTGGTTGGCAGACAGGAAACAAAGAGTAGGGATCAACGAGTGCCTTTCAGAATGGCAGGCAGTGACTAGTGGGGTACCGCAAGGCTCAGTGCTGGGACCGCAGCTATTTACAATATACATCAATGATTTAGATGAAGGGATTCAAAGTAACATTAGCAAATTTGCAGATGACACAAAGCTGGGTGGCAGTGTGAACTGTGAGGAGGATGCTGTGAGAATGCAGGGTGACTTGGACAGGTTGGGTGAGTGGGCAGATGCATGACAGATGCAGTTTAATGTGGATAAATGTGAGGTTATCCACTTTGGTAGCAAAAACAGGAAGGCCGATTACTATCTAAATGGTGTCAAGTTGGGAAAAGGGGAAGTACAACGGGATCTGGGGGTCCTTGTTCATCAGTCAATGAAAATAAGCATGCAGGTACAGCAGGCAGTGAAGAAGCGAATGGCATGTTGGCCTTTATAACAAGAGGAGTTGAGTATAGGAGCAAAGAGGTCCTTCTGCAGTTGTATAGGGCCCTAGTGAGACCACACCTGGAGTATTGTTTGCAGTTTTGGTCCCCTAATTTGTGGAAGGACATTCTTGCTATTGAGGGAGTGCAGCGTAGGTTTACAAGGTTAATTCCCGGGATGGCGGGACTGTCGTATGCTAAGAGAATGGAGCGGCTGAGCTTGTATACTCTGGAGTTTAGAAGGATGAGAGGGAATCTTATTGAAACATATAAGACTATTAAGGGTTTGGACATGCTAGAGGCAAGAAACATGATCCCGATGTTTGGGGAGTCCAGAACCAGGGGCCACAGTTTCAGAATAAGGGGTAAGCCATTTAGAATGGAGACGAGGAAACACTTTTTCTCACAGAGTTGTGAGTCTGTGGAATTCTCTGCCTCAGAGGGTGGTGGAGGCCGGTTCTCTGGATACTTTCAAGAGAGAACTAGATAGGGCTCTTAAAGATAGCGGAGTCAGGAGATATGGGGAGAAGGCAGGAACGGGTTAATGATTGGGGATGATCAGCCATGATCACATTGAATGGCGGTGCTGGCTTGAAGGGCCGAATGGCCTACTCCTGCACCTATATTTAAAAAAATTAAAAACAAAATAATATAGGACTCTTTCGGGGCCTTGAAATTGGAATGAGTACACTTTAATTCCTTTAACTAGGATCCATTGGAGGGCAAGTCTGGTGCCAGCAGCCGCGATAATTCCAGCACCAATAGCGTATATTAAAGCTGCTGCAGTTAAAAGTAGAGGTATGTGATGGTTAAGCACTGTGATTCCTTCTTGAAAACTATTCCTCTGTCTTCCTTTTTAAATATTCAATAACATAAACTACATCTTTTACAAGCTAATTATTTCTTGACTCACTCCAGTAATATATAAATGTTTCACAATGATCAATATAATGGACCTAGAAATATCATATGGAAATGCCAACATGAACAGTTTTGTTTTGCCTCATGAATCATTTTTATTTGATTGTCAAGTCAAGTCGAGTTTATAGTCATATTTGCGGAAGGATGGTGAGATACAGGTCCAATGAAAAATCTTGCTTGCAGCAGCAAACAAGACACATAAACTCCGGTAAACACACAAGGGTCAAGGGACTCCCAAAAGTCAAGAGCGACTAATTGTCATATGCACTGACAACATAACAATTTAATTATTTCTTGCTGCTACTTAACAGGCCCATAATTGCAATAACACACATAATATATAATTAAAAATACAATAAATTAATAATTATAATACTAGATAACCAAGAAAAATCAAGTGTTAAAACTGTCATGGATTTGATTTGAATGAATATTTCCCTTACTAAATTGATTTAATACTTTTTTTACTAGATCTACATTAAAAGATTTTGAAGGAAATTGATGTTTCCAGGCTGATCTACAGTAGAACGTTCTCATGGATGAAGGAGAATTGGTTAAGGTTGAAGTGGAAACAGCTGACAATGTCTGTAATGAGTGTGTGGGAAATTCCACCTCAGTAACTTCAGATGAAAATAAAAATCAGATTTGTGAAGCACAGTTAGTGTCATCATCCACTGATGAAACAATGGGAGGCCAGGAGCAGGATTTAATCAATAACAATGAAGAAGACTGTGAAAGAACTGACTTTGAGATTACACAAACAGACTGCATGGAGGCAGATTGTAATGTTAAGACTGAGGTTTTGAACGCCATCACTAGCTCGAACACCAAACCGTCAGTGGAGAAAGAAATGACGTGTGATTCAGATACACACATCGTATTAAAAAGCATCCCTGCAGGTAAGTTTTCAATTGGAATCATTTGCTGCTCAAACTAATCAAAACTGAGAATTACAACTGTGTATGGTATTTTAACAAGATGGAAAGAAATAGTTGTTATTTTGTGTTTCTTTCAAATAAATGTAGTGGATGGTATTTCTCCCTGAACTTGCCCCGTTGAAATGTAGAAATGTTTTCTGATGTGTCGAGACTTCTTACCTGATATTTATTTTAATTTGTCTGGTCACTGCTGAGAATTTCATGCTACTGTGACAGAAGTGCATTGCAATACTTCTTCTGGATCTTTCAGCAATGTCATATTTTATTATTTTGTCAGATGGTATATCCAAATCTCCGAGCATTGCCACCTGCAAGGGAAGTGATGAGTTGGCAGTAAATTGTCAGCAAGTTGACAAGGAAGAACTCCTACAGGCTCTACTCAACTGCATCCAGAAAGCTACAGAGTTAAACGATTGCAGTACTCTGCCATACCTTCTTCATCAGGTGCAGGGGGTGCTATATTTTTACCCATGTTTCTCACAGATAAAGCATCAATAAAAGGAAGAATGAGTTCTGAATATGTGTATTTGCTTTGATAAATTCAGTATATTTTAAATATTTTCCCTTAAAATTCACATGTTAAACATCAAGAGTTGTGACCAGAATAAAGGGGAATCAATAGTTGTCAGGTAAAACTGTAAGGATACAATTGGAGATCTTTGAACATGTGATAAAATGTTCAGCATAGGACATCTGCACTGACTCCAGGGGACCTCTGATCCATGTCCGCCTCATGAGGTATCCACTTGTCTCTCTCATCAATTATCTTAATCTGGTTGGCCCTCAGCCTCCTCCACTCCAAGGCAAAAAAAGTCTGGGGAATCCATTCTGTCCTTTTAACTTAAGTACTTCATCCCAGGCACCCTCCTGGTGAATCTCCTCTACACACTCTCCAGTGCAATCCTATTCAATCTATGGTGTGGTTACCAGATCTGCACATTGTGCCACCTACTCTGGCTTAACCAATATTTTATATAGTTGTACTATAACCTTTCTTACTCTTATATTCTATACTCCTGGCATCACAGATAGATAGGATGTTGCCAACTCCAGGAATCCTTTCAGGTCCCTTTATTCAACAATATTCCTACGGCCTTATCATTCATTATGTATATCTTACCCTTATTAGTGTTCCTAAAGTGCATCAAATGCACAGTTATCAAGATTCAATTCCATTTCTCATTGTTAGTCCTTCTCCAACTGACCAATACCATAATGAAACTTAAGACCACCCTTTTCGTTATCAACAGCACCATCTCTTGCATCATCTGCAAATGTATTAATCAAGATTTCGCCATTCACATCCAAATTATGAATGTATACAATCAACAGTAATTATTCCAGCAGTGATCCTTGTGCTACACCACTGGTGAATATGGGGTTGTTTATGTTGGGAGATAAGGTTGCGAGGCTTGATAGAGATAACCTAAATCATGACTGGTTTACAAAACATATTTTCTGTTAATGATGGTTAAAGGGGGGGGGGGGGAGAGAGGGTGTAATCAAAGTGGGCATTAAGTGGGGGATTTCTAGATAAAAATTCTCCTTAATAATACATTAATTTATGGAGCTTGGTCTTCAAGACCGGGAACAAACAGTAAATCGTGGCTTTTAAAAGGAAAAGAGATGTACATTTGAAAGAAAATAATTTGTATGGCTGCAGGGGAAAAAATGAATGAATAGGACAGAATTGAATTTATACATGAGGTTGGCATGAATTTGATAACCCACTTCATGAGCTGTATTGACTTTATGATTCCATCACCATGTTTTTTCAAAGTTGGTTGGGTAGAGGTTAGGAATTGGGGTTGCATGATACAACATTTTTATTTGTATTACTAAAATGGATGTTCAGAATGCTTATTTTTATTGATATGTTTGAATGATAATTACCAGGCTATCAACAAACATTGTACTGAGATTCTCCAAGTTGCAAGAAATAGCTTTATTGTTTATTTTTCAATTTAATGATAATGTAATTTATTCATCTGAATTATACTTGGATGCTGTTTTGATAAATAACATTCTAATTATATAACTCAATAGGCAACTTGATAATTACTGAGTAAAACTTCATAAATACGCCACATCAATTGAGAGTTTGATTTTAATTTTATGTGCAACCATTTTGTTTATGTACATTTTCATAGATTACATAGTTTTAGTCTGGAAAACAATTTGTAATTTTCTGCAGTATTTAAAAAACAGAACCAACAATGTAACTTTTTGCATTAACTTTGTATATATTCGATTATACACCTCTACATTTAGTCTTTAAGTGCAACACAGTAAATGCGATGATGGATTCATTCTGGGATCACCAATTGTTATTTTCTCATTTTCAGACTGCTGAAATCTATTTTGATGAAGAAGAATGTATCCTTTGTCTTTCTACTTTTTCATTTTTTCATAAATTCTTTCCTTTTACTCACCTCCTATGTTTTATTTTTTAATAATAATAATAAATTTTATTTATGGGCGCCTTTCAAATCTCAAGGACACCTTACAGATTTTACAGTAGAAACATGTAAACGGAATGAAATAAATAGTAAAGACATCACAAGTACACAAATTAAAAACAGAATTCAATCCGAACACAAAAATCAAAAACACAGTATGGAAGAGAGAGCAGCGGCTGCTAATACGCGCCAGCGTCCACTCTCCCTTCCGGCAGTTTTTTTGTCCCTTCCATAGTTAATTAAGCAGTTTTATTGGTTTAATTTTTTTCCTCTGACTTTATTCAGGTAGAGATTTGTTACTCCCAATGTTAAATATTTAGCACATCAGCAGTTTGTGCTCTTTATCCTAATGCCCACATTGTAAACAAGTGTCTCTGTATAAAAAGCAGTACCTCTATTCATATTCTCTCTACTCAACCTATGGGTGATGAGGGTACTGAACTCGTGGACCTTGGAGTCAGCACTCCCATCTGCAACTGGATCCTCGACTTCCTGACCAAGAGACCACAATCAGTGAGGATTGGTAATAAATCATCCTCTACGATAATCCTCAACACTGGTGCTGTGCAAGGATGTGTTCTCAGCCCCCTACAATACTCCTTATACACTCATGACTGTGCAGCCAAATGCCAATCCAACTCAATTTACAAATTCGCAGATGACACTACCATTGTAGGCCAGATATCAAATAATGACGAGACGAAGTACAGATAAAAGATTGAGAACCTTGTAACTTGGTATCAAGACAATAACCTCTCGCTCTCTCGCGCTCTCTCTCCTTGAGTCTACAGGGCGACTTTTGAACGGGGGTGGGAGGTGACGTCAGTCGCAGCGTGAGCAGACCGCAGGCAGGCAGATCCATTGTCACGTCATCAGCGAAAAACAGGCGTTTTCATTTCAAAGTTTGATCGGATTTATGAACATTTTTATTAATAACAAGAAATAAAGCACAAATTTTTCAGATAAGCTGATTTCGGACTCCAGGGGGGTAAATCTCTACCAGAATATGTAAAAATGTACCCGTTCTCGTGTCGTTTTTTCGAGAAGATGTGAAAACACACAAACAATAAATAAATACACACACATCCAAGATCAGAGTTTTATAGTTATAAAGGATATGATTGAATCAAAATCAAGAATTATAAATTCACATTTCAAAAATGGTTTCACAATTCAGTAGTACTGATTTTCAGTATTCCATACTGATATTTAAGAAAACATGCAAAATACTGATTTTCAAAAATCCGGTTTCTGTATAGTACATTCTATTGCATTTATGTGAGAAATACTGATTTGCCCAACAAAATACTGATTTTCAGCCATCAATATACAGAAATGCTCGGTGAAACTTGGCAGCTCTGCAATTATTCACAACCACATTGTGTTTGAGAATTAAAAATGTGATTTGTGATCTTGTTTATGAGTCATCATGGAACTAAAATTTGTTATAATCGTATGACAGTAAAGTAGGTTAGTTTGAAAGCGATCAGTAATGTAAATGCACCATTTCGTTTTATTTCAATTTTCATAATGGAAATAGAAGTCGAACTAAATGTTGTATTCACATCACTATTCCATGTAGAAATTGATGTGATGTGAAGTTGTTAGGTCAGGAGGACTATTAAAGGTGCACTGCACACACTAACACAGTCTAACAGTAACAGGCAATCAAATCAACACACAAAACATTTTCTAAAAAAAGGTTTTCTTTACTGCAAAAACACTTTATTTGCAGTTTTTGCATGGTCCTTTATAACACTTTATAACAGTACAACTTGATTATTAAAACAAGGACAACTTCAATTCTTGATTTAAAAAAATGTATACAACAATGACCCCAATCATCCCATTCCACCCACTCTTTACTCTTGACTCAACCAAAATTATATCTGGAAATATTGGTCATAAATTTGGTGCAAAAATGCTCCAAAATAAGGCTCAGAATGCACCAGAGAGCATCTAAAACCCCAGAGCTTCCAGGACCCTTGTGGGCCTTAGACCCAGGCCGCAAGGGACTTCAAGCTTCGCACTCGTGATGTGCGCTGCGCGCACATTATTTCACATAAAATTTGGGTGATCCTGCCATGCCACCCCCCTTTTTGAAAAGCTTCGTAGGGGCCTGCCCTCTTCTCCCCTCTCCCATCAGGCAAGAAGTACAGAAGTTTGAAAACTCATGCCTCCAGATTCATTAGCAGTTTCTTCCCAGCTATTCTCAGGCACCTGAACCGTCTTCTCACCAGTTGCATTGTAGCCCGCACCTCCCATGTACCTCATTTGAGACCTTTGAATTATCTTTAATTGGGGTTTATCTTGCACTAAATGTTGTACTTTTTATACTTTATCTGTACACTATGGATTCTTGATTATCTTTTCTGATAAATAGAGACCCACAGAGTGTCTCTTAAAGCTTAGTCATTTTAGACAATAGACAATAGGTGCAGGAGTAGGCCATTTGGCCCTTCGAGCCAGCACCGCCATTCAATGTGATCATGGCTGATCATCCCAAATCAGTACCCCGTTCCTGCTTTCTCCCCATATCCCCTCACTCTCCTATTTTTAAGAGCCCTATCTAGCTCTCTCTTGAAAGCATCCAGAGAACCTGCCTCCACCGCCCTCTGAGGCAGAGAATTCCACAGACTCACAACTCTCTGTGAGAAAAAGTGTTTCCTCGTCTTCGTTCTAAATGGCTTACTCCTTATTCTTAAAATGTCGCCCCTGGTTCTGGACTCCCCCAACATCGGGAACATGTTTCCTGCCTCTAGTGTGTCCAAGCCCTTAACAATCTTATATGTTTCAATGAGATACCCTCTCATCCTTCTAAACTCACAGAGTGTACAAGCCCAGCTGCTCCATTCTCTCAGCATATGACAGTCCTGCCATCCCGGGAATTAACCTTGTAAACCTATGCTGCACTCCCTCAATAGCAAGAATGTCCTTCCTCAAATTAGGGGACCAAAACTGCACACAATACTCCAGGTGTGGTCTCACTAGGGCTCTGTACAACTGCAGAAGGACCTCTTTGCTCCTATATTCGATTCCTCTTGTTATAAAGGCCAACATGCCATTCGCTTTCTTCACTGCCTGCTGTACCTGCATGCTTACTTTCATAGACTGATGTACAAGGACCCCCAGATACCGTTGTACTTCCCCTTTTCCCAACTTGACGCCATTTAGATAGTAATCTGCCTTCCTGTTTTTGCTACCAAAGGTGATAACCTCACATTTATCCGCATTAAACTTCATCTGCCATGCATCTGCCCACTCCCCCAACCTGTCCAAGTCACCCTGCATTCTCATAGCATCCTCCTCACAGTTCACACTGCCACCCAGCTTTGTGTCATCTGTAAATTTGCTAATGTTACTTTGAATCCCTTCATCCAAATCATTAATGTATATTGTTAATAGCTGCGGTCCCAGCACAGAGCCTTGCGGTACCCCACTAGTCACTGCCTGCCATTCTGAAAGGGACCCGTTAATCCCTACTCTTTGTTTCCTGTCTGCCAACCACTTCTCTATCCATGTCAGCACTCTACCCCCAATACCATGTGCCCTAATTTTGCCCACTAATCTCCTATGTGGGACCTTATCAAATGCTTTCTGAAAGTCCAGGTACACTACATCCACTGGCTCTCCCTTGTCCATTTTCCTAGTTACATCTTCAAAAAATTCCAGAAGATTAGTCAAGCATGATTTCCCCTTCGTAAATCCATGCTGACTCGGACCGATCCTGTTACTGCTATCCAAATGTTCGGCTATCTCATATTTTATAATTGACTCCCGCATCTTCCCCACCACCGATGTCAGGCTAACTGGTCTATAATTCCCCGTTTTCTCTCTCCCACCTTTCTTAAAATGTGGGATAACATTAGCTACCCTCCAATCCACAGGAACTGATCCTGAGTCTATAGAACATTGGAAAATTATCACCAATGCATCCACGATTTCCAGAGCTACTTCCTTAAGTACCCTGGGATGCAGACCATCAGGCCCTGGGGATTTATCAGCCTTCAGTCCCATCAGTCTATCCAACACCATTTCCTGCCTAATGTGGATTTCCTTCAGTTCCTCTGTCACCCAGATCCTCTGGCCACTACTATATCAGGAAGATTGTTTGTGTCCTTCTTAGTGAAGACAGATCCAAAGTACCTGTTCAACTCATCTGCCATTTCCTTGTTCCCCATAATAAATTCACCTTTTTCAGTCTTCAAGGGTCCAACTTTGGTCTTAACTATTTTTTTCCTCTTCACATACCTAAAGAATTTTCTCTTTTGCCTCCATGGATATCAGTGTTCAACTCAACTATCAGCATTCAAACATCAGTCATGGTCCAGCCACGTCTAATTGTCCCTTTATCACGTGCTCAATCATGTTTCCCAGCAGATACTCTGCAGTATCGTTTCAGATTATATTAATCTCATTTTCTTGATAGGTGTAAAAAACATCTTATTGGTTAAGCTCAGAATTTATTGTACCTTTGCTGAGGTGTTAGGACAGAAATATTGTTTCTGTAATTCTACTTTAAAATCCCAAAGCAGCATTCAAATGCAATGTATTAGAAATCCTTGCCTTTTGGGTAGAATTTTACACTGCTATAATTGTGAATTTGAGTAAATGATTATTTATTCAACTTGATGCTTGAGCAATAAGTGATCTTCCTTTACCTTACGCATAGATGAGAAAGCGATAGAATTTATTCAGCTGGAGAAACTGTATCATCAAAAATTGCTGACAAACCTTGCTGCCATTCAGGAGCACTGGGGTATGGACACCATATATTTGTAATGAACACTATCATTAAAACAATTGTGGGCTTCAATATACTTTTGCGTATCTGGTCTATAAGGCTGCTAGTTACAACTTACTAAAGTTTCAGTTTTTGTACGACAGATATTTAATTCTTAAATTTGTAGTTTCTTTTTGAAGCCATGTTTTTCTGTTGCAGAAATTTCTGTCTTTCTGCATAGAATTTCAGCTGCAAAATTTGGTTGTTTTCCCTGCTGTAAAAACAACATTTAATACTGAAATCAATTTGATTTTATGAAGAGAAAAAAACGCTGAAAGCACCCAGGAAACCAGACAGCATTTATGGAGAGAGAAATGAACTTGTTTTCTCATTTCAGGTGAAAGACACTTCGTCAGAACTGGAAAAATGATAAAGCAAGTTAGTGTTATGTTATAGAGGAGGTTGGGGAGGGATACATAGTACAAAGAGAAATGCTTTTTATAAACTTTGTTGGCAAATAAGATTGAAAACTTTGAGTAAGATTGCTCAGATAACTTAAAATGGCTGTTTCAAGAAAATTGTACCTGTTCAAAGCAGACTCCTCCAGTTTTGTTATCACAAACATACTTGGTTCATTCGTTGACCAGGTTCAGCGGTCATGTACATTTGAGTGTCCTATAAAAAAGCTGGAGCAGGAAATATTTGATGGGCCCTGGGGAAAAACAAACAGTTGGATTAATCAAATAGCTTTTTAGAAAAGCCAAATCTTGACCATGTTATGCTGTATAGCATTATGTGGCATAACATTGTAAATTAGGAAGAAATTTTTATAGAACATTGGTTGGCCATTATTTACAGTACTCTGCACAATTCTGGTGGAGATCTAGTCATGATTTAGAAGCTCTGGAGGTGGAAAATATATTTCCTCCTTTGAAATCAGAATGATATTTGTAATTATCAAGAAAAGTGATATAGGTTGTCTCTGTGGAAGAGGGAAAACCAATAAGTGACTTGTTAGATCTTTAACATTATAACTGCATTTCATCAGGGGCGATACAGATATTTTCAATTGCACGCTGATACCAAAATTAGAACCTACTGTATTATAAAGTTACTAATAAATCCATTCAGAAAATTTAAGAGAAACTTTTTTGCTGGAGTTCAATGGGATGAACATAATACAACAAGGAGTGATATTCTGATGAATAAATTCAGGAGGTGCTCTGTTAACAGATTAAGAAAGGATTAGAAAGTGCTTTTAAAGGCTTGAGCTGTACAAATTGCCTTGTTAATGTACTGCACATTTTGCATGTGGCAAATGAATACAATGTCACTTAGCAGGTACAATTGCGATTTTTAAAGACATTTGGACAAATATATGGAGAGGAAGGGTTTAGAGAGCTATATGAGAGCTATATAGGCCAAATACAAGCAAAACCCAGTAAGCCAACTTGATGACCATGAACTAGGTAGACCAAAGGGTCTTATTCCATGTATAGCTCGGACTATTTAAATATATCAATACCCGTATGGGTAACCATTCAAAATAAATGATACAATAAATTGTGTCATGCAGGTACTATCACAATGTTTAAAAAACATTTGGACAGGTACATGCATAGACTAGGCTAAGAGGGATATGGGCCATACGTGGGCAGATGGGATTAGTGTAGATGGGGCATGTTGGTCAGCATGGGCAAGTTGGGCAGAAGGACCTGTTTCCATGTTGTATGACTCTATGACTCTTAAATGGGTTGTAACCAAGGTTCCAGTTGAAACTGCCTAAATTTTGTTCCTATCAATCATGGCTTCCCATTGCAATTATAACAATGATGTCCTTGTACAAACAGACAGTTGAAATCAGGACTAAAAGTTAATTTGCAAGTTTTTTTTATAATCCACCCCTTATGCCTATCCAGTGGTTGTTCTTGCCCTTTTCTCCTGCAGTGTTAAATTTGATGTGAATGGAAGTGCTTGTTACTGTCTATAAGGTGCCTTAATAGTTTTGCAGTCCTGATTTGAGATTAAACTGGAGCCACCGGATTTCCTTTGTTTTAGTTTATCTCAACTAAAGTGTAATTCTTGCTCCAGATTGTTCAACAGGATAAATAATTGTCATTTGTAAAAGCTATTTTATTTGATAGGGATGAAATGTGCTCTATTCATATTTGCAAGAGGATCAACCCTTACATTCTTTTGATATGAGACTTGCCATGGTGACTTCTAATTGGTGCACTTTTGGTTTATTCATCGTCCATGTCCTACAATTTAATGACTATATTGATGTTGACAGGTAAACCATTTCACAAATTTTGGTGGAATTTGGAAACACTTGTTCACAGGAGAATCAATAATTTATAGTACAATCAAATCAGTCGTGCAATCAAAACCTGTTCATTTATCATTCTAGGTGATGTGAAAATAAATGGTGGGTACACGTCTTTGAAGTATCGTCAGAGCATGATGCATTTTCGCTGGATGGCAGACTAATTTGACCAAATTTGTTACATTTCTCTTGAATGATTGAATTGAATTGAAAAATCTGGATGATTTTTGACAGCCAAGGCTTGGACATATAAATTTCATTGAAAAGTGTAATTTCAGCTGACTTTTTCCGGTTTTGCAGAAGTGAAACTGAAGGCAGCAATGGCAAGAGAGATTTCGGGAGGGAAGACTGTTAAATCGTTGGATAATGACAGAATAAAGAAGCTTACAGAAATATGTGCATCACACTCTAGGTATGATCACTATTGCAATTATTATGTCCATTTAGTGATTCAGATGTGTATAACTTTCATTGTTGTGTATTTGTACATTTGCATGGGTTTAATGGTTCACTTGGCATTGTTTCAGTTACTTGCACAATCCCAAACTGAAGGAAGACTTAGAAAATAACACAAAAATTAGAAAGGGGTAGTCCATTCTATCTGTCATACCTCCATTCAGCAAGCTCTAAATTGTCTCAGTGGCAAGGTGGTTCACTGGTTAGTAGTGTTGTATCACAGATCTATAGAGCTGTGTTCTACCCTAACCTAATCGGCCTTTGGAGAGTTTGTTCATTCTCCCCATGATCATGTGGTTGGCTTTCCGATGGTTTCCTCCCACATCCCAAAGGCATAGATAGATTAATTGGCTACTGCAAATTGGTCCATAGTGCAGGTAAGTGCAAACACAAATCCAAAGGGAATGTTGATGAGGATATGAGAGAAAAAGATTGCATGTGTATGGAAGAATAAAATGAATGGACACTGGACTGGTGGGATTGCTGTGCTGATAGCTGATATGGACTAGAATGACTGAGTTGCTGCCTCATATGCCTTAACAAGAACATGTGAGCACCACTTTCCTGTACTAACCTCACAACCTTTATCAAAAGATCCATTTATTTGTCTTGACTGTATTTAGTGAGTGAGCCTCCACAGCCTTCTTTTGTGGTCTTATTTTCACTTTTTTAATGTTTCTCTTTTATTAATATTATAACTTCAATATTGATAAATTAAGTTTTTATTTTAATAATGAAATAAGAATAATATTGCTGGTAATCTGAAATATAATCCTGGATATTGGAAGAATCCTTAAGGTCCGGTATTTTTAATAGTAGCAAAATGTATTTATTTATATGGTGCCTTTAGTAAAGATGCATTACAAAAGCATTTATCAAATAAAATTGAGACCGAGTCATTAAAGGAGAAATTCAAGCATATCACAAAAGCGTGATGAACCGGGTGCAAGTTAAAGAGGAATAAAAGATAGAGAAGCATTAGGTTTAATTAGGAATTTTCTGGAATTGACACAAAGAGACTGCATCAGGACTGCGAATGGAGAGGGAAGATAGCCAGTATAAAGAGGAGAGTATGCAGGGTGAGACAATAGCCACAGGTGAAAGATAGACCAGTAAGGTAAGAAGAATGACAGACAGGTGTAACCAGTTTGGGGAGGGAAAGCAGTGGATTAGTTGACAAAGGCAGGTGGCTGATAACTGGAATCTGTTAAGTGAGGAAGGTGACAATGGAAACTATCAATGTATTTCACATTTTACCCACTGGATCTACTCTTCCATCTGCGGTCCACCTCCTCCATAATGGAATCATGGTGTTATGCAGCATGAGAACCGGTTCTTTAGCCCAACCTGTCTATGCCGACCAAGTTGCTTGTTTGAGCTAGTTCCATTTACCTGGATTTTGTCCATATCCTTAAAAACCTTTTCTATCCATGAACCTATCCAAATTTCTTTTAAAAATTGTAATTGTACTTGCTCCTACCACTTTCTCTGGTACTTCGTACTACATATCCACCACCATCTGTGTAAAAGTCTGCCCCTCACATTCCCTTCAAGTCTTTTCCCATTCAAATTAAATCTATGTCCTCTTGTTTTAGGCTCTCCGACACTGGGTAAAAAACTGTGACTATTCACCTTATTTATTCGGCACAGACTTGAAGGGCCGAGATGGCCTGTTTCCGTGCTGTTATGGTTATATATGGTTATATGGTTATGCCCACTAATTTTTTTATATACCTCTATATAAATATATATACTCTATATACTCAACTTCCCATGCTTCAAGGGGTAAAAAGCCTAAGCTAATCCAATCTCTCTAATAACTCAAGCCCTCCAGTCATGGCATCATTCTTGTAAATCTTTACCTCAGCCTCTCCAGCTTAATGACATCCTTCCTATGGCTAAGTGAACAAAACTGCATACAATACTGAAAGAGTGGTCTCACCAACGTCTTGTACTGTTGCAACATGACACCCCAACATGGCATCCCAACTCTTGTACGCATTGCCCTGATCAATGAAAGCCAGCATGCTAAATGCCTTCTTCACCATCCTATCTACCATTTTTTTCACTTTCAGGGAAGTATGTACTTGTACTTGTAGGTTTCTCTACAATACTACAGGGCTCTGCCATTTACTGCATGTCCTGGTCTAGCTTAATAAACTAAAATGAAGTACTTCATTTGTCCAAGTTACATTCCATCTCATTGCTTTTCTGAGATTAGCTTAGTTTAGAGATACAGTGCGGGAACAGGCCCTTCAGCCCATAGAGTCCACGCCGACCAGCAATCACCCTGTACTAGCACTATCCTACACACGAGGGACAATTTATAATTTACTAGACTAAGTGGGACCCGTTGGGTCCCATGTTTACACGGGAGGGCTGGTCCCCCAACGCAATATTCCACCTCTCCACCAATTCCAATATTGTTGGCCAGTGGGGGGGGGGGCTTTCTGGAGCGCTGGTATGGGTGTTGTTGGCTGCAGGGACTACTGGCCTCCAGATGGCTACTAGTATGGACATTGTGGGCCAAATGGATTCTTGGGGTGGCAGCTCAGTCCCTCAAGCCTGATGTGCTGGCAGCTCACTCACGGCTGGTGGGCTGGCAGTTGTCTCACGGCTATTCCTTGAAATTCCATTTCAAGCAGAGTGCAAGGCCACCAAATTCAAATCCATTTGTGCAAATGGTTGTTTGGTTTTTTTTGGGGTTGAAGTAAAAAGGCAGTGCAAATGGTTGTTTGGGGGGGGGTTGGGTTGAAGTAAAAAGGCAGTGCAAATGGTTGTTTGGGGGGTTTTGGGTTGAAGTAAAAAGGCAGTGCAAATGGATGTTTGGAGGGGTTTTGGGTTGAAGTAAAAAGGCAGTGCAAATGGTTGTTTGGAGGGTTTTGGGTTGAAGTAAAAAGGAGTGTGCGAGGAAACCGGAGTTACGGGGAGAACATACAAACTCCATATGGACAGCACCCGTGGTCAGGATCATATCCGGGTCTCTGGCGCTGTAAGACAGCAACTCTACTGCTGCGTCACCATGCCACCCATATCTTGAGTGTTTGAGTTGTAACTCCACCCATCTGCCAATCTCACCCCTCCCCCTCCATCTGTATTTTCCTATCAACAATCAGGCTTTGGAAAGTTATCATTTTGAAAGATCGATGCTACTTCTCCCCTCATAGATGTTGCTTAATAGACAATAGGTTCAGGAGTAGGCCATTCGGCCCTTTGAGCCAGCATCGCCATTCAATATGATCATGGCTGATCATCCACAATCAGTACCCCGTTCCTGCCTTCTCGCCATATCCCCTAACTCCACTATCTTTAAGAGCTCTATCTAACTCTCTTGAAAGCATCCATTAACTTAAGAACTTGTATTTTAGAATTCCAGCATTCATTGTTTTCTATTCATGTAGGTTGGTATAACAAATATTACACTTGGAAAATGATTGCATTAAGGGTAATGAAAAGTGTTGATCCAGTGTTAAAATATAGGCATCTGGTTAGTTTACTATTAAACTGTCAAATGTTGATTTTAAAATTTCTTGTTAATGGTCAATGTTGAAAGATGTATTTATTTTTTTCAGGCCAAATATACCAGGTGGCAAAGTAAGTTTTTCCATTTTTGAAAATACCATATTTCAAATGTGCATAATTGTATAGATTTAATTGAATTAATTTTCTAGGTAAACTTTGAGCATAGTGTGTCAGTTACATCTTGTGATAGAAAAGTCACCTGTGGCTCAGTTGGTTGCAATTAAACGTTCTAATTCAGGGGGTTATGAGCTTAAGACCTACACCAGTCACACAAGCACTCCAGCTAGTTGATCCTCTAGTGCAGACCAAAAAAAAGGCTGCACAGACAGAATGTCATCCTTCAAACGAGATGTTACATCCAAAAATTTGCATCAATTCAGGTGAATGTAAAAGCACTGTTTTGAAAATTATCACGTGAGGCCTGTGAGGAAATTATGTATCGGTGCAAACTTGAAACAGAATAATGTAAACCTATGCACATTCCTTTGTAATTTATTGATTTGTCAGGTAATTAATATGTTGCGTATTAACTGCTAGAAGTAATGTGCAGGTTTTAACTTTTATGAATTCATAACTAGAAATTTCCAGATTTTAGTTTTAATTGATTGATTTCCTTCAATTGTGCAACTGTGTGCATTTTCTAGTTGTCTGACTGAAGTGCATTGCTTGTTTTGGATGCACCTCTGGTGGATCATGTTCCCCATTGTGCTCTTGTAGCATCTTTCTCCCCATAGAACACTGTACGTTTACCAAGTATTTTAAAATTATTTAAAATTCTTGAATTAGGCTTTTGCCCACTGAGCCCTTTTAAGTCCGCCCCTGGGTTCCATTTCTATGAACTGTTGTACATACAATACAATACAATTTATTTGTCATTTGGACCCCGTTGAGGTCCAAACGAAATGTTGTTTCTGCAGCCATACATTACAAAACGAAAAAGACCTGAGACACAACACAATTTACACATACATCCATCACAGCGCTGTGATGGAAGGCAAAAAAAAATTATCTCTCCACTGCACTCCCCCCCCCGATGTCAGAGTCAAAGTCAAAAGCCCCCGGTGGTCGATGGTGATTATCCCGCGGCCATTAAAGCCACGCCGGGCGATGCAAGGTCGCGCACCGGGTCTTGGTGTTAGAGCCCCGGCGCGCGCTCGCAGAGTCCCGCGGCCATTCCAAGCCGCGCGGGGCGGTGATGTAAAGCCCCGCTCCAGGTGCTCCCCAACCCCGCAACTCGGGCGGGAGAAGTCGCCGCCGCGGAAGCCCCGAAAAGCGGTCTCCCACCAGAGACCCGCGGGCTTCCGGTGTCGCCGTCCGCCAGACCCGTGGCTGCAGCCTCCGAATCTCCGGGGGTCGGGCCGCAGCAGCGCTCCACCACAGCTCCACCCGCCCCGGACTCGGCCGGCCCCGTGACGGTGAGTAGTCCGCAGCTCCGCAACTGGAGCCCCAGGTCGTTCCTACTGGAGGCCGCTCCACGTTGCCCAGCCCCAACGACAACGGAGGCCCGACAAAGAAAAGGTCGGGTCTCCCGTGCAGGGGAAAGATTTTAAAGTTCCACCCCCCCACACACATACTCCAACAAAAAAATAAATAAAAACTACATAGAAACGAGACAAAAATAATAAAAAAGACAGACGGACCGCAGAGGCCGCTGCTGACGAGAGTCGCGCCGCCCACCTATATGTCAGGCATTGTAAATTGGGGAGGACATGTACTTTTCCCATTTTTCTGGTATCTTTTCTAATCTGCTGGTGAATAACTTGGCTGCCTGTGAAGGATACAGTAAAATGCAAAACCTAGCAGACTGCATCTTGGCATAATTTGGGAGGCAGTGAAATGCAATGTTGCATGTTTTATTATCTGACTTGCCTTTATCTTGCAAATGTTTTCATCTTCTGGATGTCCCCAAATACTTCCCGGTTAGTGAAAATCAAAAATCCTACAGATGTTGGAAATCTGAAATTGAACCATAAAATACTAGAAACACTCAGCAGCCCAAGCAGTATCCATGGACAGGGAAGCAGTTAACCTACCAGTCCAAGACCCTCACACTGTTTTCTGTTTTTATTACAGCTAGTAAAGTGCATTAGACTGGAGTGCTATTGTATTGTAGGAATGGGCAGCTAATTCATACATAATAAGGTTCCATAACAGTGATGTGGAATTGACCAGATAATCTGCTGTAAGGTTGAGTGAGGGATAAATGAAATCCAGGAACTACAGATAATTCACTGTTATTGCTATGAGATCTTGTAACTTACTCAAGGGTTAGATGGAGTTTATTCCTTGAAACATTTAAAGATATTTCTCCAAACCCAGTCCAGATCCATTTCCAGCCCCGTTTCATAATTTTGTTGATGTAAGTATCACCAGTTGCGATCAGTGGCAATGTTGCTATTAAACCCATAATACACGTTTTGCAGCCTGGATCTATCGGATCCATCTGTGCTATAAATGCATTGAGAAGCATAGAACCAGAATCATTCAGCTCCTCTATCCTAGTCTGTTACACCGTACTCGATGCAGAGCTTTATTACATCATATGCCTTGATATCCTTTCCAGACAAATCAATTGATTTTAGGCTTCAAAACATTAATAAACCAGCATCAGTTGTCTTTAGGTAGATGTGAACATATCGCACCAAACCCATAAGTAGGCTGTGTCTCTGGAGAAAAATTGCAAAGCACATTTGGGCAAGAAAAGATCTTCCCCAGGTACTGATATCACTTTCCTGGTTTGGATAATTGCACGTGGCAATTGTTTTCCATGTATGCTATCTTTCCACTGAGAAATAAATACTTCAAGGATTTGTAACGCTGGATAGATAGAACGATTGATTTTCTCCTTGTAAATATAATTCAAAGCCTATTTAAGAGAAGCCTCAATTATTTTTTTTAATTTCCAATTTAGCATAATTGAAAAGTTATTGTTGAAATTTTTACAAAATGCTTTTTTTTTTTAACAATATGAGCTTTTTTGCAATGGGAAATGAACTTTTGAGCAATCAAATAGCAGTCTTTTGTTTGCGACCACATAAATAATATTTGTGGGGGTGATAAAGTTGAGAAAATGTTTAATATGACAAGAAATGTATGTGATGTTTTCTCATGCTAGCCTGATTTTTTTTTAATGCATTAGATTTCAGTATCGGCAGAGTGCTTCTACAAAAGTGAATGTCATTTTATTTCAAAGGAAAAAAAGGCTTGCAAGAAAATTTCTGCAGAATACAACTCGAGTATGTATGGAATGATTGAAACCTTTATGTAGAAATATCCTTTGTTCGGTAAAGAACTGAAGGTTGTGATTAAAATCCTAGAATACCTCTCCATTGGTTTAAAAATGGCCATAGGTGAATTGTCTTGTTTAGCTTTGTTTTTATTTGGCTCTTTAAATTTTGAGTTTAGTTGAACATACAAAAGTCTCTAAACAAACTTTAAGGACAAACTTTGTTGGTTTGGAATTACCTTTGATTTGACTGTTGTACATCTCCACTTTTTTTTAAATAATACCTTCTTAAAAACTGATAATGGCAATGAAGAAATGTTAACCATCCAAATTATGTGAGAGTGAATTTTATTCTGTATCTAAAATTTTTGAGTCGTGATTTGTGAATTCTTTGAGGGCAAATTCCCATTACCTGAGCGGCTATAACCCGAGTTGCTTGTAATTTGAACGTTTAATAAACACATTTAGCTTCATTCTAAAATTAAGATCTCAAATCTCATTCAGATGGATAGATCCATATAAGATGCACCAGCCATAATGTAAAGCTTGCTTAGATTCAAAATGTCATCTGAACCCATGGCTTTGTAAGATTTGAAACCTTCCTTATCACAGAAAGTATGACAGGAAAGGAAGCTGAGCAACTCCGTGTCTGTGCCAGTTTAAAAAAGAGCTATCCGGCCTATGCCATATTCAAATAGGAGGTCTGTGGTCCTGCAGTTCATAGCTATTCAAGTATAAAGCTAAATATTTATAACAATCGATGAGGGTGTCTACATACCCTTTCAGGCAGTGATTTCCAGATCCCACCCATCCTTTGAAAAGGTTCTTCCTCATCTCCCCTCTAACCTAATTACTTTATATCTATGTTTCCTGTTAAGTCACCCCAGTGCTAAGGAAAATCTTGTTTTTCAACTTATCTAGGCCACTCACAAATTTAAACATTTAAATTCAGTTTTGGTCATCTCTGTTCCAAGGAAAACAATCCTAGCTTATTCAAAATTTCCTCATATCGATAATTTTCTACTCCTGTCAACATGTTTGTAAACCTCCTCTGGCCTCTCTAGTAAAACTATATGTTTTCTGTAAATTGGTGACCACAACTACATCAAAGTTGTGGTTATAGTAATGTTGCATGCAGTTAAACTCCCTGCCCCAATATTTTATGCGTCATCAATAATTATAGAGGAAAACATTCCATATGTTTAAGCATTTTAAGCATGGCACAGTTGGGTGGAGCTGCTGCTTCACAATACTGGAGACCCCAGTATATTCCTGATCTTGGGTGCTGTATGTGTGGAGTTTGCATGTTCTCTCTGTGACTGCGTGGGTTTCTTCCAGTTGCTCCGGTTTCCATACCAAAGCATGCGGGTTTATAGGTTAATTGGCCTCCATAAGTTGCTCCTGGTATGTAGAGTGGCTGAGAAAGTGGGATAACATAGAACTAGTGTGAATGGGTGATATATGGTTGGTGGGCCGAAGGGTCAGTTTCCATGCTGTATCTCTGAACTAAACTAAGTAGTACCTTTTTAAATTCTATTATTTGAGTAAGTTTTTGTTAGGTATTCATTACTAATGCATTAATATGAAGAATTGATGTTATGTCTGTTATGTGGTTTGAAATTTGATTAACACATTTTTGTATTAAATTCCAGTAAGGAATTATCTAAGCATTTCCACTGTGGCTGAGAATACAGCCATTAATGCAGCCATTGTTCCCTACTTGAGGAGTTAATGGAAGGACATGCAGGATGTTTTTAAACGTTTTTTTACTACGTCTAATGGCCTACTAGTGTACAAAATTGCAACACAAGTGTATCTTCTCTCTTAGATCTTGTACATCTATCACACTAGATGGAACAGATTGTTGATGATTTTATAAATAACCTTGACAACCTATAGAAGGCAAACTACTCAAACCATTATCTGAGCCATTCTAAGGATGCAGGAAACACATAGAAACATAGAAAATAGGTGCAGTAGGCCATTTGGCCCTTCGAGCCTGCACCGTCATTCAATATGATCATGGCTGATCATCCAACTCAGTATCCTTTACCTGCCTTCTCTCCATACCTCCTGATCCCTTTAGCCACAAGGGCCACATCTAACTCCCTCTTAAATATAGCCAATGAACTGGCCTCAACTACTTTCTGTGGCAGAGAATTCCACAGATTCACCACTCTCTGTGTGAACAATTTTTTTCTCATCTCGGTCCTAAAAGACTTTCCCCTTATCCTTAAACTGTGACCCCTTGTTCTGGACTTCCCCAACATCGGGAACAATCTTCCTGCATCGAGCCTGTCCAACCTCTTAAGAATTTTGTAAGTTTCTATAAGATCCCCCCTCAATCTTCTAAATTCTAGCGAGTACAAGCCGAGTCTATCCAGTCTTACTTCATATGAAAGTCCTGCCATCCCAGGAATCAGTCTGGTGAACGTTCTCTGTACTCCCTCTATGGCAAGAATGTCTTTCCTCAGATTAGGAGACCAAAACTGTACGCAATACTCCAGGTGTGGTCTCACCAAGGCCCTGTACAACTGCATTAGAACCTCCCTGCTCCTATACACAAATCCTTTTGCTATGAATGCTAACATACCATTCGCTTTCCTCACTGCCTGCTGCACCTGCATGCCTACTTTCAATGACTGGTGTACCATGACACCCAGGTCTCGTTGCATCTCCCCTTTTCCTAATCGGCCTCCATTCAGATAATAGTCTACTTTCCTGTTCTTGCCACCAAAGTGGATAACCTCACATTTATCCACATTATACTGCATCTGCCATGCATTTGCCCACTCGCCCAACCTATCCAAGTCACCTTGCAGCCTCCTAGCATCCTCCTCACAGCTAACACTGCCCCCCAGCTTCGTGTCATCCGCAAACTTGGAGATGTTAAGTTCAATTCCCTCGTCAAAATCATTAATATATATTGTAAATAGCTGGGGTCCCAGCACTGAGCCTTGCGATACCCCACTAGTCACTGCCTGCCATTCTGAAAAGGACCCGTTTACTCCTACTCTTTGCTTCCTGTCTGCCAGCCAGTTCTCTATCCACATCAATACTGAACCCCCAATACCGTGTGCTTTAAGTTTGCATACTAATCTCTTATGTGGGACTTTGTCAAAAGCCTTCTGAAAGTCCAGATATAACACATCCACTGGTTCTCCCTTATCCACTCTACTAGTTACATCCTCGAAAAATACTATAAGATTCGTCAGACATGATTTACCTTTCATAAATCCATGCTGACTTTGTCCAATGATTTCACCACTTTCCAAATGTGCTGCTATCCCATCTTTAATAACTGACTCTAGCATTTTCCCCACTGCCGATGTTAGACTAACTGGTCTGTAATTCCCCGTTTTCTCTCTCCCTCGCTTTTTTTAAAAGTGGGGTTACATTAGCCACCCTCCAATCCTCAGGAACTACTCCAGAATCTAAAGAGTTTTGAAAAATTATCACTAATGCATCTCCACTAACACTCCACAAACTGTTCTACCTAATGTCTTGTTTGTCTGTTGTTTGAGCAGTTTTGATGTCATTAAGAACCTGTATGTCACAGGGGGTGGGTTTTGAGTCATTTTCAGATTATGTCACACTTTGTTGTAACCATCCATTCCACGATATATAAATTGAACTGAAAGTGTTGGCCTGCAGTCACCCCTTGCCTAACTTGCCTGGTCTGGGTGTGGAAGCCCTATCTCACTATCCTATGGTGTCAGAGATTCTAGGAACAAGGTCTGAGCAAGAACCTGTCTCCAAAATGTCGTGCAAGTTATTATGCTTGTTTAGGTTCATTACATTTCTGGAACACCAAACCATTAAATAATATTAGCCGAATGCTTAAATAATTAGAAACATTGAAATTAACAAATAATTTAATTGGAACTTGGCTTCCCCTTGAATGTCCCTATATCCCCTTAGAAACCAATGCGATTGTGAATCCTGCACCTGATCTAATTTGGCACAATATCTGAGTATTAATTTCTTAATGAAATTGCTGAAAGCAGCCAGACTTGAGTCTTACCATGGAGGAAATAGACTCCTTCAGTATTCTGAATCTGTTGGCAAATTTGGGACCACTACTTTGGTCTATATATGGACAGAAGACCTGAAATTCCATTTAAATGGGGAAATGCTTGTGTTTTTTCCCCCCAGTAAAACCTGGGCAATAAAAACGTTCTTCAGGGTATTGATTTTATTTTTTTAGATGGACATCAATTTGTCATGCATATTTAAACTTTAATGATGGGTCGTTCCATTAAAATATGTGTGCTGTATTCCTCATGCATAACATTTTATTTATATTTTGTAATAACATGTAATCAAGCTATTACCCAAAATAGGAGGGAATATAAAAAAATGTCTCGTCTGACATCCTTGTATTCAGTATAGCAATTTTTTTGTAATAGATTCTTAATCTTTTTTTAATCAATCGGAATTATGTTGATTATTTGCTGTTTTCTCTAAGACATTGTATTAGTTCACTGGTGTTCTATATGGAATTCATATTTAACAGTAAAGCTTAGCAGTATCAAGATACAATCTATAGTTGACATCTGGTAGATTGTAACTTTATACCATAACAGATGTTAAAGAAGGGTTGTAATTTGATACTGGTGACTGACCACATTTTCTCAACTAAAATCAATGAGAATGTTGACAATAACCTTTATTTAAATATTGATTGGCATAATGTTATAGTTTAGCAAAGGAAAGGGAGTAATTTCTGAAGTCTTAAGTACCCCTGAATAGCGTTGACAGCTCAATTAGGAAGGAGACGTTGCTGGATTTGTTGCCAGTGAATGTGGTGAACAACTAGGTAAGAGAGGTTATTGTAACAAGATTTCAATTAGTAATAATGAAGGGCTATCAGCAATCTGAAATAAAACTTCTAAATTAAATGGGATTTGATGGGATCTGATGGAATTAAGTAAAATTAAAGGCTGACAGAAAATTAGCCTTTGGATCAGTGGAAGAATTTAATAATGATGATGTTTCAAGTGCAGGCTAGGTATATTCCCAAAAGGGAAAGGACCAAAGCCAAGGATCCTTTGACAATGGGAGTGATAGAGAATATGTTGAAGCAATGCATGTAAGGTAAATTATTGAAGCGAGAACTGTACTTAAAAACAGTATTTTGCCAAGATAAATGGAAAAGAAAGAAGATAAAAGAAGATTGCATGAGACAATAGGTGAATAGGGTGGCAGTTAATATAACAGGGAACTCAAAAATCATCATTCACTATATATATATTTTTTAAATATTTTTTATTTTATTAGAAGTATTGTACATTACAGTAATCTGCAATAACGTAAGTTTATACTTTTCTTGTACCACTTCTTATTTTAAACTTTAATAAGAGAAAAGGATAGAAAGAGTTAGTAAAGATAGTAAGTGAGTGATTGAAAGAGTGGTCCAGGAACACCCATATGGACCTAAACCACAAGAAATAGTTTTAAAAAGAGAAAAACCAAAAGGAGAAAAAAGAAAACATAAGATAAGGTAGGACAATATGAAAGGGATGTAATTACTTCATATCTTTACTCACCCCTCGCCAGGTCCTGAAACCATTTATTATCAACATTTTGTTGCACCCTATGTTTGTAATAAGTCGATAAATGGAGACCAAATCTTTTGGAATTGGTCTGGTTTACCTGCTAAGAGGAATCTCATATCTTCTAGGTGTAACAATTCCGACATATTAGAAGTCCACATTTTAGTCGTTTCCAAAATTTCAGAATACGTTTTTTTGCCGTTATTATGCCATAATTAAGAAAACTCCTTTGAAACGAAGTCAGCTCCAAACTTGCTTCTATTGTTCCAAAAATAATCAGTTCTACATTCGGTTTCAGTTCATTCACTATATTAATAGTAAGCTGGTGGAACCTATTGGAGACAAAAGTCATAAATACTTAGAGACACAGATACATGCAGAATATGTGTCAAGTACTCACTTCAAATATTTACAAGATTAGAGGATGCTAGCAGAATATCAGTGGAAACAAAGATTGTGGCGGTTAAGTATTGATTGAAAATTGATCATTAGAATATGCTGGCAATGCTTTGAATGGCTCAACTGCCTTGTCCAAAAGGCTTGCTGTCTGCACAATGAGGATGACAGAGAATTCGAAAGTTGCAAATATGACTCCCTTTTTCATGAAAGAGTTTAAGAACATAACTACAGACCATTGGCAGGCAAGCCAATCAACCAGACACCAGAAAAGAATTATCAGTACTTCGGGGAGGGAGCCCGCATTTGTAAAAGTCAGGTTGTGTTTGATTAATCTGATGAAATTCTTAATGAAGGAAATGAGATGGTTGATGTGTATTTTTAAAAAGCATCTGATAAAGTTAAACGTAAGGCTGACTAGTAAGATTGTAGTTCATGGATTAGGAGGATCAGTGTCCGCTTACATCAAAATAATATCCCATCGGACAAAAAGCACATTATGCTAATACTTATTTTACCAGTCTGGTGGATGGTGATTAGTGATGTTCCCTAAAGTTGAATGCCAGGACAGTGGGCATTTTCTATTGATAGGTATATACTACTTGGACATTGGAACACACAGGAATATTTCATTATTTTGAAATATGGCATCAATAGACCAATCAAATGCAATAGGAGTCCAGCAGAATGGCAGGTAGATGGCAGACTGAATTTACTGCAGAGAAATATGTTGAAGCATTTTGCCAGGAGAGAGTGAAGCAATGTTGACTTTAATAACACGGCTCGAAGAAATGAGGAAGGGAGGGACCCATGTGAATAAATGTTTGAAGGTGGCAAAATGCCTTGAAAGAATAGTTGGTGGACCTAGGATTTTGGACTTCATAAATGGAGAAATTAAGTAAAAAGCAGGGACGTTTTACACCTTTTATAAGGCCTTTTATACCCGCTGAATCAACCACAGAGCACTGTTTTCAGTTTTAGCCTTCATACTTAATGAAATATTTGAAAGTTGTTAAGAAGTTGTGGGGAGCATAGATCCAGGGGTAATGATATTTGCTGAACTGCAGATGGTGGAAATCTGAAATAAAAATATAAAATTATTTCCACTATCAGTTACTCACCTGTACTACTTCTGATCTAGTCTACAGCATTGAGTAGAAACAAGGAACTGCAGACGCTGGTTTACAAAAGAAGGCACACAGTGCTGGAGTAACACAGCAGATCGGGGAGCATCTCTGGAGAATATGGATTGGTGACATTTTAGGTTAGGGCTCTTTTTCAGACTTCAGTGGTTCGATGGTGCTTTATTGTCTGTCATGTTGCACTGCACAGTAAAATTTGTGTTGTATAGATCACACATGCACGAGTCGCCCCATATTTTGCCGCCATTTGCAAAAACACCAAACACCGCAAGCTCGATATACTGGAACGGCTCCTGGTCCAGGTGAACTCCAGGCTGCTGCAGGACCTCCTCCGTCGCCTTCGACCAACTCTGCCTGCAAACCGATGTCCCTCTCCTCTCCCAACCAACTTTGTGTCCCGGGGACGCATCCTGCAGCCAACCTTGAAGCTGATGGAGGAAATATCCGAGTACCTCTCCTACTGGCCCACTCCTTGCGTCCATTGTCGCAGCTCCCTCCACCTTGTCTATCTGATCTTCGGGGCCAACTTCGGCGGCTTCTGACCCCCCCCCCCTTTTCGCCGAGGCATGCTGCCGTGCATGGCCACGGGAGCTCAGTAGCTTCCCCCTACAGATCGCCGCCTGCCAGGTCTTACATTCGTCTGGCCACCGGGATCCTGGCCCGGCAGCATCCTGGAAACCTTTTGCCACCATGAGGCATCCTGGGAGCCTGCTGTACATGCCAAGCCATCAAACTGACTGCTTGCAAGTGTAGTTGGTCCATTTTTTACACTATTAACAGGAGGAGCAAACGTTGCACTAAAATCCAGCATTCAACTCAATTCCTTGTCCATTCCAATAATGCCCATCCGCTTCTTCAAGCCGACCTCAAACATCACCTATCCACGCTCTCCAGAGATGCTGTGTTACTCCAGCATTTCATGACTTCTACTGCATTGTGTTTACAGTATGGTCTTTAACTTTGGAGAAACCAAGTGCAGATTAGATGACTGCTTTGCAAAACGCCTGCATTTTATCTGCAGAGTTGATCCTGAGTTTTCCCATTTAACTCTCAGGGCTCCCAACTCTCACGCATTGAGCGTGAGACTCACGCATTTCATTCAATTCTCACACTGATCATAAATTTCTCACGCTCTGCCATGAGAAATTCAGTGATCAACGAGAATTTCAAAACTAATATCAACTGTTTGTGTGTGCGTATGTAAGGCCATGTCCTGCTCCCGGCGGCAGTCGGAATTTAAGAATTTGCGGGAAGCGGCTGACATGAGCGAGGCCGGCAAGTGGCAGGAGAGAGGTACATGGGCTGCGGAACCAGGGGGGCTGCAGCCCCCCATGTTTTTGGCTAGACATGTTTCAATATCTCCGGTTTTGGACGAGGCGCTGCTGTGCTCTGAGCAACCTGGTCGTGGGTGTTGGAGAGCCGGGGCGGAGGGAGGGATGGAAGCAGAAGCAGCGGCGGGGGCAGATGCGCACGGGGAGCCAGGGCTGGCGAGTGCCGGTCTGTCGAGTCGCTCGCTGCAGCTCCGGCCATGGAGCAACCTCAGTGCAAGAGTCCAGAGGCGTCGGAAGCGTTGCGCCGCTGCCGTGAGAGTCTCTGTGCCAAATTCGCTTTGGTGACCGGCATGGACCAGGCTGTGGCTCGGTGCATCCTGGAGGACAACCAGTGGCTGCTGGAACTAGGTACCAAGCACTGGGTAGAAGCGGTGGAAGATAGCCTTCACATGGGGGTGGTTGGAGAAAGCATCCTGCTTGCCTGCTAGATTTTCACTTACTGTAACTGCAGGAAAAATGTTCCCGATGTTGGGGGAGTTCAGAACCAGGGGTCACAGTTTAAAAATAAGGGGTAGGCCATTTAGGACTGAGATGAGGACAAACTTTCATCACCCAGACAGTTGTGAATCTGTGGAATTCTCTGCCACAGAAGGCAGTGGAGGCCAATTCACTGGATGTTTTAAAGAGAGAGTTACATTTAGATCTTAGGGCTAGCGAAATCAAAGGATATGGGGAAAAAACAGGAAAGAGGTACTGATTTTAGATGAACAACCATGATCATATTGAATGGCAGTGCTTGCTCAAAGGGCTGAATGGCCAATTCCTGCACCTATTTTCTATGTTTCTATGCTTGAGTATATGGCAATACAACTCGACCAATTGATTTTGAAGCATTCATGCATGGTGGAGGTATAATGTAGTCATAGAGTGATACAGTGTGAAAACGGGGCCTTTGGTGCAACTTGCCCACACCTGCCAACATGTCCCAGCTACACTACCTGCTTTTGGTCCATATCCCTCCAAACATGTCATATCCATCTATCAGTCTAACTGTTTCTTAAATGTTTGGATAGTCCCTGTCTCAACTACCTCCTCTGCAGCTTGTTCCATACACCCACCACCCTTTGTGTGGAAAAAGTTACCTCTTAAAAATACTTTAGACAAAAGACATTGAAATCATACTTCTACAATGCACTAAAATATGATTTTAATACATCAAATTTCAAAAAGTCCACTCGGTCGCTCCACTGCCACGCCGGGTACCCCCAAGGCCAGTGATCAGTGATCGCTCAGCCCACCCACTTTCAAAAACGCTCCGCTGCCCCTGGTTCAGACGGAGAGCACTGCCAGATGTGAGCAGGGAACTGAGGCCAGGTGTCCATGATGTCTGGATCCCAATGCTCAGCGCTTCGTGTTTCGGAGTTGGCTAATGTTATTGATTTGTAATTAGTCTGATTTGTAATTAGTTGACAAAACCTTAATTTATTCATCCAGAATATCCAGGGGGATGGGATAAGTGTAATATTAAAATGACATGCAAGGTTTCAGGCTGTCTGTCACAACATTCAGCCCCGATAACCCATTATTTCCTTCAGTTAAATATTGGGAATGTAGCATTATTGTCATTTGCCACTCAACTATTATGTTTTTTTATCTCACTGACTATTTCTAACCCCCACCCTCCCCCCCCCCAAATTCCTTTGACGGTTTGAATAGAAATGTCCCCAATCTTGTTGTTTTATTAATTGAACACGTAGATGAACATCCTCAAGGAGTGTAATCAGATGGAAACTGATTCAGATGCGATGTTTAAGAGCTTGTTCAAAGAAGGGGCATATTTTAAAGGAGTGACAGAGATACTTGCAGGGGAATGTGTGAGGAGGTTATATTTTGTCTTTAGTTTTAGCTTGAACCAGGACATCTGAAAATTCAAAGTTTAATATTGTAATTGTGCTAGTACTGACTCCAACCAACCACGTAATGAATATCATCCATTCCGGAGGTTTTATTTTTCTGATGCCATTTAAACTTCACTTGGATTTCAATCACTTTAATGTAAAAGCAATTGGGAATGGGGAGCATTGGAACAAAAATTTGTCCTCGGTACGTATTAACTGTAATATAATAATGTATGCATGTTGGTAGGTGCAATCAAAACAAAGATATTTTTATCATTGTTGTGTTATTAATACCACAGAAAATATTATGTACTCTCAAGATCACATTAAATAGAATATTATTGCTTAAATATATATTGTTATTGGACTTTGCATTTTGGAGAAGTCAAGCTGAGAGGAAGACAGCAAAATATTGAAAATATTGGGGGTGAAAATGACTTCAGGACAGTTTGTTAGGAAAATGAAGGAAATGGTAACAGAATACATACAGCTGAGTGAGTATAATTTTATGGATGAGAAATTGTGTTCAACCAATTGATGACTTCTTTGACAAATTAACTAGCATGTTAGATAACAAGGAAGCCAATAGATTTAGCAAATTTTGTTATTCAAAATTTGGTCCGTGAAGTGCCCCATAAAAGATTACCGCATTAGATAAGCACCTGTAGACTTGAACGTAATAGATTAAGTCCAGGGGGGCAGATATGCGGCTTTATGTGTGGGCCAGATATATTGTAGGTGCAGAGGGGCTAAGAGCAAGGCCAAGTGTGCATCCAGAGTCAAGGTCTGGAATAATACTAAGTGTGCAGTCAAAAGCTGGGACAATGGGAGTGTTCAGCACTGGGAACCTAAGCAGGTAAGCACCTATGATCAGAGTAGATTAGGGGGCCAGGTGTAAGGCTGGACTCGGGGTCAGGAATGAGAGAAGGCATGCAACTGGAGTCAGGGTCAGGAGTAGTACCAGGTGTGCAGTGGGACCCAGGTTGGTCAACATGGGCCAAGTACTTGATTATAATCTGATTTCGACACATGAATACACTAAGATCATTCATGTGCTGCACCTGTTCATCAGAGCCTGGCTCTTCTGTGGAATGTAATTAGGAGTGTAATTTAGCCTAACCTTATTCATTGCTAATCCAATTTAAAGCATAAATATTGCATTCAAGTGTAAGTTAAAAGACTCGCTACCGTATGCACCAGATTGCACAATTTCAAGCTGAAAAATGCAGAAGCTCCATACCATGGGAGGGGGGGGGGCACCCCTGTCCCACACCCTGCCCTCCTGTCCCACACCCTCCCCCTCCCCCTTGGTCGCTACGCTCCCTCGGCTTGGTCTCTCGCAATTTCTCACTCCCAACACTCACCCAATGTTGGCAGCCCTGCACTCTGCCCTATCTGTCTGTGGCTTGCACTGTTGTAACATGGCCCAATGTAAGCTTGAAGAACAACACCTCATCTTCTATCTGAACACATTGCAGCCTTCCAGACTGAATTTCGAATTCCACATCTGCAGGTAACTCAATTTCTCTGCATATCAGGTAATCTATCTGTGACGCTGACTGTTTCTCCCTCTCCATTAGCACAGCCTGATCTGCTGTGCATGTACTGCGGACCTCTGTTTCTTTCATTTCACTGTCTGTGCTCCCATCTCTAACTGCCCTAATTTCATATATTTTATAAACAATGTGTTTTCCCTCCTGAACTGCTCCAATTAAAGCATTGACAAGATGAATCTGTTTACAGCTCATGCCAAAGGCAACCAAAGTTTTATTTATCAGGAATCTTCCCTTTTGATCCCATCCATTTCCCTACCACGCACTCCCCATTGCCTGCATTAACTTGTTTCCTCTCCTTCCCAGTCTAACAAAGGCTTTTCAACTTGAAACATGAACTCTATTTCTCTTTCGATGATGGATGAGAGCTGCTGGATATTTCCGTTATTTTAATTTCAGTTGTGAACCCTTTGAACGTCGGAGCAGATTATTGTCTTTTAATCTCATGGTCTTCGATTTTGCTAATTTCCTTTGGTTTTCTACAAAATGCATGCGTGCCTGAAATATATTTCTGTAAAAAATAACAAAAAAATGTCAACTGAAGCCCGTTATTTAATTTTATTTTTTGTTACAAAATAGAATATTTTCTTCCTTGATCTTCAGTCATGTTTGAATCGTCATTAATTAAATGTAATTTATTTTTCACTTTCAGTGATTTGGGTTTAATAGCCATTGAAGGTTGCGCATCTACTAAAATAATGGTTAGTTTAGAAGAAACCAATTTAATGGTTAAATGAAACAAATTCATATGATAGGAAAATAAAATTGTTCAGCATTCAAGTGTGGCTGAAATAGATTACTCAGGAATCGGTGATTGAGGTTTGAGCTGTGTTTGATCAAAATTATTGGTTCATTTTTCTGTTGTGCAAATGTTTTCAGTTAAAATGAAAATATGGGGCAATTCAAATAAAATTTATCATTTAATCTGTTGACACAGAAAATTACACATTCACAGCAATTTTATCAACAACGTAATTACAAAACTCCTTTTAAGTGGTACAATACCGGTTTGAGGATATTCCCGAATCTCTGGGCCACCAAAGCAACAATTCGGATGATAGATGTAAAGCTATAAATAGAATTACTCTTAGTAATGCAGAAGGTCAGAAATAATTGTATATTCTAGTTATGTTTTGACGTGTATTGTGGAGTTAAAATAACTTGCATTTTCAGAAACCCATTCTTCCAAATGGAGTTTCAAGCAGCTGTTCTTGGAAAAAGTGGAGAACTGAAAAGATGGAGTTGTTTTTGTTTGTCCAAAAGATCCCTTTCTTTCTCTTAAACGGAGTTTGTTTGATTTTACTATTGACTTAAATATTTTGATTTTTAATGAAAATAAAATAAATTATTATAATATTTATGCAGATCTATTTCAATATTTATATTTATTAACAGAAAATGCTGATCTTGAAGCTCTATCTCAAAGTAACTGTAATTTCATTGCTTCATTAATGATTCTTGGAGTTAGTAATAATTTCTGTTTCATTTAATTAAATGCAGATTTTTGGCAGGCTGAGGATACTGCAAATGTGCAATTGTTAGTAAATGTACAAAAGGCCTTCATCAAGTGAGTGCCTGCCTGCCTGCGGCTGAGTGGATAATATATAAAAATCCATTAAAATTTAATGCCTGCATACTGAATGGAAAAGAGCCGGGATTGGCAGATGGGATTTCATTTCACTCTGCGATAATGATTCAGAGACCAAGCATATTAATTTTTAAAGGGCTCTGCAGCAACTATCTTAAATTTCTAATGTGGTTCTGTGCTCTGTTTTTTGGTTTTGCATATTTAGACACACCAAGATTGCAAACTGCAGAATACAATTATGCATCATTCGAAGTGATGGAAGACCAGAAAGAAGATTCTATTGCATCGCAGGTTGCAGTGCCCGTTGGTGAATGCTGTGCAAGAGAGCCTGAAATGTATGCTGCTGAATCATCACTCGAGAGTCAAATAGAAGCTATAGGAGCAAAAGCCAGGATGCACTTTGATGTTGAGACACAACATTTGTATTCAGAAAACATCATGACAGATGAAAGTTGCTTTCAGATACATGCCTCAGTGCCTGGCAAGAACATGCTGACTGCTGCAGAAACAATTGAGACAGAGCTTTTCTCTGATGAGACACATGTTGTAATAAATGCTGCTCCATGTTTTCGTGAGGAAATGGGAAACCCGCAACATAATTTGAAATGTGTTGGCAAAACTACTGAAGAGAATGAACAAATGAGTTTGAAGTACAACAAAACAGTACAGTTCATTACAAATGGTGAAGCTCCACATAAACATAGCAATCATGTATTACAAAAGCATGTTAGAAGTAATTCCAGTGATTGTGTGCATGAAGACACTAGGTATGTACAGAATACAAGTCGCCCAGAAGGAACCGTGGAGTTGGATGGTCAAGCAACAAAACAAAACCATACCAATGTCCTGACTGAAATTAATGAAGAATATCAACAGATAGGTTCAGAAGTGGAGGAGAAAATTCAGCACAATGCGTGTGAGACGTCACTTGAAGTTTCAGAGAGACGAGGAGATGAAAATGTGGAAGAACTCACCAACTGTAATCATAATGTTATCACATCCAGTCAGAAGTATAATACAGACGAGTTAATGCAAATCAATGACAATTCACATTCGTTGGATGAACTTGCAAAAAGGATTCAGATAGAAGAGGTATTTTCTTCAATATTAATCTATTCAAATAACCCACTTTTTATTTTTAATTGGATATGTTTTTATAGAATGGTAAGAACACAGGAGGTTATTAGGTCCTTGAAATTCTAGCTCTCTGCAAGAGCACTACAACCAGTCCCACTCCCTGCCTTTCTCTTGACCTCGAGGGTGTTTTATTTTTCAAGTGTAGGAAAGAACTGCAGAGACAAAAATGCTGGAGAAACTTAGCGGGTGCGGCAGCATCTATGGAGCGAAGGAAATAGGCAACGTTTCAGGCCGAAACCCTTGGGGTTTCGGCCCGAAACGTTGCCTATTTCCTTCGCTCCATAGATGCTGCCGCACCCGCTGTGTTTCTCCAGCATTTTTGTCTACCTTCGATTTTCCAGCATCTGCAGTTCCTTCTTGAACAAGAACTGCAGATGTTGGTTTATACTGAAAATAGACACAAAATACAGGAGTAGCTCAGCGGATCAGGCAGCATCTGTGGAGAAATGGAATAGGTGACGTTTCGGGTCGGAGCCCTTCTTCAGACTGAAAGCTTTGTCCTGCCGACAGTTAGAAATGCAAAGGTCCAGAGATGGTAGAAGGCCTTCCGGGGGAGTCCAAGAGGAGGAGGACCATTGGAGATGGGAGAAGGGCTCATCACTGGGTGTTGAGGACACTTTCCCATAGCCAAAGGCACGGAGGCGGAGGTGATGGTAGAAAAGCTGTACATCATGCCGGGCTTGGAACTCGTTGAGGTGGGAGCAGAGGGTTACAAACGTGAGGCCAGACCTTTCTAAGTCAGAGAGAGGGCGGGGGGGGGGATGGTGAAAACAAAAAAGGTGAGGCTTGTGGTCGGAGGAGACTAGAGGGGTGGATGGAAATTTAGGCGAGATACTGTCGGGGTGCAGGGATGATGCAGGTTCAGAGAGGAGTGGGGGGTAGTAGGGGTAACGTGGTTAAGACCCACTGGAATAATTACTAAGGTTCCCTGTAGGAGAGGGGAGCAGTAGGACCCAGGAGAGTCAGAACACGTGGTATAGGAGCCTGCTGGTGGGCGGAGGAGAGGCGAGGGTCGGCGGAGTCACTGGTTGTGACCCGCAGGGGGCTGGAATGAAAGTCAGCGGCAGCAGCATCAGTGGCCCTGGTCAGTGGATGGCTGGGGAAGCGGTAAGGGTTGTCGTCGGAAGATCTTATAGACCTTTCAGTCTGAGGTAGGGTTCTGACCTGAAACGTCACCTATTCTTGTTTTCCAACGATGCAGCCATTGAGTTACTCCAGCATTTTGTTTTATAGTGGTGTATTAAAGTGGCGCAGCAGAAGTTCTAGCAATTAATTTGCAGGAAGAGCGGATTGTCATGTAGAAAAATTGAGTATATTGAGCTAATGCTTTTAGGTGTGTGGATGATATTAAATCAGTACATTCTGAAGGGGCTTGATAGGATAGATACCATAGGGATGGTTTCCCTGCTATAGGAGTGTAAAGCCAGAGTATGGGGTAAAAGGTTGACCAATTAAGGCAAAGGTGACGAAGAATTCTCCATCCAAGGGAGTTATTTTAAACTGAGCATAGATTTTGTTGAAGAAAGGACTGCAGATGCTGGAAAAATTGAAGATAGACAAAAATGCTGGAGAAACTCAGCGGGTGAGGCAGCATCTATGGAGCGAAAGAATAGGTGACATTTCGGGTCGAGATCCTTCTTCAGACTGATGTAGTGGTGGGGGGGGGGCGTGAAGAAGAAAGGAAGAGGCGTAGACAATAGGGTGTGGAGAGCTGGGAAGGGGAGGGGAAGGAGGGAGCAAGCAAGGACTACCTGAAATTGGAGAAGTCAATGTTCATACCGGTGGGGTGAAAACTAGCCAAGTGAAATATAAGGTGCTGCTCCTCCATTTTGTGGTAGGACTCACTCTGGCCATGGAGGAGGCCCTGGACAGAAAGGTTGGATTCGGAATGGGAGGGGGAGTTGAAGTGCTGAGCCACCAGACGATCAGGTTGGTTAATGCGAACTGTGCGGAGGTGTTGGGCGAAGGGGTTCAGTATATTCAAGATTTCTATACATTTTGGAACAACAAGGGAATTGAGGTTTTATTTGTTTGGGGCCGGAATATGGAGTGATGAACAGCTCAAACATCTTATGGTGTAGGAAAGAACTGCAGATGCTGGGTTAAATCAAAGGTAGACACAAAATGCTGGAGTAATTCAGCGAGACAGGGAGCATCTTTGGAGAGAATGAATGGGTGACGTTTTGGGTCGAGACGTCTGAAGAAGGGTCTCAACCCGAAACGTCACCCATTCCCTCTCTCCAGAGATGCTGCCTGTCCCGCTGAGTTACACAAACATTTTATTGATGGTTTATATTGCATGCTCATATTTCCTTATGTTCTTAAGTATGTTATTGTATACTATGCATTTATTTATGAAGGTTAAGATACCATTGGTTATTTTAACTGCTCTCCTTACTTTCCTAATCAAGGTTTCAAACCCAAATTCAAAATTAAAACTCTGATGGACATTTGTACAAATTCTTGTACATTTTGTTATTTGGATATTGACTTAAATTAAAAAAAAATGTTCATTTGTAATTTTGATCTGCTTACTTTGGCATTATTCTATGAAACATGGAAGGAACATTGGTATTCCGTGCACAAACCCATGTTGGCTATCCCTAATTAGTTGTTGTCTATCCAAATGCTGGAAGATCCTGTTTCTCAGAATCCCCTCCAATAACCTACCCTCCACTGATTGAGGCTCACTTCCTGTAGTTCCTTGGATTGTCCTTGCAATCCTTCTTAAATAAAGGTTCCACATTAGCCACCCTCCAGTCTTCTGATATCTTCCTGTGGCTTAAGATGATACAAATATCTCTACCAGGGCCACTTCAATTTCTTCCCTAACTTCTCATAATGTCCAAGGATACACTTGGCCAGGACCTGGAGATTTATCCACCTTAAAATTCTTAAAGACTGCTAACACCTGGTCTTTTATAATTAGGGTATGGTGCAACATATTACTAATCAATTCCTTTGATTCCATGACTTTCTCCTTGGTAAACACAGATGCATTCATTTAACAGCTGGCCTGTTTCCTGTGGCTCAACACAGAGACATCAATGTTACCCCTTTGCTCTTAATATACCTTTCTTTCTTTTAAAATCTTTTTATTCGTTTTTTTCAAAAGCAAAAACAAGACAACAAAAAAATAATGATAAACATAACTGATATTGATACATAGGGATCAGGGTTACATTAATGGCAGGTATAACCTAAATATGAGTCCAGTGTCAAAATACACATTGAATATAGACCTCCAGGTCTCTATGTAAATATAGTTAAGTGTTTAAAAGATAACATATGCATAAAAACAAAAAGATAAAAAGAAAAAAACCCCAAAAAACAAAAAAAACTAAAAAACTAAAAAAAAAAAGCAGAACAGAATCTGGGCTGCAAAGAATTTCAACAATTTAAGTCCCTGTTTGTCGTCAAGTTAGAGAGGGGACAATTTATGTTGTATGAAAATGTTGAATAAATCTTCCCCAAGTCCTATCAAATTTAACCAAGGGTTCAACAATGTCACTCCTAATTTTTTCTAAATTTAAACATGATATCGTTTCAGAGTACCAATGGAGTGTGGTCGGAGGATTAGAGTCTTTCCATTTAAATGAAATAGATCTTCTGGCAATTAATGTGGTAAAAGCAATCAGCCGATGGGCGGAACGGGACAGATGAATAGAATCTAACATTGGTAGACCAAAAATTGCAGTAATAGGATGAGGTTGTAAATCAATACCCAAAACTACAGAAATAGTATCAAAAATGTATGTCCAATATTTTTCCAAAAGTGGGCAGGACCAAAACATATGAGTCAATGATGCCACTTCAGAATTACATCTGTCACAGGTAGGATTTATATGACCATAAAAACGAGCTAACTTATCTTTTGACATATGAGCTCTATGAACCACCTTGAATTGTATCAAAGCGTGTCTTGCACACATTGAGGAAGTATTAACTAATTGAAGAATCCTCTCCCATTTCTCTATAGATAAAGAAATTTGAAGTTCTCTTTCCCAGTCATTCTTAATTTTATCAAATGTATCTTTTTTCAATTTCAAAATCCTCATAAATAGTCGTTATTAAGCCCTTCTGATAAGGGTTCAAATGTTTAAAAAAATCCAAGATATCGGTTTGATGTGGTAACGGAAAAAAGGGTAGAGTAGCCCTAAAAAAAGTCTAATTTGTAAATATCTAAAGAAATGTGAGTTGGGTAAATTATATTTATTGAGAGTTGTTCAAAAGACATAAAACAACCATCAGAAAACAAATCACGAAAAGCTACTAATCCCTTCCTCTTCCATAACAGAAAGGCTTGATCAGTACTAGAAGGTTGGAAGAAAAAATTAGATATGATAGGACTCGATATGATAAAATCATTCAATCCAAAAAACATACGAAATTGAAACCATATTCGGAGTGTATGTCTTATTATTGGGTTAGTCGTATATTTATTCAATCTCATAGTTGTAAAAGGTAACGAGGCCCCTAGAATAGAAGCCAATGATAACCCTTGCATAGAATCACGTTCAAGATTTATCCATCCTGGGCATTGGGTATCTTCTAAATCTTTTGTCCAAAATGTTACATAGTGAGCATTCACAGCCCAATAATAGAATCTAAGGTTCGGCAGTGCCAAACCACCGTCTTTTTTTAATTTCTGTAAGTATTTTTTACTTAGTCTGGAATTTCTATTCTGCCATATATATAAAGAAATTTTGGAGTCAATAATATCAAAAAAAGATTTAGCAATAAAAATTGGTATCGTCTGAAATAAATACAAAAATTTAGGTAAGATAAACATGTTAATAGCATTGATTCGGCCTATTAAAGATAAGGATATTGGTGACCATTTAGTGAACTATTGTTTGATATTGTCAATTAGAAGTGTAAAATTGGCTTTAAATAAATCCTTGTGTTTCTTGGTAATCTTAATGCCTAAATAAGTAAAACATTCGGTAGTCAATCTAAATGGAAACTGTCCATAATTCGAAACTAGATTGTTTAATGGAAAAAACTCACTCTTACTAAGATTTAATTTATAACCAGAAAAACGACTAAATTGATTAAGTAGAGCTACTATTGCCGGAATAGATTTCTCAGGGTTAGAGATGAATAATAACAGATCATCTGCATAAAGAGATAGCTTATGTGTCTTATTCCCACGGACAATACCAGAAATATTTGGGGATTCCCTAATAGCGATGGCCAAAGGTTAATATACCTATAGAATCTCTAAGGATTTGCCATTATTTTTTTCTTTATCATGTCTGCCAGAGCTCTCTCGTGTCCTATTTTTTGCCCTTCTGATTTACCTCTGTAAGTATAGTCCTATATTTCTGATATTCATCAATGTATCTGCTTGATCCTAGCTGTCTAGACCTGAAATACGTTTTCTTTTTTCTGAGACTGGAGCCTCTGTAAAACTGTCATCCTTCTTCACTCTAACAGAAATATGCAAATTACTGTTGAATAATTTCAAAATTGGCCTGTCCTCAATTTAAGAATGTAATGTGGACCAGTCCAATCTTTTCCATGACTACTTTAAAACTATTAGAATTAATCATGGGTCCAAAGGTGTTTCCCGACTGACGCTTCAGCTACTGGCCCTACTTTGTTCCCGTGGTCCAGTGTTTTGTCCTGTCAAGTAGGGACCTATACATACTTTCCTGGACACGCTTAGAAAATTCCATCTCGTCCAAGCTCTTTGCGTTGTGGGATTCCGATCAATAGGAGGAAAGTTAAAATCATCTCTTATAACCCAATTATTCTAACAGTTATCTGCGATCCTCCCTACATATTTACTCCTATAATTCCTGCTGACTATCGGGAAGCCTATAATACAACGCCATTAAAGTAATTATTCACTTCTTATTTCTAAGTTCCACCCACATACCCTCAGTATCCTTGCAATGTTTTATATTTCCTTATGATGTAGGACCCATTTGGCCCATGGAGTCTCTGTTAGCTATCAGCAACCCCATCACCCTATTTATTATTTCACCACATACCCATTAAATCTTTACTGATTTTCCTACTGTCTCCTTACACCAAAAGTAATTTACAGTAGCCAGTTAACCTACCAACCAGTCCATCTTTGGGAAGTGGAAGAAATCATAGTAATAAAGGGAAACGCATGCAGTGGCAGGGAATCTCAAGTATTGGGCTACAAATAATTTGCAAAATCAAAGCAACTAAGAAAAACAATGTCAATGCTCTTCTTTCACCATAAAAAATAATAACTTTAAAGTGAACCAAATTAAAAAAAACCTCTAATATGTATCTTATACATCACACTCACTCATGCCAAGATTTAAATCTAAGCTATCTATCTATCTATATCTATCTATATACTTTTAAAACTCTCTGGCTGTCGTACGTCTGTACGTCCGTACGTCCAACGTTCTGCTTGACCTGTGCCGCCTTTGATACCGCCCCTGGCCCACACAGCGCGCGGAAAGGCCCATATTTTTTACCATTTCCAAAGAGATGACATTTATCTTTACAAATAGCCACTCCTGATTAAATTCGGTCCTGTTTATGTACACCTTTTAAAATAAAATCCACCCCCCCCCCACCCCCATGTGATTTTCTCCGATTGTCTCTGATTTTCTCCGAAAATGACGCCATCTTTTTTTCGCTGATTTTCTCCGATTGTTTCCGAAAACGACGCCATCTTTTTTTCGACGATTTTCACCCCGGGGTCTGAAGCACGTTCGGGTAAAACACCCCGGGGTGTCAAGCACTTTCGGGGACCAGACCCAACGGGTCTGCACTTGGTCTAGTATACTTTTAAAACTCTGTGTGCGGGTGTATGTCATTTTGCCTTTGAAACGTATCTCCTCGCAACCAGACGCAAACACGCGGAGATTTTTACAATTTCGGTAGGGATTTAACATGATTTCAGAAATCCACTCCTCTCTAAATTCGGTCAATTATTTCCCCAGATTTTTTTTTTTTTTTTTTTTTTTTTAATTTTTATTTATTAGAAGTACATTACATTACAACCACATACATTAATACTCGTCATTTATATCTTCTTACAATTAATGTACTCCCTTTATTTTTTTTTTTACACTAGAAAAAGAAAAGATTGAAAGAAAGAAGAAAGTGAAGGAAAAAGTGCAAGTGTAGAAAAGTGTAGAAAATGTAACAACAAAAAAGGACGAAGACCCTATAAGAGCGAAATTAAAAACAAAAAGAAAAAGAGTTAAGAAATAGGCCCTAAGAAAAGAAAAGAGAAAGAGAAAAAAAGAGAAACAAATGTTTTTTTTTTTGAGCATCACGTAAATAGGACATACCAACTCTTCAACTATCATCCCCCCTTACCTGACCTCAATTTTTTATTTTTTTAAAGTACTTTTGCACCCTATGTTTGTAATAATTTTATAAATGCAGACCACGTCAGGTGGAAGTGATCTGGTTTACCTGCTAGGAGGAGTCTTATCTCTTCTAGGTGTAATGTTTCAAACATATTTGAAATCCACATATTTATAGTTGGTATTGGAGCCTTCTTCCAAAATTTTAGAATTAGCTTTTTTCCAGTTATTAACCCATAGTCCATTAATTTCTTTTGAAACACATTTAGTTCTGGATCATCTTCCGTTATTCCGAAGATAATCCATTCTGCTTTGGGTATCAGTCTTGTTTTAAATAACTTTGTAAAGATTTCAAAAATGTCATTCCAAAATTTTTGAATTTTTGTACAGAAGACAAATGAGTGCGCTATAGTTGCTTCTTGGGATTGACATTTATCACAAATAGATGATACGTTTGGGAAAATTTTATGAATTTTAGTTTTCGAATAATATAATCTATGTAAAATTTTAAATTGTATTAAAGTGTGTCTTACATTAATCGAGCATTTATGCACGTTTAATAAGTATTCATTCCAACTTTCCTTTGAAATTTTAATAGCTAACTCTTGTTCCCAGTCTCTTCTGATACCCTCCGTAGATGGTATTTGTGCATTTAAGATAATATTATACAAATATGATATTAAGTTTGCTGATTCCGCTTTTATCTGCATTGCCTCGTCCAGTACATCTGCTGGGTTATTATGATGATCTTTTGTATATTTTTTCAAATAGTCGCATATTTGAAAGTATTTAAAATATTGATTATTTCCGAGTTTATATTTTATTTGTAATTGTTGAAATGAAAGTAATTTTCCAGTTTCATACAAGTCACCAAGCGTTTTAATTCCTAGTCTATCCCATTGTGTATAAGCTTTATCTATAATAGAAGGACTAAACGAAGGGTTATTGACTATAGGTAATAAAAGTGATAAGTTTCTTAATTTTAAATTTTGTTTTATTTGTTTCCAAATACGGATTGTACTATGAATAATTGGGTTCTTATTATAGTTTATGTTATTCAATTTCATTGGAGAGAGGAGGATCGCTCCAATGTTTCTAGAGGAGCAATCCTCTTTCTCCATTACAATCCAGTCTACTTGCTGGGCGGAGTTATCCATCAGTTGAATCATGTTTTTAATATTTACTGACCAATAATAATACATAAAATTAGGTAGTGCTAGACCCCCCAATACTTTAGGTTTATTCAGATGGGTTTTTTGTATTCTATGTGATTTATAGTCCCATATAAAATTAGTGATATCTGAGTCGAGTTTTTAAAAAAACTTCTTAGGTAAGTATATAGGAATTGATTGAAATAGGTATAAAATTTGTGGTAAAAAGATCATTTTTATTGCGTTTATTCGGCCTATTAAAGACATCGGGAGCGTTTTCCAGAATTTAATTAATGTATTCAGTTTATTAAGTAGGGGGTCAAAATTTGCCCTGAACATACCTTGATATGTTCTGGTAATTTCGATTCCCAAATATTTAAATTTTTCTGTAGCTATTTTAAAAGGGAATTTTAAAAGATGTGTTGAATCTTTCGGTTTTATTGACATAATTTCACTTTTATTCCAATTTATTCTATATCCAGAAAAAGATCCGAAGTCTTCAATTAAATTTAATATATTTGGTATAGTGATTTGAGGTTTTGTAATATACAATAATATATCATCCGCGTATAAAGATATTTTATTATATGAGTCTTTAGTATTATATCCATGAATATCAGGGTGTATTCTAATTTTTTCTGCTAGCGGTTCAATAATGAGAGCAAACAGCTGTGGTGATAATGAGCATCCTTGTCTATTTCCCCTTGATAGTTACAATTTCGGTAGGGATTTAACATGATTTCAGAAATCCACTCCTCTCTAAATTCGGTCAATTATTTCCCCAGATTTTGAATAAAGTTGTTCACAAAACTCACTTTTAAAAAGATAATCGCCGCTTGCCAGCTGCTGACGTCACAATGCCCACATGCCCACCAATCAAGTCCCACCTGCTTCCTGGCCCCGCCCCTCCACCGCTGTGGAATAATGTAGCTGCTGTCAACGCGCATGCGCAGTTTTCCACGAGGTACGTTCGCCCACCCATCCCCCCCGTTCTTCAAAAGGCACAGAAAGATCGAGAAAGTTCTGCAGAACAAAGATTCTACAGCTCAGCTATAGGATCTTTGTTCTGCAGATCTCGGGGTCAGCGGCGCCTCATGCGCTGAACCTTCTCCTCACTGCCGGCGCAGCTCATGAACCCCCACCCCTCCCATCCCCCGCCCGCCTGCCCGCTCATTCCAGCTGTGGGTTTCCAGAGAGTCAGAAGCCGCTTCTGTCTCTCTCCTCATTTGGCAGCCCACTCACACGCCCTGCTCCCCTCCACCCCCCCCCCCCCCACCTCCCCTCCTCTTCTGACATCCTCCCCTCTCCTTCCTCCCTCTCTCCCCTCTCCTCTCTACCAAAGATCCTATGCCGCTATAGGATCTTTACTCTCTCTTGAACTCTCCTCATAAGTTCTGCAGCTCCGTTCCGCTACCGTTGAGCTTTGTCCTCACAGCCGGCGCAGCTTGCGAAGCCCCGCTCGCCTGCGCGCCCCTCCCATCCCCTGCGCGCTCATTCCAGCTGTGGGTTTCCAGTGAGTCAGAACCGGTGCTTCTTTGCTGTGAACGCTCGCTCCTGGGCGAACGCGTCTTGCCTTAGCGGCTTTAAAGGGCTGTTGTCAGCTGGCAGTTATCAACGGCTGCAGGCGTCGCGAGGCCGAGTTACGTCAACCCCCCCCCCCCCACCCCCTGACGCGTGCTGGCATTTGGCTCTCTGACTCCTCCCTCCCTCTGCCATCTGTGTTGCTGTTCTGTGTTCCTCTCTGATCGAGCAAGTTCTGCAGATCCGGAAGACAGGCGAGATCCTGGGGAGGTGAAGAGGGGGAGTAGGGGGATTGAGGGAGAGGAGGGAGCAGGGAGGGAGAGGGGGTATGGGGAGGTGAGGAGGGAGAGTGTGGGAATAGAGGGAGAGGAGTAAGGGTGATAGGGAGTGGGGAATAGATGGGCTGCCCCCACCTCTCCCCCTCCCTTCCCCCCCTACCTCTCCACCTCCCTTCCCCCCCACCTCTCCCCCTCTCCCCCTCCCTTCCCCCCACCTTCCCTTCCCCCCCCTCAGCCCTCTCTCTCCCCCTCTATCTCCTCCCATCTCTCACCCCTCCTCCCCCACCCTCCCCCCACACCTACCCTCCCTCTCGTCCTCCCCTCCACCCCCTCTCCCGCTGTCTCTGCCCCTTTTTCTCTGTCTCTCCCCATTCTCTCTCTGCTCTCACTCTCTACCCCCCCTCCCTCTCTAGACGCGCCTGCGATTTGGGGGCTATGCGTCAGTGGATAGGGCGGTTATGGGGTAAAAGGAACAAATGAATAATATTAATATAATATCAAGGGGGGTAGTTAGCATGTGTGCGGGGAGTAGTTAGTGTGTGTGACGCCGCATGCCGTCCCCCCAGCCCCCCCCTCCCCCGCAAACACACGTTGGAACAGACCTAACGGGTCTGCACTTGGTCTTGTTAAATCTAAACTTAAGTTCTTTCGTGTTTGCATTGTAAATGTATTACCATGCATAGAATTCCTTCATAGGAATTGGTGCAAAAAGATTGCATGTCACTAATGACTTCAGGAAAATTATGAAACTGAATTTATCTAGCCACAATAAATCATAAATTATTTTTGAGATTTTGAGTATCTGCATTTTTTATTAGATTTTTCAAATAAAATGTTATTCCTGCACTTTAGACTAATTTAGGTTTGTGTTGATGGTGATATTTTTGTACTACTTTAGAAGTTAATGTGATGCAAAAGATTAATCTATATTTAAAAACTGCTTTCCTGCGCCTTAAGCATGTCATCTGGCCAATCTGTGGAATAACATTCTGCGTAGTGCCAGTGGGGTTAAGAAATTATGCACCTGTGTACATTTGCTTTAATTGCTGTTACTTGGGTTGTTGAGCAAATACTGTTACGGTACCAACCAACCAACATGGAGGCAAGTTGTATCTTTCTCTGGCGTTCCTCATGCCATTTTCCTACTCTCCTCAGACTGCATTGCCAATGTCCAGCAAGGTGATCAAATATATATTTGATTCTAAATTCATATTTTGCTGCAAGATTTTGTAATGCAAATATTTTTAGTTCTATGTAATGTAATTAAAAAATAGAACGTGTTGTTTATTGTATTTTTGTTTTCAAAAGTAACCTGCAAACTGATGGAACACTGATCTTGGTTGACTCATTTGCACTGATCTTGTGTAATTGGGACATTATGTAAGTGGTTCAATGTCTGTACAGGTCAATAATCCTGAGGTGTTACTTTTTAACTTCCTTTCAACTCCAATCAGCCACTCCAAAAAAAATTGTGGTGCAGTTTGTTGCCTAAAATGCAAACTAATCAGTAAAACAAATCGCAAAATGCAGCTGTCGCAGCATATAATCAATAAAATAATTGGGATAGCTGGGCTTCTTAAAATTGACAGACGACTCTTCATCACTTTGTAAAACACTTTGTATCCATATTATATCCAAAAGCAAACTATGGATTTTTCCTAAGTTGTGATATTGAAACACAATCAAAATAATGTAAATATTATAAACATTTTGACTTCGGAAATTTCATCTTTTATTTAATAATTTCATGTTCCACAGCACTTCATGGTGTTTTTCTTTTGAGGTACAAAATATAAGTAACCCAACACAGATACACAGCAGAACAAGCAGCATATGTGGAGAGAAAGACTTAACTTTTCAGATCAATGACCTTCTGTAAGTTCAGATCCCTAACCTGAAGTGAGAGATCACTAACCTGAAATGCATGATCTGCTGTTATTCTGGCATTTTCTACTTCATCAGATATCTAATATTGACATTATTTTGATTTAGTATATTTGGGGCTTAGTTACTTTAATGAGACAACCAGCTAATATACACACGCCAGGCCTTTTCACCATGTAAGATTGATGACAAATCATTTGTATTTCATTTTGAAAGATGGATGGACAAGAAAAGGCACCCATCACCACTCTGTGGAGGAAGGAACTGCAGATGCTGGTTTAAACCGAAGATAGACACAAAAAGCTGGAGTAACTCAGCGGGACAGGCAGCATCTCTGGAGAGAAGGAATGGGTGATGTTTCGGGTCGAGACCTTTCAGATTGGGAAGTGGTCTGTGGAATTCTCTTGAGTAGCTGGATGGAGCTTTGAGTTTAAATTACTCTTATAGGCTGCACTTTCAAAAATACATCACCTCACTCGAGTAATTATGTTGGGGTGAATAAAAATGAGAGATTAATAGCTGATGTGTTTGCCCAAAGGTTGAATAGCAATGTAAACGATGTGGCATGCTCAACATTTATTCCGGATTGGAAGTAGTTTGTGATGCACAGAAATTGAATTACTGTGCCATTTTTCCAACAGAGTATCCACCCAGAAGGTCTTGTTTCCATACTGAAGAAAGGAAATTCAGACAAAGAGATCAGACAGACACAACAGAAGCAGTCAAAGAGAAGAGTAAGATTTCAAGATCCCCAAGACATATTTGATCAGGGTAAGATAATGACTTGTCAGTATTACTGAAGGTTTCCTGAGTATATTTTAGATATAAATACCGATTCTTAATTTTGTAATGTAAGTGATATAAAATCAAATCTCAAATGCTCATAGCCCAATTTAATGTGAAGTTTGATCTGTGCAACAGTAAAATATAATTACTGATTGAAATCTAAATACAAATCTTTAAGTTTTTGCATCCATCTTTTGTACTTGCTATTGTAAGTCACTGGGTTTTTGTGGAAACAATCTGAGTTTAGTTTAGAGATACATTGTGGAAACAGGCCCTTCAGTCCAAGCCGACCGGTAAGCTATTTCTATGTTATCCCAGTTACATATTCTACACACTAAGGGCAATTTACAGAAGTCAATTCAGCTACAAACCTGAACTTCTTTGAAATATGGGAGGAAACCAGAGCACCCAGAGAAAACCCACGCGGTTACAATGTGAACGTTCGAACTTCATACAGACACCAGACGTAGTCGGGATCGAACCCCAGTGTCTGGCGCTGTATGGCAGCAACTCTACCACTGTGCCACCCTTTGATACAATATAAGATTGGACATTGATAGAATGAGTTTGTGCATGTTAATGTTTGTTTATGGTTAATATGCAGTTTTATGCATGTAAAGTATATATATTATAACAGAGCCATGGGTATATGGTGAAAACTGAGTGCTTTAATGTTACTTTGGCTGTAATTTATTTTTTAAACATCATAAGATCATGTGATAGGAGCAGAATTAGGCCATTCGGACCAACAAGTCTACTCCGCCATTAAATCATGGCTGATCTATCTCCCTCCTAACCCCGTTCTCCTGCCTTCTCCCCATAATCTCTAGCACCTCTGAAAACAAGGACTTAGTGTCCAGTCAGTTTTCCAAGTCCTGATTTTCATGGGTTCATTTTATTTTTCTACCTCTCCAGTTTTACTTCTAAATATGTCATTTGATATTTATCTGTCTCCCAGATAGAAGATGGTAATTGTGGGCTTCAAGTACCCAGTAATACTACAAAACTTTGTGTGCATCTGGTTGCCAAGGTGGCAACCTTTAAATCCTTACAGATTAAAAGTATGAGTGAAGGGGGATCTTTGATAAATATGGGAATTTATACAATGGGAAGCTGTCAAGTGGCTTTCAAGTGCTTTATATTCCTCCTGTAGGGATGTTTATTTTAATTTGCATCCTTCTTCCTGGTAACAATGAGATTAAATCCTGACCGCATTAATGTTTGCAGAGAGCAGAGGGAATTGCCCTAACAAAAAGCATTATTTAAAATGAATTGCTGTTGAAGCACTGAAATTAATCAAAAATGTTTCTTGATTTTGATGCTATAATCTCACTGGTTCACATATTATCCCATGAGTGAAGTTTGTTATTGGAAGCTCACTGAACCTGCTGTATTTTTTAAAGTGACTTTTGGGGAATGCCTTCATTCTTATGTAATCTGCATACTGATGTATCTGATCTAATATGATGATCTGTACATCTTGCAGAGCAACTCGTGATCAAAATGATCATGACCTTTTCGCTGCTCCTTTCAGCAAAGAGACATTCATCTCAAAGATGAGCACAGTAATAAAATAGCAATGCCTGCTTCTAACTCACAGGGCTGACAGACACGTCCCAGTTCTTTTTGCACTCTTCTCTCCCCCTTGCAATTAGTACTTTTCTCAGAGGTATTCCATGCTCTTTTTATAATCATCTGATTTTTTTTTTTTAAGTCTCTTGGTGACAAGATGAAGTAAGGTTCTTTACTGTTCTTTCAAGAATCTCATTGGGAATGTACAGGGAAAAATAAACAATGTGCAGCCAGTGTATGATAAATATTTATGATTACATGTGAACAAACCATCCTGCATTATAAATAATTATGTTTTTCTTTTTATATATCATTCCTTCAACCTTAATGTGTTACATTTTCTACTGCAGCTAATTTATCATAGAAGTTGAAAAATAGAAACCATAACATCCATTACAATTATTTTGCACAGTATGTGTACATCTACTTTCTTACCTCCCCAAATGCCTTGATTTCCAGGGAGTCCAAGAAACCATTGGTGTAAAAATACAATGTTTGAACATCCACAATTCCCTGGTATAGAGAATTCCAAAGGTTCATAATCCACAAAATGAATTTTCTGCTCGCCTTCATTCTTAAAAGGCCAATTCACAGAGTCACTTCAGCATGGAAACAGGCACATTGGTCTTCCGAGCCCATGCCTACCAACAACCATCCATTTCTTCTAATCCTACCTTAATCCCATTTTATTCTTTCTCAATCTCAAATCATATTGGGTACCATGCAGAGCTTTTATTCAGGAATCAATCCTGTTTGTGCTATGAAAGACAGAGCTGTTTCATACAGTCAGTGTTTAATCTCATGTTTATGTGATTTAGCTGTTTGTATAATTAGAATTCTCAAAACCGATGTTTCAAAATATGGTAAAATCTACTCTGGGAAAAATGAAAGTGGTTTCAACAGAAAGCAGGTTCAACAGAAAACAATACTGATAAGAGAAGTTCCAAATAATGCTTTATTTATGGATCAATTAAAGATTTACAATGCTGTAAAGCAATAATAGTCAAGAGTGTTTATTTGCCAGATGCACTGGATATGAACCAGAACAATTAATTTCCTACTTGCTGCGGCACATCAGGCACATATTAAATGCAACAGCAACAATAGATATACAATAAATTATCACTCTTAAGTCAACCAGACCAGGATAGTGAAATAAAATCAAAGTACGTTGAGCAATGTATACATTTACCAGCACCAGCTTGAGCCAACAGGTTCACTCAACAACTATTCTTACCTTCCGCTGACTGTAAACAATTGATTGAGCATCTCTTTTTATTTAAATTTTAGACTACAGCTCTGCATATTTCAACAGGACCCCATTCTTGTTTATATTTGTCGTGTTTATCATTTAGAATGGCTGACATTTATGATAAATGGAATTTGGAAAAGCTGTCTGTTCTTTGTTCACTTACAATAGTCTTACAGATGTTCATTTTACATCTTAGTTGCTTTCATAATACTTTCGCATGAAAACTACCTCGTTTTCTGAATAGAATCACCTAAGCATCTTTAAACAAGCCCTCTGATCATTCTCACCACCGGTAGCTAAAAATCTCTTGGTGTGGCTTCTTGTCCTCATTTTTGATCAATTGTTACTCATTTGTTCTTTCACAAATTCTCTCTAGATCATACATACTCCTTGTGTAAGAAGGAACTGCAGATGCTGGTTTAAATCGAAGATAGACACAAAAAGCTGAAGTAACTCAGCGGGACAGGCAGCAACTCTGGAGAGAAGGAATGGGTGACGTTTCGGGTCTCGACCCAAAACGTCACCCATTCCTTCTTTCCAGAGATGCTGCCTGTCTCGCCGAGTTACTCCCGCTTTTTGTGTCTATACATATTCCTTGTCCTTTTCCTGCCTTGAATTAAAATGTAACATTCTTACCTGGAGCTCAAGTCTTATTTACAGATTCTTAGTAAAAGCTAATGCTCTTGGCTGTATTTTAAAACATGCACATGTCCAATCATTATTCCTTTGACTTTAACACCATTTAAGCTGCCAAACCTTAGATGCATTCAATAATTAAAATGAGATGTCTTTTTGAATCATTTTCCCCCCAAAAAACATTACTATCTTTGCTCATTCAACAATTCTACTACGTTTTTTTTTCTCTGCGGTAACCCATTTTGATATCTTTGATTTGTAAATAGGTGGGAGATTTATTTGACCATTAGCACACCTGGGATTTTAAAACTGTGAGTCTAAACATGAGAGGTTTAATGTTACATAAACATAAAGTTGGTTTTGATTATCTTGTGGTGACTGTAGTCCATCATTTAGAACCAATACTAGGATAACATAGAACTAATGAATGGGTGATTGTTGGTCGGCGTGGATTCGGTGGGCCAAAGGGCCCGTTTCCACAATGTATCTCTAAATTAAACCAAACTATATGTAGAGCATGATGTAATGGCAATTTCAATCCTTTCCATTGGCATTACTACACAGGCAGGGAGGAGTGAATCGAACTTGCGCAGTAGATGATAAAAACAAATCTTCCAGTATTTATTTCAAGTTTCATTGATTTTTATTGAAGTGGTTGTAAACACAAAGAAGTGAACATACCAGATCCTCTTTATTCTTATACAAACTGTAGCTTTCTGTTCTTGCTATCTGAACTGGTAAAAACTATATTCCTTCTCTCCTGCCGGTTCCAGTCGATCTGACCACTCCCTGTGGTTTCGCTAGCCTCATCCGATATTTATCTTGTGGAAGATTAATTTATATCATCTACTGCGTAAGTTCGATTCACTCCTCCCTGCCTGTGTAGTAATGCCTGTGGATTCGCTAGCCTCATCTGAAGGCTATGCAAAGGCTACTGCGGAGACTTTAAACTAGAACGGTTGGGGGAGGGACTCAAATAGAGAAAGCTAGTAGACAGTGTAGGAGGCAGAGAAGGGAAGCGCTGAGACCCAACATGTAGGGGGGAAAGAAGAAAAAAGTAATAAACAGAGAATAAGAGGTGATGGGTTTCTTAAATGTGTAAGCAGAGAGACAGAGGGGTGTAAAATGAGGGTAGAAGCAATAGGTAGCAAGGTGAAAAGTAAAAGTGGTAGGCAGACAAATCCAGGGCAAAAATCAAAAAGGGCCACTTTTCAACATAATTATATAAGGGGTAAAAGCGGTGTAAAAACAAGCCTGAAGGCTTTGTGTCTCAATGCAAGGAGCATTCGTAATAAGGTGGATGAGTTGAATGTGCAGATAGCTATTAATGATTATGATATAGTTGGGATCACGGAGACATGGCTCCAGGGTGACCAAGGCTGGGAGCTGAACATCCAGGGATATTCAATATTCAGGAGGGATAGACAGAAAGGAAAAGGAGGTGGGGTAGCGTTGCTGGTTAGAGAGGAGATTAACGCAGTGGAAAGGAAGGACATGAGCTTGGAGGATGTGGAATCGATATGGGTAGAGCTACGAAGCACTAAGGGGCAGAAAACGCTAGCGGGTGTTGTGTACAGGTCACCTAACAGTAGTAGTGGAGTTGGGGATGGCATCAAACAGGAAATTAGAAATGCGTGCAACAAAGGTAAAACAGTTATAATGGGTGACTTCAATCTACATATAGATTGGGTGAATCAAATTGGCAGGGGTGCTGAGGAAGAGGATTTCTTGGAATGTATGCGGGATAGTTTTCTAAACCAACATGTAGAGGAACCAACGAGAGAGCAGGCTATTCTAGACTGGGTATTGAGTAATGAGGAAGGGTTAGTTAGCAGTCTTGTTGTGCGTGGCCCCTTGGGCAAGAGTGACCATAATATGGTTGTTCTTCATTAGGATGGAGAGTGACATTGTTAATTCAGAAACAAGGGTTCTGAACTTAAAGAAATGTAACTTTGAGGTTATGAGACGTGAATTGGCCAAGATTGACTGGCAATTGATTCTTAAAGGGTTGATGGTGGATATGCAATGGAAGGCATTTAAAGACTGCATGGATGAACTACAACAATTGTTCATCCCAGTTTGGCAAAAGAATAAATCAGGGAAGGTAGTGCATCCGTGGATAACAAGGGAAATCAGGGATAGTATCAAAACAAAAGATGAAGCGTACAAATTAGCCAGAAAAAGCAGCCTACCAGAGGACTGGGAGAGATTCAAAGTCCAGCAGAGGAGGACAAGGGCTTAATTAGGAAAGGGAAAATAGATTATGAAAGAAAACTGGCAGGGAACATAAAAACTGACTGCAAAAGCTTTTATAGATATGTGAAGAGAAAAAGATTAGTTAAAACAAATGTAGGTCCCTTGCAGTCAGAAACAGGTGAATTGATCATGGGGAACAAGGACATGGCAGACCAATTGAATAACTACTTTGGTTCTGTCTTCACTAAGGAAGACATAAATAATCTGCCGGAAATAGCAGGGGACCGGGGGTCAAATGAGATGGAGGAACTGAGTGAAATCCAGGTTAGCCGGGAAGTGCTGTTAGGTAAATTGAATGGATTAAAGGCCGATAAATCCCCAGGGCCAGATAGGCTGCATCCCAGAGTACTTAAGGAAGTAGCCCCAGAAATAGTGGATGCATTAGTGATAATTTTTCAAAACTCTTTAGATTATGGAGTAGTTCCTGAGGATTGGAGGTAGCTAATGTAACCCCACTTTTTAAAAAGGGAGGGAGAGAGAAAACGGGGAATTACAGACCAGTTAGTCTAACGTCGGTAGTGGGGAAACTGCTAGAATCAGTTATTAAAGATGGGATAGCAGCACATTTGGAAAGTGGTGAAATCATTGGACAAAGTCAGCATGGATTTATGAAAGGTAAATCATGTCTGACGAATCTTATAGAATTTTTCGAGGATGTAACTAGTAGAGTGGATAAGGGAGAACCAGTGGATGTGTTATATCTGGAGTTTCAGAAGGCTTTCGACAAGGTCCCACATAAGAGATTAGTATACAAACTTAAAGAACACGGTATTGGGGGTTCAGTATTGATGTGGATAGAGAACTGGCTGGCAGACAGGAAGCAAAGAGTAGGAGTAAACGGGTCCTTTTTCAGAATGGCAGGCAGTGACTAGTGGGGTACCGCAAGGCTCAGTGCTGGGACCCCAGCTATTTACGATATATATTAATGATTTGGACGAGGGAATTGAATGCAACATCTCCAAGTTTGCGGATGACACAAAGCTGGGGGGCAGTGTTAGCTGTGAGGAGGATGCTCGGAGGTTGCAAGGTGACCTGGATAGGCTGGGTGAGTGGGCAAATGCATGGCAGATGCAGTATAATGTGGATAAATGTGAGGTTATCCACTTTGGTGGCAAAAACAGGAAAGTAGACTATTATCTGAATGGTGGCCGATTAGGAAAAGGGGAGATGCAATGAGACCTGGGTGTCATGGTACACCAGTCATTAAAAGTAGGCATGCAGGTGCAGCAGGCAGTGAAGAATGGTTTGTTAGCATTCATAGCAAAAGGATTTGAGTATAGGAGCAGGGAGGTTCTACTGCAGTTGTACAGGGTCTTGGTGAGACCACACCTGGAGTATTGCGTACAGTTTTGGTCTCCTAATCTGAGGAAAGACATTCTTGCCATAGAGGGAGTACAGAGAAGGTTCACCAGACTGATTCCTGGGATGTCAGGACTTTCATATGAAGAAAGACTGGATAGACTCGGCTTGTACTCGCTAGAATTTAGAAGATTGAGGGGGGAATCTTATAGAAACGTACAAAATTCTTAAAGGGTTGGACAGGCTAGATGCAGGAAGATTGTTCCCGATGTTGGGAAAGTCCCGAACAAGGGGTCACATTTTAAGGATAAGGGGGAAATCTTTTAGGACCGAGATGAGGAAAACATTTTTCACACAGAGAGTGGTGAATCTCTGGAATTCTCTGCCACAGAAGGTAGTTGAGGCCAGTTCATTGGCTATATTTAAGAGGGAGTTAGATGTGGCCCTTGTGGCTAAAGGGATTAGTGGGTATGGAGAGAAAGCAGGTACAGGATACTGAGTTGGATGATCAGCCATGATCATATTGAATGGCGGTGCAGGCTCGAAGGGCTGAATGGCCTACTCCTGCACCTATTTTCTATGTTTCTATGTATGTCACGCCCATCTACGTATCAAAATCCCACCCCCAAGCGTACAAAATAATTCTGCAAGAAATTTCTAGACAAAATAATAAAATATGCTAACAGTAACTAGCCTAAGCAAGAATGGCTCCTACACATGATTTTCCATTAGAACATTCAGGACATTAGAAAAATACATGCATAAGGGATGCCACAAAACAGTCTACACACCCTGATTGAGGCCTATTATTACTGAGACTTCGTCGTATAACTTGAATATAGAGAGCCAGTGAAATTGGCCTTGTGTATTGGACTAGGTGTGTGTAGGTGGAAGGGGAGTCCAGTGGCGATTCCAAGCAGCAGGTCAGGTCCAGTGTGATTTTGGCTGCTTCTAATTTCTTGTACCGACAGCTGAATGCATCTTTTGACATTTGTACTCAATTTAGAAATCAAGTCATGAAATAAGTGACACCTTAAGTATTATAAGGGGTAATGTTTTCAAATATCAAATCAGTAAAAGAAGTAATCAATCAGTTAGGAATAATTGCAAATTCACTTTCTATAAGATAAGTTTGAATGTTATTGGAAATATCATACATTAATGTGCTCATTTTTTGTTATTTCTCCTTAGATGAAGGAACTGGAGATTCCTGTCTTCTCTTAGTCCTACTGTGTATTGTCACCGTACTTCTTAGTGTCCTAGGAACAGCACTTTATTGTACATTTGGAGATCTGGAGTCCAGTGTATGCAGAGACTTTACAACACAGATGGATTTTTACTGTACTCAGTTCCAACAAGGCATCGCAAAAGTGAAGCACTGGTTGTTGTTTTCTTAAATAACAGTTTATCCACATATAATAGAAATCATTGTGTAAATAGGGATTCAGATGGACCACAATGAGCAGTTAATCATCTTGATGCTCGCACTGCAGTGCACTAACTACTGTGGAATGTAACTGGCATTAGGTCACAACACAGGAACTTAAATAATGAAACTTCAGACCTCAACAAAACTCGTAGCTTGTTGACATGACTTCCTTTAATAGCTTGATACACAAGGAAGACTGAATATACAACACGGTCAATAATGTTCGCTGACTACATATGAATAGCAGGCTTGTCAATCATTTTCAGAAGAAATTATTTTTGTATAATTTGCTTGTTAGGATACTCTGCACTTAAGGATATAATAAATTGGATTCATAATTTATCATGTGAATGACAGTTACAGTAGATAATTATGCACTTGATATTTATTTCTGTTTTTACATTGCTCTTTTGAAGAAAAATCATGCTATCTATAGGTTTTGATTGCATATTTTTATTAGTTAGATTCCTTCACCCATGTCTCTTTCTCAATTATAACTTTTTACTACTCATTATCAGTGATTATGATATCTGTTAATCTTACTTAGTTCACAATCTATTTCCTTCTGCAGTTTAAAAAAATGCAAATATATAAATGAATTAATTTTTGAGAAGATTATTATTGAAGGTTAGAAATATACATTGTCATTGTTCATTTAGCCATGTGACAGGATATTCACTGAGTATTAGTGCATTATTTTCTATTATTTGCTGCTTTTACTTACTGATTGTTCAAATATAATAATTCTGATTTAAACTGTAGGAGTGAATGTAAATTATAACTTTGAGGCAGTGAGCTCCTTCATCTATATGTTTATTGTTAAATTCACTTTCATTTCAAACAATGGGAAAATAATTGTTAAAATGTGTTGTGCTAATGTTGTGCTTTGTGATGCTTTCTGATTATTTTGTTATATTTACAGAAGTAGAGTAAACATTCAGGACACTATTATTTTCAGACCTACTGTCAGTGAAATGATCCAGGTTAACATTTATAATGTCTCAATATAGTAGATTCTTGCCTCAGCAATGTTGGGAGAAAAGGGATAATCAAATGACGAAGAATGTCTAAATAAAGGCTGATTTCAACCAAAAGCACAAACTTGGTGAAATGATCCTGGGTATTTGCTTACATCCTTCTGGGCAGTATTACTTATGTTTGTAATTAAGGTACCAGCCCTCTAGCAAATTTACCAATGGACTCATTTCACTGAACTTTCATAATTACATCTAACTTATGTGTGTTGAACGTTTGTGTTCTGCAAGATAAAACTTTCTCTCACGTTGGTATGTTTTGCTTGACTTCGTTGTATTCTAAAGCTAACTTGATTTCTATTTTAAGGCAGGGACACTGTTTTCCTTGCTGAGTCCTGGTCACAAAAGTGTGCTGCAGCCTCAGGCGTCAAATTTGAATAGTCTTGGCAGGAAGAGGTTTAAAAATTAATTTTGTTATTATGGAGGTGCATTGCATCACAAAGCACAATATTGTAACACATGCACTATCATTTCATAGTTGCATCACCTTCATTGTATGAAGTATTAATCTTGTATATTAAGAAATTACAATTCAAACACATAGAATTAGTTTATTTTAGAAAATGGGAAATACATTTTGAGAAAATAAGAGCAGGTCTCTATCCAAATGTATGCATATACTGTTTAATAATGCTTGTAGAAAATATTGAATAATTATCTCATCCTCATTGTCACTGCACATACTTTAAGTCTTGCTTTCTATACAGATTTCTATCTTCTAATTTGTTGGCAGCTGCAAACATTATTTATTGCAATCAATTACACAGTGCAAGAAACTTATATTCGGTTGGTCAGTACTAAAAGAAATGTTGTTTTGCTGTTTCCTGTTTGATTTTTTTTCCCCCTTTGTAAAACATGCATTATTTCTGCATTTAGCTCGGTGTCACTGGTCGTTAACAGAGAGCAGTCATGATTATGCTCCTCAGATATAAACTTATTTCTAGAATATTGAACAACACTGGCAGACTGAACGAGGAGGCTTGCCAGTGAATTGATCCTCAGACTGAATGATGTAATCACTTGAGCTTTAGGAAAGGGCCTTAAATTTTAGCAAAACAACTTTTAACTTTTATGTCTAAAGTTGCTAACTTTAAACGTCAACTGTAATATAGTGCATAATAAAAGGCGCTATACAATAGCCATGAATTACTGGCTGGTTCAGTACACAACTATAAATTAAAGATATGGAACTTAATTTATTGAATATAGATTGTATGTAGAGCAAATCATTTGGATTTATATTCCTCCTGTTTTTGTAAATTCTAGCATGTAAAATTTCAGAAATCTAAGATTTGAACTATGTAATCCTAGGTTACTGCAGCTGAGTTCCTAATCTGTGAATCGTTAAAATATTTCTGTTCATTTTGTATTGTGGAAGACTTTTGGGATTGTTCACAAGAAATGTATAAATGTAATCACAACCATGATATGAAGCATAGTAATTGTATCACTGCATTGATTTAAAATGCAAAATGACAGAGAAATGTAATTTGAAGACGAGCTGGTTGTTGTAAAGTGCTTTACATGATTTCCATGTAAATTGATCATGCATTTTAAGATTACAACGTGTGCTTTGAATCTCTTACAAATAGAAAATAGTGTTAAACTTAATTGATTTTTATTTGGTGACTTTTCCACATTGAGTTCCTCATTTTAAAATCAGTTTATTTATCATACAACTTTCAAACTCTGTAAAGTTCCAACAATACAAAGACGTGCTGGTTGGGAGATTATTTGCTTATTGTACATTATCCCATGTGTGTGGAAGGGGGGGGGGGGGGGGGTTGTTATGCATGTGAGAATAGTTTACAGGGAAATAAGTGGGGAGGAATAAGACTTAATGCAATGCTCCAAGAGCAGGCAAATACTTAATGGGTCTCCTATGTTGCGAGATATGTGAAAAATATCACATCCCCACCCCACTTGGACTCCCACCTATTATTTCTCTACTCCCCCCTGGCTTGATAATCTGCAACTCTTCAAACTTGTCTCACACGTACTGTTCGTATCTCTGGCCTTTGTCCCAACCATCTGCCTGTCAATAAAATACCCCTCGCCTGTGTCAACCTATTGCCTGCCACCCTTTGTCCTCCTGCTCCACTTTTCTAGCTATGTTCACTCTCCCTGAAATCAGTTGAAGGATCTCGACCCAAGACGTCACCTATCTATGTTCTCCAGAGATGCTGTCTGACCTGCGGAGTTACTCCAGCATTTCTGTACTTCAACAGATTAACATTCTTCCTTAAATAAGGATGTTAATACTGCACATTGTACTCTAGATATGGTGACTGTTTTACTGCTGTAGTGCCACTAATCCTTTCATATTTAGCCCAATTAACTATTTTCTCTATTAATGCTTGGGCAATTTGTTTCAACAGATGAATATGCATCAAAAAGGGTCCCAACCCGAAACATCACTTATTCATGTTCTCCAGAGTTGCTGCCTGACTCATTGAGTTACTCCAGCACTTTGTCTTTTTTTTATATACATCAAGGATCCCTCACAGCATAACCTTGTTCATACATTGCTAATAAGATTGTTTAAAGACACAAAAAGCTGGAGTAACTTAGCAGGGCAGGCAGCATCTCTGGAGAGAAGGAATGGGTGACGTTTCGGGTCGAGACCCGTCTTCGGACTGGTTAGGGATAAGGGAAACGAGAGATATAGACAATGATGTGGAGAGATAAAGAACAATGAATAAAAGGTTTTCTTTGTTGTAATGAATTGGAGTATGGTACTGATACCAACACACAGAAATGGGAGTGGAGGTGGCCTGAAATTGATGGTAAATGAAGTGTTGCTTTCTTCTGTGTAAAGCAAGGACAGATTCAGTGAACTAGTTATTTGGGTTTCATTAACCTCAATGGAGAGAACCAATTGTAAAATGAAACCTAAAGCTACTGGAAATAGCAATGGCCACAGAGCCACAAGGTAGCAGTCATTAACAGGCTTTAGAAGTGGTTTGGAGCGACACCTACCAAATTGAGAAATAATTCTTTTTTTGGGAGGGAGAATTTCCTTATGGGTCATTGGCCAATTTGGAAAAAGCAAGAGCGGCCCTTAAACATTGGTGATTTAGTGGTGGTGGAGTGGAATATGGAGTTGAAACAGCAGCACCACCAGTAAGTATTGAGAGGACTGCAAGCCAATGAATGAAATGTGTGTACGTGTACATATCTAATTCATATTGCTATTCATTTATAGTGTCATTCCTATGACTGATGTAAAATGAGAAAATCGTGTATTATGGACAGGTATTAATGTACTCTTCCTGTAATCTAAGGCTCCTGGTGAACCGTTGAACAATGGTTGTCATGGAACCAAGGGCCAGTTTCTATGCTGTATCTATAAACTAGACTATTTTCGATGTTCTAATGGCAACTTTCTATAAATATGTAGACTGTCTTGATGCTCTCAACATTTTTTCAGCCATTAAGATGTTTTCTCAAGTTTCCTGTCAACACCTTAAGTACAGGAACTTTTAATTGAGTCATCCATATTCCTTTACTGTACAATTTTCTCAATTCAAGGGTAAGAAATACTATTTTTAAACTTTCCTTTGATTTCACCTCCATTATTTAAATCCTTGCTTTATTTTCACTTATCCTCATCTGCAACATTTGAGTAATTTGATAAATTTAGCATGGTGAGGGGGAAGAGACCTGTCGAAACTTTGTTCATTCACATGATAAGTGCATGTAAATTTGGGGGAAGGGGCAGAACTTTAAGCATAAATATATAGACATGTTCTTTCTATACAGTAATGTCTCTGTGCATAGATGTTTCTATGTAACTACTATAAAAAAATATTAGTTCAAATTACTGCATAGGAGAGGTGAACTGCATCCATGATTGGGAAGTTGATTGGAAAGTGATATTTTAAACCTTTTGGGATAAATGAGCAAATTGGCTTGTAGAGATTACTAGTCCACTGTTACAGATGTTTATTCTCAATGCCAGCCTATTTATGGATTTTAATTTTAATCAACATTGTATCAAAAGCTTGGACCTATATTAGTTCTCAGTTTTACATTTTAGTAAATAGTTGCTAAATTCGATGTCATTACGTGCACAATACAGATATTCTCCATCAGTTGAAAACTTATTCCTGTGCACACAATTAAAATGATATGGATCAATGCATGTCTTTACACTTTCAAAACAAAAAAAAATTGATTTTCAACATCAGCTCTTGGCTCAACATCCATATACCTACATTGCATCTCACCACCTTCATGCTGTACCGATGAAGTTTCAGCTTCCAATTGCTTTTCAATTCCAGGTGTGTTGGGGACTGGGGGAACTGATGGGTATAGACCTGAGGGGCATAGGTAAGGTAAGATGAATAGCCAAGGTCTTTTCTCAGGGTTTGAGAGTCTAAAACTGAAAGGCACAGATAATAATAATAATAATAATAGATTTTATTTATATAGCGCTTTTCAGGACTCAAAGTCGCTTTACAATTGAGAGTCAGGAATAAACAAAACAAAATAGAGCAGTAAGACAGAGGGGGGGGGGGAACATGGGACTAAGGGTATGCAGAGGTGAAGAGATGGGTCTTGAGGCGGGACTGGAAGATGGTGAGGGACTCAGAATTTCGGACCGGTTGTGGGAGGGAATTACAGAGCCTGGGAGCTGCCCTGGAGAAGGCTCTGCCTCCAAAAGTGCAGAGGTTTGATTTCGGAGTGGAGAGGAGACCAGCTGATGTGGATCTGAGGGACCGTGAGGGTTGGTAGGGGGAGAGGAGGTCAATGAGATAAGGGGGGGCCAGGTTGTTGAGGGCTTTGTAGGTGAGGACCAGGATTTTGTAGGTGATCCGGTGGGAAATGGGAAGCCAGTGAAGTTCTTTGAGAACTGGGGTGATGTGGTGCCAGGATTTGGTGTGGGTAATGAGTCGAGCGGCTGCATTTTGGACCAGTTGGAGTCGTTTGATGCTGCTGGAATTGATTCCGAAAAGAAGAGAGTTACAGTAGTCCAGTCGGGAGGAGATGAAGGCATGGATGAGTCTTTCAGCAGCGGGGGGTGTGAGAGACGATCTGATTTTTGCAATGTTGCGGAGGTGAAAAAATGATGTTTTGACAACATGGCGGATGTGAGGCTCAAGGGAGAGGGTTGAGTCAAGGATCACGCCAAGGTTGCGTGCCTGAGGAGATGGGGAGACAGTGGTGCCGTCGATAGTGAGAGTGGGGTTGTTAATTTTAGTGAGTGTTGATTTGGAGCCAATGAGGAGAAATTCTGTTTTGCTACTGTTTAATTTAAGGAAGTTGAGTTGCATCCAAGATTTGATGGCTGATAGGCAGGAGTTGATATGGGAGAGAGGGGGGTGGTGGGGGGGACTTGGTGCTGAGATAGATCTGGGTGTCATCAGCATAGCAGTGGAAGTCCAGGTTGAAGTGACGGAGTATATGACCAAGGGGGAGGATGTAGATGATGAAGAGGAGGGGACCAAGAACGGAGCCTTGGGGAACGCCTTGAGTGACAGTGGCTGTGGCAGAGGTGTGGTTATGGAGAGAGATGAAGTGGGATCGGTTGGAAAGGTAAGAACGAAACCAGCTGAGTGCAGAACCTTCAATGCCAAGGTCCCTAAGTCTGTTGAGCAGATAGATTTAAAGTGAAAGGGAACAGATTTAAAAGGGACCCAAGGGACATTTTTTTCAGAGGTCTGTATTTGGAACAAGCTGCCAGAGGAAATGGTAGATGCAGGTACAATTGCAACATTTAGAAGCTAATTTGTCAGGCACATGGATAGAAAAGGTTTGGATAGACATAGACCATCTCCAGTCTTCTGGCAACTCACCTGTGTTTAACGGCGATTCATATTTAGTTCCTCCAGCACTGTGCTTCACTCAAGCTTCCAACATTTCAATTTATTTTATCTCCAATTGTATCTGATCGAGAGCTCTTCATTTATCTGGAGTCCCAGTATCCTTTGATATACCTGATCAGGCCTGAGAGATTTATTGAGTTTGGCACATTTTATGATATCTCACACCACAACTATAAAATATACTGTCCTCCGGACATCTCCATTGTTTCCCCAATTTGTGTGTCTCTCTCTAGTTAAAAAACAGGAAAAAATCTTCGAGGACCTTGCCCACCTCCTGTGGCTCGACACAAATGACACTTGGTTTCTGAGGGGCCCTATTTCTCTCACTGGTTAACCTATTTTTCTCCTGACAATTCCTATAATCTTTGCATTTGTTCCTTTGATTCCCATCGATTACTTGGGGGCTTATAGTACAATCCCAATAAGGCAAACATCCCCTTTTCATTTCTCAGCCTCACTCATAGCCTCACT